>JAPPVO010000031.1:20348581-20746058 GCA_030407325.1 Camellia japonica | reverse complement strand
GGGTATGGGATAGGAGTGTTGCTGATAGCACCCGACAATTCCCGTATCCCTCTAGCCTTCAAACTCCGATTCAAAGTCTCGAACAACGAAGCAGAATACGAGGCGTGTATCGCTGGTCTAGAAGCAGCCCTGGAACTAGGGGCAAGACGGTTGGACGTCATTGGGGATCGAACCTTGTTGTGTCTCAAGCTAAAGGAGACTGGAAAGTAAAAGAGGAAAAGATGATGATGTATCACCAAACCTTGGATTTGCTGATTCCTCGGTTTGAGAAGCTAAGTTTTACTCATCTACTAAGAGAGAACAACAGGTTCGCAGATTCTTTAGCAACTCTATCTTCTATGATAGACATCCCGTGTGGAGTCCGATGCGTCCAGTCATCATTGACCAGAAATTTGCACCTGCCTATGAGTCGATTGCAGCCATAGATGAAGTTCAGGACGAACACCCCTGGTATTACGACATCTGGAATTTCTTGGAGAAAGAAGCATACCCGCCAGGGGTAAATGCCAAAGACAAAAGGGCAATCAGAAGAATGGCAGTTCAGTTCATCATCTGCGGGGGTAAACTGTATAAACGGGGTCATCTGGGAATGCATAAACTGTGCGTTGATGCCGAAGAGTCAAAGCGTCTGATGGAAGCCATCCACGGGGGAGAATGTGGTGCACACATGAATGGGGTAATGTTGGCACGGAAGATCCTCAGACAGGGTTATTACTGGTCCACCATGGAGGAGGATTGTATTAGTTTCGTCCGGCGATGCCACAAATGTCAGATTCATGCAAATCGTATGAACATCCCGCCGTCAAAGCTGTACAACATGACTTCGCCATGGCCGTTTTCAGTCTGGGGAATTGATGTAATCGGAGCAGTTACGCCGAAGGGGTCGAATGGGCATGAGTTCATCTTGGTAGCGATAGATTATTTCACAAAGTGGGTTGAGGCCCAATCTTATGCGGTGTTGAAGGCTTCGCACGTCGCAAAGTTTATCAGAAACAACATCATCTGTCGCTATGGGGTCCCAAACGAAATAATTTCAGACAATGGTTCCCACTTCAAGAAGGAGGTGATTGATTTGTTGGAGAAATACAATGTGGCTTTTCATAAGTCATCTACCTATCGGCCGCAAACCAATGGAGCAGTTGAGGCCGCCAACAAGAATATCAAGCGCATACTACAGAAGATGGTGGAAACCTACCGGGACTGGCCAGATAAGCTGCCGTTTGCTCTGTGGGGCTACAGGACTTCAATCAGAACTTCTACTGGGGCGACTCCGTACTCTTGGTTTATGGGATGGAGGCCGTTCTACCTATTGAGATTGAGGTTCCGTCATTACGAGTATTGGCCGAGTGTCAAATAGCCGAGGCAGACTGGCAACAGAGCAGATTTGAGGAACTCATGCTTTCGATGAAAGAAGGTGAAAGCACTGTACCACGTCCAAGTTATCAACGCAGAATCGCCCGGGCTTTCAACAAGAAGGTTAAGTCCAGGAATTTAAAGGAAGGAGATTTGGTGCTCAAAGACAACCGAGCTCCCATCCACGACCCAAGGGGCAAGTTCAGACCTAATTGGACTGGTCCCTACATCATCAAGTCAATCTGGTCTGGTGGAGCTGTGGTTCTGATGGATCTAGATGGCTTAGAGTTTTCCCAACCGATCAACATGGACAAGTTGAAGAAATACTACCCTGAGAGGCTCGCTAGGCCGAAAACCCGAAAGGGCGACCTAGGCAAAACTCAGAGCACAGAAAATTTGAAATTATAAAAACTGAGCTCGCAAGGTTGAAAACCCGCAAAGGGCGGCCTTGGCAAAAGTTAGAGCGCAAAAGGAGAGTGAAAATACCCGAGCGAACCTAAGCCTGAACTACGTAAGGCTTGATTCCCATCTTTGGGATACGTAGGCAACTTCATCTTGAAGTTCAGCCACAATCTTTTCCCCGATCAACTTTGTCCATTTGATCATCTCAGTCATCTCTATTCATCAGCATTTATCGTGATCTCCGGTACAGTGCTATTCAGACTAGGGGCAACTTTCCGTTGCAATGAAGTGCTGCGGTACCATTCAAACTAGGGGCAACTTTCCAGTTGCTAGGATCCGGGGTTGTGCATCTCAGTGACAGATCTCAGGCGTGTCCAGTTCTGATCCATATCGAAAATAGTTTTGAAAAGTTTTAATAAAAGTTGACTTTGTTCAAATTAATCTTTTTACAACTAAGACCATTTTTGGACCAAAGCGGAGAATTTTCAGTACCACAACCTTCAATTTCATTGATTTCAAAACAGAGTTCTCTTGCTCTTGCATACAATTGAAGTTGCTTTTTATTACACTCAGGAAGAAAACTTGAAAGTACTAGTAAAGCAATAAATCCGGGGCATAGTCAAGTCAGGTGTCCCTGCGCCCCCTGCCAGAGCTAGTTGAAGCCTCTGATGCCAACCTAGGCCCAACCTGTGCTTCTTCGTTGAGCCAATCCCAGCACTCGTCAGACAAAGTGCAACTAAAAGGGGCAGGGGAGGAGCTCTCTATCCTCCAGGCGTAGTATGCGGCAGCTGTGCACCTCGAAGGAAAGTGACCGGTACTCAATCCCCTGGAGGGCAAGTCTGATCATGACCAAACTGGCGCAGAATACGGAATGGGAAATAGAATACACAATGGTCAAGCCGATCAACGGATCCCAGTATCCTGGAACATGCTGTAGCTCATCGCCGGAAGGTTAAGCCAAGGACAGCGCCAAGCAATGCGATCTGCAGACAAATTGCACATCCATTCAAACCACCATCCCTCATCAAGGGCGTCAACTAGGCGTTGTCGAAAGAAGTAGCCGCGGGCTGAGTAAGCAGGGCAAGAGTCCACAACTTGCAATTTATCCATCAACCATATCTGGGGAGGGATGAAAAATGAGAGAATAAAGAATAGAGAGATGTGCGATGAGAGAAAAGTAAGATGAGGGTTTTGTGAGAAAAACCGAGCCTGAGGGCCGAGTGATGTGAGCAAATACATATGTGAGCTTGGGTGGGAAACAT
This sequence comes from Camellia japonica, assembly GCA_030407325.1. Taxonomy (NCBI): domain Eukaryota; kingdom Viridiplantae; phylum Streptophyta; class Magnoliopsida; order Ericales; family Theaceae; genus Camellia; species Camellia japonica. The sequence goes on along the minus strand of JAPPVO010000031.1, from coordinate 20,743,041 downwards.
TACCTGCAGCAGTAGTGGACTCCCTGCAAATCTAGTTGTCTCTGGCGTAGAAAGCATCCAAGCCCATCAGTGTCTCGCCAATGTCATGGCGATACACTCTTTCCTTCCAAGCCTTGAGCGACTTCAATCAACGGATGCTAGCCCTCCGGAGCCCGAGACAAACAGAAAATGAGATAGCATGCACAAGCAGAGGGCATGTTGTCGGAAACCTTGCCAATGATGGTCGCTGCGGTCACCAGCATCAGAGAATCGGTAAATCAGGCTCGGGATATCCAACATCCGTTACAATCAGAGATCGAGCATCATGCGCGTTGAGTCCGCACATCCGCCCTAAAGCTTGGGCATGGCCAAAACGGACTGAGGCAAGATCTCTTCGAGCGTTCAGACTCCATCAAGACTTGAAAATCTTCAAAGTGGGACATACCTCTTGCCCTCCGAAGCTGAAGACATGCGTCACCGGGTTCCAAAACCTCCCGCGGCATGAGGAAAGGAAGATGCAGTGGAGTCCGGCCCAGCGTGAATAGTGCATTCAAGCCGAAACCCCGGAAGTTCAACTTTTCCGAGCCATCTAGAGAAGAGATCCAAGATGTGAGATTTTCTGCGAGAAATGCCTCCATTTTTGTGAAACAGTGATGAAATGAATAAGTTCCAAGTTGGGCTTTATAGGGGGAAACACTATTCAAAGGACACGTGTACAATTCTGGAGTTGCAGGAAGGTGGCCGGCCGGCCATATTCTAGCAGGCCGGCCACTTTGTTTCAAAAAGGCCGGCCGGCCACCCTTCAGTCCCCAGATGCAAATGTGGCCATGCATTGGTCCTGTTTTGCCCTCCGGAAGGAAGTTTGAGGCATTTCTTCGGGGATGTCGAAGGCCTCCATTTCTCTCAGTTTCGGATGCGTTCCATCATCCAGATCGTCCGTCCGAAGTACGCTTTGTTGTATTTTGCTTATCGAGTTGTTGCTTTGTTTATCGAGTTGTAAGTTTTGTCGAGCTGTCGCATTTTGTGTTTTGAGTTATTACCTTTTGTCTACGCAATTTTGTTAAGTCTTGTTTATCGAGTCGTTAACATTGTTGTATTTTGCTTATCGAGTTGTAAACTTGCTAAGATTCTGTTATTTCTTAGTGAGTCGAGTTGTTTGATTTGTTGCGTCGGTTCATTACCTGACCCGGTAAATACAAAGCACATTTCCATTCTATTTCATTTTTGTGTGCAAAATGATGCGATGCGATGCTAAGAATTTCAAATACAAATGCCTTTTCAAAAGCTGTTTCATTCCGTCATGTTTTACAACAAAATAAAGGTACAAGTTTTACAGGATATAAAACTGCCTAAAAATGTGCAAAGTGCTACAAACTACTAGCAAAAAGTAAAATAAAGCAGGAAATAGTATCAATATCCTCGGGAGCGGGAATGAGGAGGCCCCCTCATCCTCTTCTGCGGGACAACCTCTGCACCATCATCACCATCCGGATCAGAGCTGTCATCCTCAGGATCCCCCTCAGCCTCGTCTCCACTCCCGGAACCAAGACCGGAGCCTCCCTCCCCAGCAGATGTCTCTGACTCACGGTCTGCGACCTCCTCCTCCTCCTCCTCCTCGGGTGCCCTGTGCCGTCTGCGAGACGACCCTGCTCCTCGAGCTCCTCGGACAGGCCTAGATGGCCCTGCTCCCTGAGAAGGCCTGGATGGCCCAGCTCCTCGAAAGGGCCCAGATGGCCCAGCACCTCGACCTCTCTGAGAAGGCCCGGGTGGCCTGGCCTGCGGCGGTGCGTATACAGGAGGCATCTGAAAGTGAAGAGTTCAATACATCAGTTCAAATATGAAAAGCAGATGCAAGTACAATATGTGAGTGGGGTGTGTCAGATGTGCTCTACACAGCCTATCAATACCAATATCAACAGAATGTTCAAAACCAGTATGTTATCAGAAATATGCTAAATACGGGAAAGATGGACAGTACCTGCACGCCCATGATGGCTAGCTGTGCCTCCCTCCGTAGGATCATGCCCTCGAATGTGGCCAGCATCCCAAGCATCTCGTCCATGTACTCAACTGGAGGCTACAATACAAATGCAAAACTATCAGTAAAGGAATGAATGTCCAAATATCCGACTGATAAATCAAAGCTGTAAAACATACCGGGGTGAATCAGGGTCTCTGACATATCTGTGGTCAGGAAGAGGAGGCTCTAGCGAGACCTGGTAAGGAGTCCCGAACGCCAACTCGTCAACTCGGTCGGCATGTCTGGCCACCCAGGATGATGAAAAGTCGGAGGGATCGGAGGAATGAACTACCTCCCCACCTCTGATGCAGCCCTGCTAGAGGAGGGATATCCGTAGCACGGCACGACTCGAAGATGGTACATCAGTAGGCCTCAGTGTCGGAGCACGCACTCCCGTCAAGGGGGCATCAGATATGTATGACGATAGGTGGCGTAGTCCCCTCCATGAGATGTAACAAAGCATCGGTGCCCTGCATAGCACTAATGACCTCCTGGGTAGAGAGTCTATCGCAGTCCGCATAGTGGCTGGAGGTACAGCAGGAGGGTCCTGAGAATCGTACCCCCACACCTGGCGCAGAAAGCGTTCCCCCAGGAACCATGCCCTACCAACCGGCCTTCGAGCAGGAACCTATACTGGGAATTACCGATCCTCCGGGATACTGATATCGGAGACCATCACCTAAGACCGCCCAGGGCTGCCAAGTAATCTGCGGATAACCAGTGCATAAATCAATCAGAAATCGGAATATACAGGGCAATCAAAGATGAAAAGAAAGAACTGAGAGTTCTGAAATACCTCTGTCGTCCGACAGTATCAAAATACTGTCGCAGGTAGAAGAGAGTCTCTCGAGGTCTCGGTCGGTGCGCCCTCGAATACCAGTGAAACGGGTCGTAAGAAACCCTGCCACCTCCATCTCCGGGGCTAACGTGGGAAAATATACGTACACCCATAGCTGAGAAAAGCAGTGCGGAATGTAATACAAAGTGCTGAGGCAAATACAGAATGTAAAGTGCGCCGTGTGTGCAATGAACAAGTAATGAGGAGCAGAAATGTAAATCAAGAGGACAGAACGTACCTCCCAGGCTCTCCAATAGCCGCCGAGTAAGTCTCCCCGCCGCGAGAGGCCGCACTCATGTAGCAATAGAGGGTAGCCAGGCCAGCGCCACCCCAGTCATACCGACTGACCTGTGATAGGTCCACTAGGGCACTCAAAGATACAACCAACAGTGTTCCCCCTATCAGCAAACAGAGTGGTGCCAAAGAGGAACATAAGGAAACCTCGGGTGTACTGCTCAATCTCCTCAGGAGACTCAGGCTCCATCTCCGGCCTCCGAAAACGGGAAGAGAACCAGGTGTACCGGACTCTCCCGGAAGCTCTGTCTACAGGTGGGCGGCCCCCAACAGATGTACCCAAGCGGCCTCCCACTCCCCATATCCTCGTCATAAGGAATGGCCCAACCGCCTATGTCTAGGCCGGTGAGTACGGCAAAATCTAGCGGGGTCATGGTCAAATCCCCGGTGGCGGAAAAATGGAAAGAATTGGTGGTGTCCCACCATCTCTCCACCAAAGCTGCTAATAATGTCCTACTGGCAGGACAATGTGATAACCCCATGCAGAAAGCCCCGAACCCTGCTGAGTCAACCAAATCCCGGACAGCCTCCGGGAGCTCGGCGTACCACTCTCTCGCAGCAGTGGAGCCGTATCCTCGTACGGTACGAGAGCCAACCTGCATTCAGAATGAATGCATGTGTCAGTATGAAATGAATAAGCTGTGTGCAAAGGAAATGAATGAGCCGTCTGAAAATCAGTGTCTTGAGCTGCGTGTTCAGAAAATCAGAGTTTAGGGCTGCGTGTTCTACTCTCAATCAAATCTGGGCTATGTGTTCAGAAAATCAGTGTTTTGGGCTGCGTGTTCAAAACTTAATCAGTGGGCTGCGTGTTCGCTTTATGACTGGGCTGCGTGTTCAGAAAATCAGAGTTTAGGGCTACGTGTTCTACTCTCAATCAAAATCTGGGCTGTGTGTTCAGAAAATCAGTGTTTTGGGTTGCGTGTTCAAAACTTAATCAGTGGGCTGCGTGTTCGCTTTATGACTGGGCTGCGTGTTTAGAAAATCAGAGTTTAGGGCTGCGTGTTCTACTCTCAATCAAAATCTGGGCTGTGTGTTCAGAAAATCAGTGTTTTGGGCTGTGTGTTCAAAACTTAATCAGTGGGCTGCGTGTTCGCTTTATGACTGGGCTGCGTGTTCAGAAAATCAGAGTTTAGGGCTGCGTGTTCTACTCTCAATCAAAATCTGGGCTGTGTGTTCAGAAAATCAGTGTTTTGGGCTGCGTGTTCAAAACTTAATCAGTGGGCTGCGTGTTCACTTTAATCAGTGATCTAGGCTGTGTGTTCAGAAAATCAGAGTTTAGGGCTGCGTGTTCTACTCTCAATCAAAATCTGGGCTGTGTGTTCAGAAAATCAGTGTTTTGGGCTGCGTGTTCAAAACTTAATCAGTGGGCTGCGTGTTCGCTTTATGACTGGGCTGCGTGTTCAGAAAATCAGAGTTTAGGGCTGCGTGTTCTACTCTCAATCAAAATCTGGGTTGTGTGTTCAGAAAATCAGTGTTTTGGGCTGCGTGTTCAAAACTTAATCAGTGGGCTGCGTGTTCGCTTTATATCTGGGCTGTGTGTTCAGAAAATCAGAGTTTAGGGCTGCGTGTTCTACTCTCAATCAAAATCTGGGCTGTGTGTTCAGAAAATTAGTGTTTTGGGCTGCGTGTTCAAAACTTAATCAGTGGGCTGCGTGTTCGCTTTATATCTGGGCTGTGTGTTCAGAAAATCAGAGTTTAGGGCTGCGTGTTCTACTCTCAATCAAAATCTGGGCTGTGTGTTCAGAAAATCAGTGTTTTGGGCTGCGTGTTCAAATCTTAATCAGTGGGCTGCATGTTCGCTTTAATCTGGGCTGTGTGTTCAGGAAATTAATTTGGGCTGCGTGTTCAAATCTTAATCAGTGGGCTGCGTGTTCGCTTTATATTGGGCTGCGTGTTCAGAAAATCAGAGTTTGGGCTGCGTGTTCTACTCTCAATCTGGGCTGTGTGTTCAGAAAATCAATTTGGGCTGCGTGTTCAAATCTTAATCAGTGGGCTGCGTGTTCACTTAATCAGTTGACTGGGCTGTGTTCAGAAAATCAGTTTGGGCTGCGTGTTCTACTCCAATCAGTGTGGCTGTGTGTTCACCATTAACTAGATGTGTGTTCAGAAAATCAGAGTTTGGGACTGTGTGTTCTACTCTTAGTCAGTGTGTGCCGTGTGTGCACCTTCAAATTCGGGTTGTGTGTTCAACAAATCAGTGTTTGAGCCGTGTGTTCAATTCTTAACTAATGTGTACCGTGCGTTCACAATCAATCGACGAGCCTAGTGTTCAGAAATTCAAGTGTTTAAGCCACATGTTCAGGATGCAAGCAAAGTACTATGTCATAGGCTAAACTGTGTGTTCAAGCATGGCAAAGGTATGAAATGCACGAAAAATACAGAAAATGAAGTAAAATACCTCTCGTGCCTCGGAAGAGAGGTGATGCTCCGGCTCTCGTAGAAGTAGATCTCCGGGTGCCCGATCATTGAAGTCAGTGAAATGACGGAAAACGGCTCGCGGAAGAACATGCACCGCCGGGGCGTATCTCTCGGGGATAAAGGGGCGGACCCTCGGGGGCAGCGTCATGATATCAAAATCATCTCCGGCACCTGGAGGACCTCCACCATGAGGGAAATTACCTGCCATTTCAAAAAATCTGCAAAAGGAGCAAAAATGAGCCAAAATTGGAAAAAGTCAACAAAAGTCAACTCTCGGGAAATGAAAAAGTCAACAAAAGTCAACTCCCGAGAAAATCTTCCAAATATTGAGACAAACTTACCTCAAGTGGTGAAAATGAGAAAAGAAGCCCCGAAATCAAAATTTAATCGGTCCAAAGTGCTTAAAATCGAATGATTTCGCGAAAACAACTTGCAAGGAAGGCTGAAAAGCGCGTATAAAGTGCAGATCTGAAGGAAAAAATGGTTTGGGAAGGTGGAGAGGAAGATTTCGCAGCTGTGGGTGTGATCTCGGAGGCATTGGGCAAGTGAATATAAAGAAAATGAGGTAAAATGACAAACTTGCCCCCGGATTTGGGCAGGTGGCCGGCCGGCCACCTTTTCTGGCTGGCCGGCCATTTGCTTTTTGAAAGGTGGCCGGCAGCCTCCCCTTGGGCAACCACCTGGCCGGCCATGTTCTCCACATCCTCCCCTAGCCCTCTGCAAATTTTGAGGAAGATTGGAGTTCCCGGGACCTGAAAAAGTTCAAGAAAAGTGTACTTTCTGGCGCGAAATTGCTCCGCCGGAACTTCAGCTGCAATTTCTGACATGTGTCTCATCATTACTCATCAAAATCAGAGTGTATCCTTTTTGAGCATGTTGTAACCTCTCCGGGAGGTGAACCCGAGGCCGCGATCGAGTTGCCTTCGCCGAAATGCGCGTTTCCTTACTCGTTGTTTCGCAACAAACGGGCACCCTGATTTATGCTCGTTTTGCATTGTTGTGCACATAACTTGCATTCTCATGAACATTTTGCATTGTCATGCATGTTTTCTTGGTGTACCATACCTCTGTGCTCGAGCATGCGTTGTCACGCACGTTCCTTTCTTGCATTGTGTTGCATTCACTCGCCGACACTGTGTGTGTCAAACTTTCGGAATCACAAGAATCACATTGAATATATGTTGTTAGCATATTGTTCTTGTTGAATTTCTTTCTTTTGCAGGCACGATATTGTATGTACGGTTCATTTGAGGCTGGTGCGACCAGACGAATCGCGCAGGTATCGTATCTTCTCCGTGTGAGACGCGACGAGAATTGAATAATTCTCCGCATTCCTAACTGCATGAAATGTAGTTGTTGCTTTGCATTCTTGCTTAAAACTGTTGCATCTATTTGCGAATACTTGCTTCATTACAGCTTGCTGCACTTGCATGATCATTAAGTTACATTTGGCTCCGTGCATATCGCTTTGCATTTTGCCCCCTGCCTGCGGGCACGCCTGCGGGCACATCTCTGTTCATCTTGTATGAGTGTCTAAGTCTTCGGCCTTGTCAAAAATGGGTCGTCTCTGGGCTTTGACATTCACTCCCGTCACTTGTGACTTCCGAGTTCTGTCAAAGAGGGGCAACTGTAGACACCCCATTTTTGACCGACCTTAAGACTCAGACGTCACCGATTGAGCGCTCGGTGGTGTTGCATATTGTGCTCGTTCAGAAGTCTCAGAGTCGCGGCCGTGAGCCCCGCCTCCGGACTTCCGAACCCTCTTCTGTGCCTTGCCTCGGTTTGCGAACCAGACTCGGTTTTTCTCTGTTTCTTTTCCTGAAGGGAGGGAGAGGTCCTAGACCATCTCTCAGTGGCCGTGGGCTACATTTCGTGGCCGTAGGCCATTTTGCCCATTTCGGAGCCCGGTTCCCGGTTTTCGGAGCCGTCAGGCCGTGTGCCTCGGTTCGGGACCGCCTAACCATCTCCGATTCCTCCGGTTTTTGGCATACATCTTATTTACTCCCTTTTGAGGGACACTGGGGTCCGAGAGACCCACTTCGTGGCCGAATGCCACTTTCGATGCTTAACAGCCTATTTTCGGGACCCCGAACTGCGTGTTTTGGCCCCCGAGCATTCGTTTTGCATCGGTTTTTCGTTCATTTTTGGCAGGTACCTCTGTTTTATCACCAGGAAGGTCACTGAGGGTGGGAGGCCAAAATTGTCTCAGCAACCAGTTATGCTCCTCCGGCGCCCTCCGACGCCCGTTTTTCTCACTTCCGGGCCAATGTTGACCACCCTAGGAGCATTTTCTTCAAGCCCAAACCACATATTTGTGTTGTACACACATGGGAGGACCCTAAATCACATGGCCGGCCAGTAATTGTTTTGACCTTTTGAACCCCTCTTTAAATGGCCTATTCTCTCTCCTGTTTTAGAGTTGCCAATTTGAACCACAGGGTTGTTTAGCACATGGGAGGACACCTTTCTCTGGTGGCCGGCCATTAAAATCTTCTTGACCATTTTGTTGGCCCCTTGGCCGGCCGGCCACCTGCAAAAAAGGTAGCAGGCCGGCCATGCTCCTTGGGATGTGTGCCCTACAGCTGTGTAACTTTTTCCCCCAAAAGATCTGATTTCGGGGGACTTTTGAGGGACAAGGGAACTTAATCCCAAGCCTCTACACATTTCACTCACTTGCTCCTCCTCCTTGCATCCATACAGCAGCTTTGGCTCTCCTAGAAGGCTTAGAACACTTGCTTCAAGCATACACACTCATATCCATCTCTATCTCTCTCATTTTCTCAAGTTTGGTGCCATTTCTCATCATCATCAAGCACCACCACCACCACCTCCATTTCCAGCAGCAAGGGGAGCTTTTCAGAGGCTTAGAAGCAACATTCCTCAAGCCAAGAGGTAGAAAAGTGTGGTCTTCAAGGGTAAGTTGCCATTTCCCTCTTTTGTAGCATTTTCTTGCCTCATCTCTTAGGCCTATTTTCTTACTGTTTTGGGCTCCGACCCTAACTGAGGTCTTTTTTGAGCCATTTTCATGTTTGTTTAAGGGCTCAACCCTGTTTGAGCCCTCCATTTGGTACTTGCTTCAATACCATCTTGTATGCCATTATTTTGCATGAAATTTCTAGCCATGTGTGATCTGTTTTCGAGCATAATGTAAACTGTAAGTGGGCCTATTTTGAGCCCCTCTTCAACATTGAAGAAGGGCTCAACCCTTTTGGGCCCCCATCTTGCACTTGCTTCATAATCTCTCCTATTTACCGTAAATTTGCATGATTTGTTTGGCCTATATGTAAATTGTTTTGGAGCATGTCATGAACTGTGAGTAAGCTTATTTTGTGTCCCTCTACAACATTGTAGAAGGGATCAACCTTGTTTGGGGCCTCCATGTTATACCTACCATTATACCCCTCTTTGGCCCCCATTTTTGCATGCCTTTTTAGGCTTATCTAGCTTCTGTTTTCGGCCATCATCAGAACTGAAATGGTCATATTTTGACCCCCTGGATATATTTCATTAAGGGTCTTTGCTTGTTTGATGAATGTTTGGCCTACTTCATGTTATACCCTCTTGTGGCCTATTTCTTGCATGGCATTTTTAGCATGTTTGCATACTGATTTGGGGGATGTCATCTACTGTAAATGTTCATATTTTTGGTCCCTCTTCAGTGTTGTAGAAGGGTATTTTGTTGTTTGGGCTTTGCATTTACCATCTACTTCAATACCCCTCTCTTGGCCCCTATTTTTGCATGCCATTGTTGCCCTATCTATGCTTGCTGTTTGGCCATATTTTAGACTGGAAAATGCTTGTTTTGGGGCTGCCTTGCTACTGTATTTTCATTCCATGTCCATATTGTGCATGCATTGCATAGCTATAGGCCATTTCGGGTGCCTAAATTCGCATTTCGGGACCATTCCTTGCATTTGGTGTCATTTCGCCATCTTTCGGGACTGTTTTCCCCCATATTTCAGTGCTGAAATTCCATTGGCATGTTTGCATATCATTTTCTATGTCATTTCATGCCTTAATGCCATTGCCTCGGTTTGTGTGCCCGTGTGCACGCATTTCGAGGCACTTCATTTTTCCATCGGCCTCTTATGTGAGTGTGGCTGAGGCTCTCTCATGTTAGTGTAAGTCCATTTTGCATTCTGTATGCCATTTTAGTCTCATTGCATTGCGTATGCCATTCCTCGGTTTGCGTGCCCGTGTGCACGCATTTCGAGGCACTTCATTTTATCTACGGCCTCTTATGTGAGTGTGGCTGAGGCTCTCTCATGTTAGTGTAAGTCCATTTTGCATTCTGTATGCCATTTTAGTCTCATTGCATTGCGTATGCCATCCCTCGGTTTGCGTGCCCGTGTGCACGCATTCGAGGCACTTCACTTTTATCCGACGGCCTCTTATGTGAGTGTGGCTGAGGCTCTCTCATGTTAGTGTAAGTCCATTTTGCATTCTGTATGTCATTTTAGTCTCATTGCATTGCGTATGCCATCTCCTCGGTTTGCGCGCCGTGTGCACGCATTTCGAGGCATTTCACTTTTATCCGACGGCCTCCTATGTGAGTGTGGCTGAGGCTCTCTCATGTTGGTGTAAGCCCATTATTGCATTGCGTATGCCATTTCATCCATAGCATCGTGTATGCCCGGTTGTATATCACCTCGTATAGCGTGTATGCCATTCCATGACATTGCGTATGTTAGGGTTGCATATTAGCTACATTTCATGCATATCATGCATATCGCATCGTGTTCGGGATAGGAGTTAGCCCGGGCACGGGAAACGAGGTACGTTTCGTGCTCCAAGCGACGGAACGGGTCTCAATTCCCAAGTCACCGACACTACGGATTATCCATGATGGAGTTAGGTTTTGTTGTAGCATTCATACGCATTCATCCTATATTGAGTTGTGCAATTCGACTCCTCGGCTATCATGCATCGATATGCGTGATTGTGGCACGAGGATCGAGGCATGCATATATTTGTGAAATACATTGCTATGCCCCTTTCCTGCTCTCTGTTGCAGCAAAATAGAGAATCAGCAACTTTTCAGAGTCTGGCACGCCTTTCGAGAAACATTGCAAAACAGAGGCTAATTGGGGCATCCCAGTGGATTTCCGCGCAAGGCAGCCCAAACTTGCAGCATTCATCAGAATCAAGGCACCCCCTGGCTTGCATGCCAGTTTACCGTTTTTCTTAGTTAATTTGTCAATTAATTAGGGATCTGTATATTATTCGGACTGTAATATTCTTTCATTCGGACTGTATTATTCATTCGGACCCTCTGCGCAAGGGCATAATTGTAATAAGTGTGGGTGAGTGTGATGTATGTCTTCCAACCCCACGTCTTTCTTCCCTTTTATTTACCCGCTTATGATGGTTAGATTAGGGCATGTTTCAATTAGCATATAGTATGATAGCATGTTTGCATCATTCATCTGTTTTGCACGCACCGGGATCGGCGCATCATACAAACTGCATTTGTATTTCAATTCCCAAATTGAATACGTGTTAGTTGTAGCATTTCATATGCCATGTTTAGAATAGCCGAGCCTGCTATAGTTGCATCTTTGCATGTGTTGCATTAGGCAATTCTGTGTATTTAGGATCATGCATGATTTCTATAGAGTTTCTGTTTTGGCTTGGAGTACTCGGTGAGTTTTATGCTTTATCATCCTTGCATGCGTGTGAGTGACTGCCATGATAGCATGCTTACCATGAGGCTATGTGCTTATGTGATATAACTGTCTTGAATGCCTGTGGGTGGAGGTTGAGTTATTTGAAGTGGAACAAATCATTGACTGTTTGTTTTTAAGCCCACTAGATAGTGCAAAATCATGTTTCTAAGCCCACCCGAGGGTGCAAATCCACGTCTTAGCCTACCTCGGTAGCACCATCAAACCATTTTCAAACAAACAAACGTGAAGGTTTTGTTCCAATTCAGACGACTCAGTCTATACTTGTATGCTGTGCACATCACATAGTAATCTAGGCTAATAACCGGAATAAGAACACACAATGTGTTTCAAACATATATCATGGTTAGTCAGAGGCCGGTCTTTGACCGGCGGACGGGGTGCTCACGAAGTGACCCCCCAATCGTTACCCAAGTTCCGAGCCGAGGCAACTTTGGTGATGACGGACACGTGGCCTTGGCACCGATCAGGGTTTCCTAAATTTCCCATAAAAAACATTTAAGTGCGACTCTGTATCTGGCAAAGCAGTCCATGTTTGGCACTTCTTTTCAAAAAAAAACTGTTTTCAAAATCGATTTGCCGGATTTGGACTCTTTGGTTCAAGATTAAGAACTGTGACATTTGAGTCCTTGAACTGTAGTGACCCCAATATGAACGGAACGGGACTTAACCCTCCCGGGGCGTTCGGGGACATCTACAACACCCTACCATTTGATGATGCTGGACCATATTCTCCAAACGAATGGACAGTGAAGCATTATGTGGTTAAGTGATTCCTCTCCTGAGTTACACAAAGCACAAACATCACCCACATTTGTAGTAACAACTCCAATTTTTTTCAAAAACTCATTTTTCTTAATCCTCCCCTTCCACACCAACCAAGTAAAGAATTGAGACCTTGGGCGAGCTGCATTATTCCATATTAAAGCAGATAGATTTTTCATTGATCCCACAGACAACTCACACCTGTTAAACATTGACTTAACCTTGAAACAACCTGATCTGTCAGCTTTCCAGATAATACTGTCCAAATTCTCTAAACATATTACTGGCCCTGTTCCTAACTCCATTCTCAAGTTGCTCAGGTCCTCCTCTTCCGATGCCAATAAATTCCTTCTAAAGTTGAAACACCACTCAGCATCACTGACTTTATTAGCCTACATTTCTTTCAAAGTAATCTCTTTGTCATTTGAAATACTAAAAAGCCTCGGGTAATTCTCTTTAAGACAACCTCTGACCATCCAAGCATCCTCCCAAAACATAATCCTATTTCCATATGGGCAGCATTAGTTTATATGGATAGTTTAATTGGACACGTGGACATGGGTGAATTTAACAAGACATCAGTGGGTTACGTGTTCCTCTCATTTTTTATTTTTATTATTTTTTTCTTTATTATAATGTATCATTTTATGTCATACAGCATCATGGACTGGAACAATGCATCCCCTCATGTAGACACCCCATTTTTGACCGTCCTCAAGACTTGGGCGTCACCGCTTGGACACCCGTGATTATCCATGATTGTGTTCGTCTCGAGTTCCCGGAGGCCTCGCAGCTCGCCTCGTTTCAGGACCTCTTGACTCGACTGCTTCGTGTTCGGTTTTGGCACCAAACACTTGTTTTTGCATTTGAGGTAGGGGGAGGCTTGTTAGCCATCCCTGAAGCCACCGGCTGCCACCACACCCCACCGGCACTCCCTTTTGTCCGTCGGCACTGTTTTCTCAAAACTTTGGCGGTCGGCACTATATGTTGCCGACCGGCACTTTTTTGTGCCGGTGACGTTTTTGGCTGGCCGGTGACCCTTCTGAACCCCCTGAGGATGGTGCATGCCAGCTGTGCCAGCTGGATTACACCATCACCCTCCCCGTGCATAGGATTGACCCCCTTGCCCTTTGAACCCCTTCAAGCTTCTAGAAGCTTGACCCCTTTTGGCCAAGCTCTTGGAGAAGCTTGGCCAGCTGTTTTGGCTTCTCCAAGAAGCCTTGCACCCCCTTGCTCCCTTTGAGCCTTTTCCTTTGCTTAGCCATTAAGTCTTGGCTTGGTCTTGCCTATTTAAAGACCACCCCTCTCCATGCTCAAGGGTTAGCCATTTGAGATAGAAAAACCAGAGCTTGTGTATCTATACCTCTGTCATATATCTCCTCTCTCTATATTTTCCCTCTCTCTCCTCTTGTGTGTGTTTTTTGGACCAAAAAGTGTGATTTCACCTTACTTTTGCACCATTACACACACTACTACACCTTAATCCGAGATTGGGAGCTTGGAGGTTTGTTTTGTGTGATTTTGGACTGGTTTTGATCACTAGAAGAGGGTTGGACCTTTTGTTCTTCATTGATCTTCAAGGGTAAGAACATTACTTTAGATTCCCCATTTTTGCAACAACTTTCTACCCCTCTTGCTTTTTTTTGATTTGTGTTTAACATAAAAAAAACCTTGTTTTTACTTGCTTAAGAACTTTCATTAAGGTCACTTTTGTATTTGAGTGAGGCCTCACTCTTTTAGGCCTTGTTTGGCTCCTTTTGTGCCTTTACTTGGAGCATTGTCTAACTTCAGTGTTTTGCTCTTCTCACCACTGAAAACCAGTGGTTTTCAGTGGTGAGGAGGTGCTTTCAAGTCTCAAATAGGGGAGGGATACCCCTCTCCCCTTTGTCCCTCTTGGCTTCCATTTTGGCTCATGAAGTAGCATGTGTGCATGCTTGCATTTGGCTTCATTCAGAACTTTTTGGGGTTTTAAGTCATGTTTGATCTCTATCTAAGGTTGGTTTCGTGGCCCTTAACATGCTTCCCATACTTGCTTTGTAATATTCCATTTGCTTAGAAACATGCCATGTGTTTAGCCTCATGTATCTCCATGTTTTTAGCTTAGCATCTTGAAGATGTTGGTCTTGATTGCCATGTTTTAGGGCTGTGAGCCACTGATTTGTCATGCATGGTGTGCTTGACATAGTTGTTTTGTATTTTAGGCTTGTAAGCCTTATGTACTTTGGTCCCTAGCATGTTCAACATTGGTCATCCTCATGATTTGGCATCATTTGTGACCTTATTTCAGTCCATAAATCATGTTTGAATGTTTGTATATGTAGCCTATTTCATGCTCTAAGGTTGCTCTAGTATGTCTAGGAATTGGCATTGTGCATGCTTGCATACTTAAGGCATTTTGGGTTGCCATGTGGGGGTTTTAGGTGTAATTTTGCATGACTAATTGTTGGTTATTTGGTACTTAATGTGTTAACATCCTAGTTCCATAATACATTGTTGATGCATGTTTGCTTGAATTGCATTCATTACTTGGTTGGGGTGTCAAACCAAGTGTGAGAAATGGGGGTGTTGTACCTTAAGTGACAAAACACACCTCAATTCCCATGTCATTAGGGCCCTTGATATTAACATGATAGGGACTTAATTCTCATGTTTGTGTTGTATGCATTTTTACATTGAAATGCAACCTTGGTATCTTAGGCTATCATGCACCAAGGTGCACAATTGATAGCCCTAGAACCAAGAGCCATGTTTCCTTGAGTCCCATTCATGATAGGGAGCATTGGCCATGCATAAATATGCTCAAAAATCCAATACCATGCACTGCTGCCGCTGTCTGTTGCTGTCCAAACTGTCTTCTGCAGGAATTTGTGCCGACCGGCACTGTATTTCTGCCGATAGACTATTTTGCAGCCGGTGGCCACCACAAGAAGCCGGTGGTAGTTTTCCTCTAGCCGATGGCACTCAGAAGAACACAAGGAAGGTTTCCTGGACTTTGGTATTTTTTTTGGAGAGACGGGGCAGTAAAAACAGAGGTGGCAGTGGCACGGTGTAGGCTTTTCCGGGCAAGTCGCAACGAGCATGCATCATTCGCGCATCCCGAGGCAGGGCTGAGGCCCCCTTTCTTTTATTTACTTGATTTAATTTTAGTAATTAGAATTTTGTAATAATTTATTCATTTATTCTTTGGACTGTATTATTATTCGGTCCCTCCGAGAGAGGGCATAATTGTAATAAGTGTTGTGAGTGGGGTATGTCTTCCAATCCCCATTTCTTTCTTCCCTTTTATTTACCCGCTTATGTTGGTAGATTAGGGCACATCTAAATTAGCATACCTTATGCAATGCATGCGTGCATCCATGCATTTGTTTACATGCACCGGGCTCGGTACATCATACAAACTGCATCGTATTTTCAATTCCAATTTGAATACGTGATAGTTGTAACATTTCACGTGCCATGCTTAGGGTTAGCCGAGCCTACTCTAGATTGCATCTATGCCTGTGTTGCATTAGCCACTTAACATAAACTAGGTCATGCATGTTTTGCTAACCGGGTAATTGTTTTCAGCACGGAGTACGATGTAAGTTTTTATGCTTTAGCACTTCGCATGCGTGTGAGTGTTGCCATGACAGTATGCTTACCATGCGGCTAAGTGCTTATATGAGATACACTGTTTGAATGCCTGTGGGTGGAGGTTGGATTGCTTGAGTTGGAATAACTCATTGAAATCCGTATTTTAGCCTACTTGCGAGTAGCAAAACCAACACATTTTTCGAAACAAAACGGATATGCAATGATTATTTCCGAATTAGGCAACCTAGTCTATACTTGTTTGCTGTGCGCATAACGTAGTAAATCTAGGCTAATAACCGGTATAAGAACGCATAATGTTTTCAAAATCAGATATCACGGTTAGTAGAGGCCGATTTTCAGACCGGGCGAAAGGGGGTGCTCATAGCTGACCTTCCCCGATCGTACCCGAGCTCCCGAGCCAAGACATTTGGTGATGACGGACACGTGGCCTTCGGCACCGAGTCAGGGTTTCCTAAATTCCCCCATTAAAAAATATTTAGGTGGCGACTCTGTAATCTGGCAAAGCAGTCCATGTTTGGCACTACTTTTCAAAAATCTGTTTTTCTTCAAAAACTATTTGCCGGATTTGGACTCTTTGGTTCAGATTTAGAACCGTGACAATTTGAGTCCGAACTGTAGTAGACCCGCAGAAACGAACAGAACGGGACTTAACCCTCCCGGGGCGTTCGGGGACGTCTACACCTCATTTTTTAGGGATATTAATTTTATGGTGATTTGTGCTAAAAGTGACAGTGTTTTGATGTATTGAATTTAAAGATTTTGATTTGTGCTCAAATTAAAAGTTTCATTAAGATATTTTTAACTATGAATGTGATCAGTTGCAAAACTAAATAGTTGATGACTGGATAAACAATGATTTGGTTGTATAGAGACATTTTTTATCCTATTGATAATGATATTATCATGAAAAACTTTCAAAAAATAAAATCTCATTGGGCTTAGTTGTAAGTGTTTAAATTAAAAATCATCAAGAAAAATTTCAAAGTTGTAATTAATAGGTGACGTCTCTTTAAATTAAAAGTCATCCAGAAAAATTTCAAAGTTGTAATTAATATGTGATGTCTCTGAATTAATAAGTATTTCAAAGTTTTTGTGCTTTTTGTTTCACGTTTACAAAAAATAAAAAATTAACAATGTTATCCAACACTAATCTAAAAGTGTTGCCATAAATACTATATCATATTTGCAAAGATGAAGTGGTAACCACTAAGGATATTTTTGGTATTTCACAGTTCTCTCACATTACTTCAATACTATATATTTATAATCTAAGTATTGCATTTTTCTATCTTATATTGTATCTCATAACCTTATTTTGAGAGGAACTTAGTAAATATTTATATTCTATTTATATTTGTAAATTATGTTTTACTTATCCTAATTACATTGTATCGATTCTTAATATGGCCTATGTATTTGCATCATGGCTTGTTTTGACTTGTCACTATCAATTAACCTCTTGTACAAATTTTAATTGTCAAAATTTAAGAAATATATATATATATAAAATCATCAAAATAAATGGAGTGTTAATGGTGTGCTTATGATGCCAATTAATCATTGTGCAATAGTAGACTATTCAACATTAGTACTCCATAGTTTATAAGATTCCAAGTCTTGGGTCATCGATTGGAAAAATCAAGCTAAGGAACAAATTTAAGGAAACTTAAAGATGAAAAAGAAAGGATCAATAGTATCATTTAGAGGACTTCAATTTTTGTACTATTTCTATATATATTTTATTTTTGAAATAAATACTAACGACAAATATAGAACTGGGATTATTAAACAAGTCGAATAGTAAATTGTTTAAATTTAATTTAAAATTCTAATAAATTTTAAAATATGTTGATTTGAAAAAGATATGCCTCACATATTAGTTGGCTGAAATATGATTTTATTGTAAATTCAAACATTAAAACAAGAAGGAAAAAAAAAATCATAAATGTACTTTGAAATAAAGCATATATTATAAATTTAGTTTTACTGTAATATATGTCGTATTTCTAATAATAAATTTAATTTATACGTTTTTAATAACTAAATTTATTAATAAGGACAACCCAATGGTTAAGTGAGTATTTTTGAGATTATTTCATTTTTACCCCTATACTTTGTCACATTTTTCAAACACCCCCCAAACTACTCTTATTTTCACGCGTACCCCTATACTATGTGAATTACTATCAATTTTACCCCTGCCGTCTATTTCCATCAAGGAAGTGGACGGAATGGGTGACGTGGCCCCCTATACTTTCACATGGTGGAAAAATTAAGGCTTTCCCCCAATAACCTAACCTTCCCTTATATTTCCTTCAACATATAAAAACAGAGACGACTACAAAAATAGAAGAAAAAAACAGAGCATCAATGAAATCAGTGAGAGCGAAGAAATGAGAAACAATCGAAGCTCAAGAAATCAAGGTAGATGGAACGCAAGTGGTGTAGACAAGATGTTTTGCAATGTTTGTGGAAGAAGAAGGCTGATACACACAGCATGGACCGACACAAATCCTGGGAGGAGATTTCTTAGTTTCCCTAATAGTGGTTGTAATCATTTTACCTGGATAAACCCACCCATGTGCGATCGGGCAGTGCAGATCATTCCTGGGCTGTTGAAAAAGTTGAATAAGATGGAAGCACAACTAAAGAAAAGGACTAAGAGAGAGAGAGAGAGAGAAAACTATGGATTTGCTTGGTTTTGTCATGGTTGGTTGTGGGAATATGGTTTGTAATGTAAAGTTTGAAGTTGTATGGTAGTGTAAGAATGAATGGAGTTTGTATCCTGTTTATGAATCATATGCAATGGGTGAAGTGTGGTTAATAGAAAATATGTTTTTGAGATGAAAATTTTGTGCTTGGTGACTTATTAATGTTGTCTCAATTATTTTGTGTTTGGTGACTCTGACATAGACAAAGGAAACATACAGAAGTAGGTACACAATCTGTGACCATAATTGTCACTCCAAATTCAATGAACAATGAACATCACCAATGAACAATGAATATCAACAATTGTGAACATCACCAATGAACATCATGACTTGGAAACAGCAGCAGAAATACAGTAAATTATCATTCAAACGTTGATCAGTTAACACACTTGTCATTCATGTTGTGCAAAACATATACTAAGAAAGAGGCAGCCAATACAAAAACCATGCTTCAAATGTACAAAAAGCCCTAACCACTATGAAGGTTATGGAATATGAACAAAAGTAGCAAAAACATTCACATCCATTATATTGTATTCCATGAACAAAAGTAGCAAAAACCTTCTCCAACATTATTAAAAAAAAAAAAAAAAAAACAGTGGTCCTTCACATCAATTACTTTGTGTCAGCTGCATTCTTGGTTTGACCCACAACAGATTTGACAGCACTAGCATTATACACCACTCTTCCTCTCCATCTCATTTGAGCTTGCAGAGAAATGTTAGTACTGGAAGTTACTGCAGACCCCTGCACATCCTGACTTGCATGCAATGGAGTTGAGTCACTTGTTCTCATAACCTTTCTCCTTGTTACCTACAATAGCCATTATCATTGTTAGGACATATGCAAGGAAAACATCTGTAAATTAACAAATAAGGCCTTTGCAAAACTTACAGCCAGCTTCTTCTTCCTAACTTGAGTTGCTTCTGTAACTTGACTCCCAACCAGGCTTCCTTTTACCTGACTTTGAGTTTGGCTCCCTTCAGTATAGGCCTGACATTGGCTTCCTTCATCCTGGCATTACAAAAACTAAAAAACAAAAGTTAGCAATGTGTAAGTTAACAAAATGCATAAAAAAAATATGAATTACTTGACTGGAACTCACAGGATCTTTCAGGTAGGTGAATTGGTCTTTGACTTTGCATGTCCTCTTGTTGTGTCACAACTTGCCACAATTCTTGCGTGTCATCTGAGTTCCCCTCCTTCCCAGCTTACTTGAATCAGTTGCATCAATTGGGACATCTATGACCTTCCTCTTATTTAGTTTTGGCCTTCCAGCTCTCTTCTTCACATCAGGTGGTAGCACTTTACTATATTGAGTTGTTGGCCACATTTCTCTACCATTGATTGGAGCCAACATGTTCTCATAAATCCTCAGGTAGGTTTCAACTTTATAGTAATAATGCACATACTTTTCTGGTTCTTTACCTATATAGTTTGCAGCTGCCACAACATGGACACAAGGAAGGCCTCACAGATCCCATTTCCTACATCCACAAGTCCATTCTTTCAAGTCCACCTTATATTGCTCACCATATGGGCCAACAACTTCATATTGGGAACCCCATTCCATCTACGAATCCATCCAGCTACACTCACCTTTACCTTTTCCAAAATCTTCTGAATCTTGGGACATATATCACTTCTGTTGTACCTTTTCATTGCTTCATTTTTTTTTTTTTTTGAACTGTTTTCATCAACAAAACTCTTATCTTCTCTAACATGGATAGCACAGGTTGATCCCTAGCCTACAATATGCTTATATTGAAACACACACAAAGATTATTCAACAAAATGTCACACTTGCGGAAACTGTGGAAGTGACTCATACTCCAATGGATTGGTGCTTTTCCAGCCAACCAATTGTATGCTTCTTCATCAATTCCTTTCATTTCTTCCATAACTTTGGTGAATACACCAACAGTGCTTGCCTTGGTTGCCTTCCATAACAAATCCTTCGATACCCTACCCTTAAATTGACTCTTGAAATTGTTGTACAAATGCCTTATAAAGAACCTGTGTGAGGAATTTGGAAAGAGGTCAACCACTACATCAATTAGGCCCTTCTATTTGTCACTCATGAAAGTGTAACAATGAGAATTCACAATATTCAAGTCTTGCCCAACAAATTCAGAAACCACAACCATGTTTTCTTCTTCTCCTTCTCAACAATGGCATAGGCAAATGAGAATATACAATTATTTGCATCTATCCCCACTACAGTCAACAACACTCCACCATGTGGCCCCTTCAAATGACAACCATCCACTTTAACACCCCAACACAAATACAATCTCTTAAACTTGGACATTTGCTCATCCTCTTCATGAACTTTTGGAACTTCTTTCACCTTCATGGATATTGTTGTTCCTAGATTACTACTTCTAATCTCTTTTACATAACCCCAAAGCATTGCAAATTGTTCAGTTACAGTACTCTCAATCATTGTGAGAGCCTTAATTTTTGCCCTTCTCACTTTCTACAGGTCAACTTTGACATTGTGCTCTATTGTAATGGTATCTGCCAATGACTTAATTGGCTAGGTAGGGTTTAACCTAATCCTTTCCCAATACCTATTAACAATCCATCTACTACTCACATCTGGCACATCAAATGTTCTGTTGCATGTGTGTTTATCTACAAAAGTTTTGATCCTAAACACCCCTTCACCCTTCACAAAAGAAGCATAGCAAACCCAAGGACAACCAAGTTTGCATTCTATACTAACCCTCTGTTTGTCACTCTTAGTAAATGTGATTTGTTGCCCCACTTAATAGCATACTTCTTCACAGTATCTCTAAACAACACATTTGTTTTGAACTCCATGCCAAGTTGGAATGTAGAATTGTGCATGTCACTCTCAATGAAAACAGGGTACTTAATCCTAGTGTGATGATTATCTTCATCAGAGGAGCTATGAAGGCTTCTTAGCTCATCAGATGAGTTGTTCATGCTTTGTAGGTCATCATTGTCAGCCACATCACCCATAACATCCTTACTACTTCCTAAACCACCAAATTCCACATCTTTGTCAACATGTTTATCATATAAAGCATCATCATCACCTTGCTCATAGTCACTGTCATTATATTTTTCAAGCTCATCAGAGAATGAGTCTGACTGGTCAGGATCATAGGCATCACTATCTTCATCTTCCTCCAATTCAACATCAAGCATTACCCCCTTACCCTTACTTGTTTCTACACTTGAGCCTACTTGACTACTTTGTGTACTTACATAATCATCCAAATTGTTTCCTATATAAACATCTATTACTTTGTTTTTATCCACATATGTGTCCAACATCAATACATCAGCATTAGATTTTAGAAACTCTTTTTTGGGTGGGTAGATTTTATTTATTTATTTTTTTAGTAACTCCATCCCACCATAACCACTAACCTTACTGTAATAATTATTACTTGGCCTATGTCCTAATTCCTTAGCCATGCAACACAACTCTTAAATGGAAATTTGATTTGAATGACAAAAGTCAAAATGACTTACCATACCACCACTGTAAACCCTTTGTGGAATATACCTCACCACACCTCCATGATGCATTTTGATTGTAAAATGCCCAGATCCATCTTCTGCATTTTGTATTGGAAATGTGTCATTAACACTACTATTCAATGGAACTCACAATGATAAAATCATATTACATTACACTAGAGATAGATAAATAATAAACAAGTAGTCATCCATGTGAAATACAAAAAAACAAAGATTTCATATGTGTTCATCAATTTCAAACAAACATAAACAAAGATTTTCTTAAAGTAAAATTGTTCAAACCGAAACAAACATAAACAAATTTCATTAACAAATTCATGTCACATACAAATAAACAAAGATTTGACCATTCTAAAATAATATTAACATCAAACACATGCAATTTCCAACAACAACAAAAAATAACTTTAAAAAAAATTTAAAAAAAAAAAAAAAAACGTACATACCATATATAGATGTTTGTCTTCATCCACTATTATTCTTCTCTCTTAGCACCCAACCCATCATTTAACCTTTGATTTCAATGTGATTTCATAGTCGTTGTTCACTCTCAGCTTTGATTTTGGAATTTGAATGCAAAGTAAAAACCCTAATTGCGATTTGGGGAGTTCTAATCAACCCTAATGTATGTAACTTGATTGTGCTCAGGCAAGTCGTTTAATTTTCCCTCCATGTGAAAGTATAGGGGGCCACGTCACCCATTCCGTTCACTTCCTTGACAAAAATAGACGGCAGGGGTAAAATTGATAGAAATTCACATAGTATAAGGGTATGCGTGAAAATAAGAGTAGTCCGGGGAGGTCTTTGAAAAACGTGACAAAGTATAGGGGTAAAAATGAAATAATCTCGTGATTTTTTTATTAACTTACTAAAATCAAACATTTTGATTTCAACTCTCCTATAATTTGCAAATACTTATATATATCCAAAATTTATTTTACCGAAATTTGGCTAGAAAATTTGAACTTAAAAATGTTTCACATTTAATAAATATATAAAAAAAAAATTAAAAAAAAAAGTCTAATGAGTAGTTACAAAAGTTGTATTTAACTTTAGACTATTTTAATGAGGAATGACTGTGAGAACCCGAATATAAAAATTAAGTAAATAATTAAATAATAATATTACAATCTCAAATATTTTGGTGGTGAATTCTAAGGTGCAAATTAAATATTATTGGAGGATCTTTTAATTAATTTTAAACTTAAAATAAATTTGTGGTGAAAGCATTTAATTTAGAGGCAAGATTTATTTTTTTAAAAAAATATTGAGGACAAGTTAGTAAGTATATTTTGTTATAATAATAGTTATATTTTATTTAATTAATGTGTTAGAAAATAAAGTAATATAAAGATAATATTTTAGGGCCTTTTTGTGTAGATACATATGTAACCCTAGGTTGCCCCATACTATTCATAACAGCAGCCACAGGAGAGAGAGAAAGATTAAGAGAAAAGAAGGGTTGCAAACAAGGAGGAATCTTTGGGTGTGGTGGGTCTTTATCTTTCTTCTTCCTTTTGGTTTTGTTTTTATCCTTATTCCATTATTATTTTATTCATTCATGGAGGTTGTAGGTTTATATATTTTGTATATATATATACTGTTAAAAAATTTTGAGGAGTTAAATTCATGTATAAAGAATGGGTATTATTCTTAGTTAAAAAATTCTGCGCATAATCACGAACTTTAAAAATCAAGAAACCATATCAAACGAATGAATTTTAATCTGAAATTTTTAGAGTAGATCAATTACATATTGAATTGCATATCTGAATTTTTTCATAATTTTTGGGAGTCAAAATCCATATAAATTGAGGTATTCAAATCTGTCCAGGAAACCAGTCCGAAACAGTAAATTCGGGAATGTTGTTCTCTTTGGGTATAAATCCAAAAATTATCAAATTAGTGTCATTAGAACCGCTTACGAGTCTAGTTTCGTACGTTTTTGGCCTTGCATTGATTGCTCGTGTATATTAAGAGAACCGTCAATTTTTCCAAAGTGCTGCAGAAAACAACCTGTTTGGATATAATAAATTGTAGATAATTATTTTGATAAGCAAATCAAGTGAAACCAATTGGGTTTGAAACTTAGGATATATTAGATCATATCTGGAGGTTATTGGAATTTTTCAAATAACATAGAGTGGGTTTTGTAATTTTCAAAATTAGCGAATAGGTTGGGAAGGCTTGTTTGAAATTCTGTTTTATCTTAAAGTCACAATTAATTAAGTTTTGACCGGAACCCATGTCTTGGGTGATTTTAAACCTTGAAGAACATGAACTTAGGTAATATTTAAGAGTAACGGTGAGTTGGGTTGAGCCGGGTTAGTGCGCTTTAGTTGAGGTTACTTAGTTTCTTTTTTTTTTAGTATTTTTAAATTAGTTGTGACGTGTAGTTTTTATACTTGGTTCAGGACACTAGTTGGACTTTTACACTCTATTCGATTCAAAGGATTTTATTATTTCGTTTCAGGTGAGTAGTTCCATGCTACGTATTTTTATAAATGTTCCCCTACCTGAACTGTTGGAAAATTAAATTATTGTTTTAAGACTAAACTGTTTTGATAAATTATTTATATTATCAATGGAATCAAATTATTTCTGAAACATGTGTGAACTTGGCATACTGTAAACTATTTGTTTTGGTCTCATGTTTATAATGATGAACTACCATGTTTTGCGAAATTGATGTGTATTGATTATTGGGACCATGTGTGTATTTAGTCCAGGGAAATTATTCCACTGTGTGTGGTGACTCTGGCCACTAGGGAACAGATCCGGGTTGGGCCGTGATGACTCTAGTGCTCAACGATTGTAAGGAAAAGACCTTTAAAAACAACTAGGTGACCTTCAATCGGATCGTCTTTGAGAAAAGGCCCAGGTGCCACCCTGAGGATGACTCTTAGTTCGGTATTGGATCCAACGGGGCTTATAGCCTTGAGAACTGTGTGGCATATTATTTGTTTTTCTTGGTACCCAGAAAATTATTGGTGTTCATGTTATAATCTGTTTTAAGTGAAAAATGTTTTTTATCATGTTCTTGCGAGACATGAGTATTTTAAGTGTTGAACTGTGGAACCTTCTTTTGAAACAGATTGTATTTACCAGACTGTATGCCAATCTAGTTTCTGTGATATATATCTTATTTTGGAATTTATCCCTGTTTTCAAAACTGTATTTACTATCCATGTTGCTACTCACTGAGCTATCAGCTGACTTAGTTGTTTACCATTTCCAGGTGTTAGAAGGACTTAGAGTGGACTCATGGCGTAGCAGGGACTCAATTTCATGGACCTCTAGGGCATTTATTTAATTTGTTTTAGGTTGCTTGTTGAGTTTGTGCATATTTATATATATATTTTTTTTTATTGAAATTCATTTAAGATTATTTTTGATATGTGGGTTGTTTATATCCCATTAGTTTGGATGGGTTTGATTACGGTTGATTTTGCCGTTTACAATTGTGGCATGTCTGGATTGAGTTTTGGTTATTTATTATTGGACTATTGTTTAGTTGTTCAATGTGATTATGGATTCGTGTTTTAGGCTTACGTGTGCCTTGGGCTAAGGCCCTGTGGGCCACGGCCGGTCATACCCGAGTTTGGGGTGTGACAATGACTATAGATACTAAATGATTGTGTTCGTCTTGGAGGATTAGATTAAAATATTGGATTATGTATCCTGGTTAACTTTAAATGTCATGTTTAAATAGAAATTAAACTAATAGATTAATAGTCTCTGCAGAACATATTAGGGACTATTGAAGGAAATGGGCAACTAGGTTAAAAACCAGTTTATTGGCTTTTTAAGATCACATTACTTCTTTACTTTTTTGCATGTTTTTTTTTTTAAAAAAAAAAAGTCAAAAAGTTAGCTTTTAACGTACTTCCCAAAATAAGCCTTGTTCATTTTATGTTTGGCCATTCTTCCACTTTAGCCCTCAAAGTTTTTTTTTTTTTTTTCCCTCCACTTTGACCCTTCATGTTTTATGTTTTTCTTAGTTTGTCCCTAAGACTAACTTATGTAAAAAAATTAGACAGAAAATGACACATTAACAGTCAAGAGACATAAAAATATTTTATTATATATAACTCACATCTTTGACATAAATTCAAATTTTAATATAATAATATTTTTTTGAGCATTGCTATACAAGTCCAAAAATTAGACCTAATTTTCAAGCTCAATGATGTATCAATTAATTAGGATATCTAAGGCAACACGCTCTCTCTCTTATCTTCTCAATCATCAACCAATCATATTACTTATATATCATTAAGTTTAGAAAATAGGCCTAAAAAGTGGACTGGTATATCATTTTCTTATTCAATAAGGAATTATGTTTCCACTCGTGTTTATGGCTCATAAGTCTTTTTGAAAAAATTGTGTTTAAGCGAAAATAATTCAAAATAATTATATTTTCAAGAAGGTGAATGAGTGTGAGTGAGTGAGAGAGAGAGAGAGAGAGAGAGAGAGAGAGAGAGAGATGGAGAGAGAAAAGGATAATCAAGGATGGACAGCGGTAACAAGATTGTAGAAAAAAACTAGAAGGTTTTTCATTGTTTTTGTTGCAAACTTGCCTGAGCATATGCAATGTTGATTCCTTAAAGGGCATTTTTTCAAAGATTTGGCAAAGTCATTCAAGCTTCAATCCCTAATAGAAGAACTAAGAAGTTTAACTCCAGGTTTGGCTTGATTTGCTGTGATAATCATTTTTCAGCGGAGGAGGCGTCTCGAAAATTCAATGGGGGACCATAGACTTATTGTCAAACCAACTAGGTTTGAAAGACCATTGTACTGTGATCATGTCCAAACAATCTAGAAGCAGATAGCAAGCACACAAGAGAGGAATCAGCCCATACCAAGGAATACTCTACAACTAACAAATCAAATTAAACCTTCATATGCTAAAGCTTTAAAAGGAGGACATCAAGCTAAGGACTTTAACATCAAGGTTCATGCAGAGGAAGGAGGCAATTAATGGCTTTATAGAAGTGTAGTGGTAAGAGCAAGCATACCGTTTGCGGACCAATCCATTAGAGATTCATTTTCTACAGAAGATGCGGGTAGAATACAGGTTCTTGCTATAGGGGGAAGTCCTATGTGCTAATGTTTGATTCCAAGGAAGAGATGCTGAACAGACTACAAAATGATAAAGCTAGGTTCAAATGTAGGTTTGAGGATGCAAAGGAATGGTCGTTTTGGAAGCATGATAATCCTTGCACTATAGTATTAAAGATTGGCTCAAATTGGTTTTGTTTACTTTGTCAACGAAGGCTGTTGATTGAAGAAAAAAAATGAAGAAGCTAGACATTTTCAGCCGAGCTACTCATGGTAGGGTAGCTAATCTTGTTGGTTGTTGGTGGTTGCCTTTAATGTTGTCGGCAATTGGGCTCTCTCATTAATCTATAAATGGCTAGTGAATGGGAGGAGTTTTGTGTGGTGAAATCAGACAGTGTAAGCAAAGTGTAAACAACTGAGTAAGTGAGTGTGAATTGAGGAAGAGATTGTCTCTTCCTCCTCCATTATTGTAATTTTGTATTTCTCTCCATATAGTGAAATCTGCTGCCCGTGGACGTAGGCGATTTGCCTAACCACATAAATCTTTGTGTGTTCTTAATTGTGTGATTGTTTTCTGCCTCCTAGGCACAACAAATTGGTATCAGAGCATTGTTGTGCAAAAAAAAGAGCACTTTTTTGTAAATTAAAAATTTCGAAGTTGTCGAAATCGAGTTTCCAGAACACCACAACAACCGCCTCGACAAGAGGAGTTCAGACCCAAAAAGACCAACCCACGAGGACACTTCACACGCCCTCACGCGCTTGCCAGAGTCTGCCGGAGACTCGTCGGAAAGTTCAGTCCGGCAAAGAAGCAAACATTGAAGAAGTCAGCCTGTCCTAAAGGCCTTAAGTATTCACTTGTGCACTCACATAGCACAAGTTAACACTTGGCAGAGCGGATAGAGCCTTGATTTAAAGCCTTGAGGTCAAGGGTTCAAAACCCTCCCCAAACAAATTTCCAATTTAGTTTTGGAAGCTGCCAAGTCATCGCCCCGTCACTGTCACATTAGTGCCAGGTGTCAGACCAGTCACTCCCACGTGTCAAGACACGTCACCGCCAGCTCAACTACCATGTTAGCGCCACGTCAGCACATCAGCCACGTCATCAACCCAGTCAGCAGAAATTTTTAAAATTGTAGGGAGGCCCCTAAAAGTTTGGTAAATTTCATTTTAGCCCCTGATCTTGTTGAAATTACAATTTAGCCCCTGAAACTTCTATTAATTACAGTAAGATCCCTAGAGTTTTGGGAAATTACAATTTGACCTTTGGATTTGGAGAAATTTCATTGAGGTCCCTGGAGAGGTGGGGAAAGTGCTTTCCAAACTAAATCAACTATTCCGGACACAATTGCAGATTCCGTTTTTTGAGATTCAGACCCAAATTTTCAGTGAAGTTTTCAGGAACTTAGAATTTGCCGTGTTTCGAGTAGGGGTACAACTCGGGTGGGTTCAGTCGGGTTGGGAGGTTGTCCAAGCCCAACCCAAATTGTGCTGAGACCTGCCCAGGCCCGCGCCAAGCCCGAATTGTAACCCCGAGTTGCCCGAATCGTAAATGAATTTCAAGTTATTTTTTTTAGCTACATTATTAAATTATTAAAATTTGACTATTTACATTTTTTTTATATAGAAGATCATTAATACCATCAAAACAAATAATTTATATAATGTAAGAGAGATGCCGCTATAGTAGTCTTTACAATTTATGAGTGAAAATAAAAAAAGTAAGATTTTATGTTATTTGTATATATAATATATATTCAATATGATTTAATAATCTAAATTACTTTAATATTATGTAACGACTAATAATTTATATGTATATTTAATATTTTTATATATCTACATATTTATAATTCGGGTTTCGGGTTGCTCGAGTTGTTTGACGTTTTTGCCCAAGCCCGTACCCAATTTGAAAATATCTTGTCCAAGCCCTAAAAAAATTCGGGCTGGGCTCAGGTTGCTCAGGTTGAGCCCGCCCAAGTTGCACCCGTAGTTTCGGGCATTTCAAGCATCCGTTATTGTTTGTGGTGGAGATTATTAAGCAATCTCAATGGCAGAATCTACAGAGACGAGATCAACCGAGTTCACAAGTAACCCAGCGACTACAAGCAACTCTAGGCATTGGACCCTGGTGTCCTATGCTAAGTTTGAGGTAGAAAAGTTTGATAGAAGCAGCAACTTCGGCATGTAGAGATGTGAAGTTAAAGATATACTTGTCCAGATGAACCTGCACTTCACTCTCAGAGACAAACCAGATGACTTGGACGAGATAGAATGGAAGAAAGTGAATCTCCTAGCCTGCAGTTCCATCCGACTTTGCCTTGCAAAAGAGGAGAAGTACGCCTTCACAGAATATGATACTGTGAAGGACTTTTGGAAGGCGCTGGAGGACAAGTTCATGACAAAGAACATTGAGAACCGTCTCTACATGAAAAAGAGGTTGTTTCATTTCGACTACAAGAAAGGTATTTTGATGAACGAACACCTGAACAATTTCAACAAAATTCTTGCCAATTTGAAAAACCTGGATGTTCAAATTGATGATGAAGATAAAGCACTATTATTGTTAAATTCCTTGCCTGACATATATGACCATCTCACCACCACTTTACTATATGGTAAAAAAAAGATCAAGTATGTTGATGTTTCAAACGTTTTGGTAAATAATGAGTTCAGAAGGAAAGATAAGCCTGCAAATAGGGACTCAACATCAGAAGCATTGACAGTCAGAGGCAGGACGAATAACAGAAGATATACAGGATGGGGAAAGTCTTGCTCAAAATCCAGAGGGAGATCATCAGATAAAAGATGTCTTGCAAAAGACGAGTGTGTTGCATGTCGCCAGAAGGGGCATTGGGCAAAAGATTGTCCCAATAAAGACAAGAAAGATGAAAAGGTAAACGTTGCACAAGATGGAGATAATGGTGAAGGATCAGCCTTCACAGTTTCATCACTTGGCCATTCTGATGAATGGATTCTAAATTCCAGATGTTCCTACCACATGTGTCCTAACAAGCAGTGGTTCTCGAGCTTACTAGAGTTCGATGAAGGAGTTGTACTGATGGGCAACGACCAATCTTGCCAGACAAAGGGGACTGGAACAATTCGACTGAAGATGCATAATGGAACAATCAGAGTTCTTAAAGATGTTCGGTACGTACCAGATTTGATGAAAGATCTCATCTCAGTGGGAGTTTTAAACTCCAAAGGTTGCAGAGTAACTGTGGAAGGTGAAGTCCTTAAAGTTGTTCAAGGAGCATTTGTTGCAATGAAGGGTACTCGAAAGGGAAATTTATATTTCCTAGACAGCTCTACAGTCACAAGGAGAGTGGCTGTCTCCACCAGCTCAGAGGATGATGCGTCAGACACTTCCAGACTTTGGCACATGTGCTTAGGGCATACTGGAGAAAAGGCTTGACAAGGATTGGTAAAGCAAGGCCTGTTAAAAGGCCCCAAAACAGGGAAGCTTGAGTTCTGCAAGCATTGTGTACTGGGCAAGCAAACAAGAATCAAGTTTGGTACTGCCATTCATCGTACCAAAAGGATTCTGGACTATGTTCACACAAATGTTTGGGGATCTTCCAAGAATGCTTCTTTGGGAGGTAAACACTACTTTGTGTTGTTCATTGATAATTTCTCAAGAAGAGTATGGGTTTACACAATGAAGCATAAAGATGAAATATTAGACATCTTTCTTACGTAGAAGAAAATGATTGAGACCCAGACAGGCAGGAAGATCAAGAAGCTCAGATCTGACAATGGCGGCGAATACGCATCAGATCCCTTCTTTGAGGTTTGCCGGAATGAAGGGATGGTGAGACATTTCACAGTTAGTGGAACGTCATAGCAAAATGGAGTTGCAGAATGCATGAACCGCACTTTGGTAGAGAAAGTACGGTGTATATTGTCACATTCAGGATTAAGCAAGGCATTTTGGGGCGAGGCATTGAACTACGCTCGTCATCTTGTCAATAGACTACCTGCTGCAGCACTAGATAGCAAGACTCCCATGGAGGTATGGTCAGGAGCCCCAGTTACCGATTACGATTAGCTACGTATCTTTGGATGTCCAGCCTATTTTCATGTTATAGAATCTAAATTGGATCCTAGAGCCAAGAAAGCTGTCTTCTTGGGATTTAGTGACGGTGTCAATGGATATAGACTCTAGTGCCCTAAATCAAAGAAAGTTGTCACTAGAAGAGACGTTACCTTTGATGAATCTACAATGCTAAAGCAGCCAAATCCTCAAGAGAAGGAGGAAGCATTGAAGAAGTCAGTGCAAGTGGAGTTTAAGACTCCAACAAAGACTATTTAGCTAGTCAACCATCTTGAAGAAGTCTCAGTTGATAGCTCTGAAGAAGATCCTAAAGAGAGTTCAGATGAGAATTAAGATCCAGAGGCCCCACAACAATCAGAACCAATTGCAATCAGAAAGGGAAAAAGGGTTGGTTGGATGACCGATATGGTGGCCTATGCAATTCCAATCATTGAAGACAATATTCCTTGCACTTTCAAAGAAGTCATGCAGAATGCAGAAAGTGTCAAATGGAAGAAGGCTATGGATGAAGAGATCGGGTCACTTCAGAAGAACCAGACTTGGGAGTTAGTGCAAATTCTAAAAAGCAAGAAAGCAATTGGGTGTAAGTGGGTTTACACCAAGAAGGAAAGCATCCCAGGTAAAGACAACATCAGATTCAAAGCTAGATTGGTAGCTAAAGGCTATGCCCAGAAGGAAGGGATAGACTATAATGAGGTATTCTCACCTATTGTGAAGCACGTCTATTCGTATCTTGCTATCTTTGGTTGCACAGTTTGATCTCGAGCTCACCCAACTCGATGTCAAAACTGCCTTCTTACATGGAGATCTTGAAGAGGAGATATACATGTCCCAGCCAAATGGTTTCAAAGTTGCTGGAAAAGAGAATTGGGCATGTAAGCTGAACAAATCGTTGTATGGGTTGAAGTAATCCCTAAGACAGTGGTACAAGCAATTTGATCGGTTCATGACGGAAAAGAAATACACAAGAAGCCAGTATGATCATTGTGTATAATTCCGTAAGCTTTCTAATAGTTCCTTCATCAATTTTCTCATATGTTGATTGCATCCAAGAGCAAGATAGAGATTGATAAACTCAAGGCACATTTGGCAAGTGAGTTCGAAATGAAGGATCTTGGCAAAGCAAAGAAAATTCTTGGCATGGAGATCAAAAGAGACAGGAAGAAGGGCACGGTTTGTCTGACGCACACCCAATATCTAAAAAAGGTGTTAGACAGATTTGGCATAAATGGGAAAACAAAAGCTGTGAGTACACCATTGGCCCCTCATTTTAAGCTTAGTGCTTTGATGTCTCCATGCACAGAAGAAGAACGAAAGCATATGGCATATGTTCCATATGCAAATGCAGTTGGTGCATTAATGTATGCTATGGTTTGTACAAGACCTGAAATCTCACATGTTGTGAGTATGGTAAGCAGATATATGCATGATCTAGGAAAAGGTCACTGACAGGCAGTAAAGTGGATCTTGAGGTACTTACATGGCATAATTAATATGGGTTTGAAGTTCGAGAGAGATCATAGACTCGGACAAAATTTGATTGGATATGTGGACTCAGATTACGCTGGTGACTTGGACAAACGCCGGTCAACAACAGGGTATTTATTTACACTTGCTAAAGGGTCGGTAAGTTTGAGGTCAACGCTTTAGTCAATGGTGGCTTTGTTTATTACAGAGGCAGAGTACATAGCAGTAACAGAAGCCTTTAAGGAAGCTATTTGGCTACATGGGTTGATTGAGGACTTGGGAATTGTTCAGAAGCACGTTGAGGTATACTGCAACAGTCAAAGTGCCATTTTTTCGGCAAAGAACCAAGTTCATCATTCCCGCACCAAACACATTGATGTCCGTTTCCATTTCGTCTGAGAAATTGTGAATGAAAGGGATATTCTGCTTCAAAAGATTAGCACTGCAGATAATCCGGCCAACATGCTCACAAAAGTGGTTTCTGGGATCAAGTTCCAACACTGTTTGGACTTGGTCAACATCTCTCGGAACTGAGCACCTTCGGGTGCATGGCAGTGTTGATCGATCACTAGGTTGGATAGAGAATCCTCGCCAATGTGGAGATTTGTTAAAGATTGGCTCAGATTTGTTTTGTTTGCTTTGTCAACGAAGGTTGCTGATTGAAGAAAAAATTGAAGAAGCTAGACATTTTCAGTTGAGCTACTCATGGTAGGGTGGCTAATCTTGTTGGTTGTTGGTGGTTGCCTTTAATGTTGTCGGCAACTTGGCTCTCTCATTGATCTATAAATGGCTAGTGAATAGGAGGAGTTTTGTGTGGTGAAATCAGAGAGTGTAACCAAAGTATAAGCAATTGAGTGAGTGAGTGTGAATTGAGGAAGAGAAGCGTCTCTTCCTCCTCCATTGTTTTAATTTTGTATTTCTCTCCATATAGTGAAATCTGCTGCCCGTGAACATAGGCAATTTGCCGAACCACGTAAATCTTTGTGTGTTCTTAATTGTATGATTGTTTTCTGCCTCATAGGCACAACATATAGCAATTTGGATCAACTGTTATGGTGTACCATTAAACCTATGGAATTTCAACACCTTCAAAAGTATTAGGAATGTTTGGGGTGAGACAGTCTTAGTTGATGAATCAACATTGAGTAGCTTATCCTTTATAAGCGGGAATGTGCTGATTGTCACTAGCCATTTTGAGGTCATTAATAGTCTCGTCCATCTCATTTGTAAAGGAGTTGAGTACAATATCAGAGTGCTGGAGGAATAGGTGGTCAACATCTCTCCAAACTATCTTGACCAAGGGAATACTTTGGAGGAGGAAGATGATGACTCATTGGATGATGTGGATCGTCTTGCTGATAGGGACAAAAACAAACCAGTATTGTGTGGACAACAGGCCACCAGATCACCTATTCTGGGAATGAACAACACTCTCATGCTGGGATTCCAGCAGTCAGTAAGCCACCATCATTACGTGGGGAGTTGGATTGTCAGACAATGTTATCTGTTGAAGCTCAAATACCAAAAGAAGATGAAGAGTTTATGAATTCAAATTTTTTAGAAGTGGGCCAAATCAATGACCACAGTCTCAAACATGCAGTCCATAGGTCATCCTCTCCACTTAATGAGCCAAGCCCATCCAACTCATTTATTCAAACAACACATCCTCCAAGCCCATTTCAAATCTTATCCAAAGCCCATTCTTTCTCTACAACCCATACTCAATCTACTGCCCATCCAAAAAGTGCAGGTCAATTCATTATAAATCAAGCCCATGTGGTGGAATCTAATCAAGCCCTTGATCAGATCATTATTCCCTAAAATTCCTTGTCCTCTGTAGACATATCTCAACACCTGTTCAACCATCAACACTGCCCGCCCTCCCATTCTTCGCTTGACCAAGTTCGTGACCCCTCTCCATCTATATTGTTCCAAACTCTCTCTCTCTCTAACCACACCAAAAACCTTATTTCAGTCCCGCTTGTTAGTTCCAATAATAATTTGAAGGTGCTAGAAGGACCCTCCAAACAATATATGGGTCTATCAAAAAGGAAAAACAAAGGGAAACTCTTGCAACAGGTATTAGGAAACTTCGCTGTTGGTGATAACCATCAAAGATATGGCAGAAAGAAAGGAGGAAAGTCAGTAACACTTCGGTCAGCAGCTGCGGCAATTTCCCTATCTCCATCTTCGATGCAATTGTAAACTATAATCGTATTTTACTTAATGAAGCTGAAGCAGTTGGGAAAATTGGAAAATTGCTTGATCTCCATAGTGATGAACATGATGATGAGGTTGTTAGCAAGATTAAGGAAATTTAGGGCCTAAATGTTTAGGGTCTCATTTTTGCTCAGCTTTTGAGTGTGTTTTAGTTAATGTATATGCCCCAAATGATGCTATTGAAAGGAAACTATTGTGGGAGGAGTTACTAAATCTTAAATCTAGTTGTGATCTGCCGTGGTGTATTGGGGGGGACTTTAATGATGTATTGGAAGGGACTTTAATGAAATTGTTAAAATAGGAAAAGAAATGGATGCCTAAAATTAACAGCTAGTATGAAACAATTCAAAGACTTCATATCCTCTATGGAATTAAGAGATCTGCCACTCCTAGGTAGATCTTTCACCTGGTCTAATAATCAGGCGGTAGACAAATGGAGCAGGATTGACAGGTTCCTCCTACATTCACATTGGCTGAACAAGTTTAAGTTCATATAGTGGGGACTCCAAAGGGCTTTATCTGATCAGTATTCAATACTACTCATGGAGGATGATAGGGACTGGGGGCCCAAGCCCTTCAGATTACTTAATGCTTGGGCATCTCACCCTAACTTCTTAAGGGCCCGCTTGTTTTTAGAGGTAGAATGTAAGGGATTGTTAGTGACGAGACTATCAGCAGTGACGGGACTGTTAGTGAAGGGACTGCTAGTGAGGAGATTAAGAAAAATTGTGTTTGTTTGATAACCAATGGACTAGTGATAGTTCATGTTTGTTTTGAGAGATAGGATTAGGATTAACCATGTAAAATTACACAAATACCCTTATTGTATTAGTATCAAATTTGAACTTATACCAACTAATAAACGCATTACCCAATTAAACTATTCAAAAACTAAAATTAAAATTACATAATTGAAAATAATAATTATTCAACTATTAATCTATTTATTATTATTATTATTATTATTATTATTATTATTATTATTATTATTAAAGAAACCAACCAATGGTTTTGAAAAAGGCTCATTCCATTAGTGATTTAGTGTGGACTTGGCCTTGTTTTGCAAATATCCTGCTCTCCCACTCTAGTTCTTTTTCTACCTCACATGTCTCTGTCTTGCTCAAGCTTTGCCAATGATGACCACAAGTTCAAGCTGATTGGAGCTCTATCAGTGACGATCTCAACCTTTATATTCGTCAACAACGATGTGGACCTTCAAATTCTAGGTGAGGCGAACTCAATGAAGACCAGAGTGTTGGATCAATCTTTTCTCTTGGTGATCTTGTTGTGATTTTGTTGATTTTTTAATTATTATTTTGTTGATTTTGAGAACTTGTTGGATGATATTTGGAATCTGTTTGTGAATTTGTTGATCTTTTTTGTTATTATTTTTTTGATAGTTGTGATTTTGGAAATTTGTTAAAAAATTTAAAAGAAGTTGAATCTTTTTTTTTTTGGGAAATTATTGATTGTTTCTGAGTGTGGATAAAAATTTGGAAGAGGGATAATTTTTTCTGTTTGATGATGTAGTGGATAGTATGGTCATTTACATTATAATCCCAACTGCTTCTTTTGTCAATACCAAGTCCTATGAGGGATTGTTAATCCGTTCGTCTGGGAGATTCATAGTCCGTTCGGACTATGACTTCGGTGCAACAATGTCAAAACAAACATGATATTAAAGAGTGGCTCCTCATTGTTAGTCCAGTACCAACCCATATCACGGAAAACAAACAGACACTAAGGGTTGTTAAAGAGGCTTGGTCCATATGTGTTTTACAAGGTTGGGATGGATATAAAGTCTCACTAAAATTTAAGGAGGTAAAAGCTTCTCTCAAGCAGTGGAACAAAAAGGAATTTGGCAACTTAAATGATAAGCTTTCTTTGATTGAAGAGTAATTGCATTCTTTGGATCTCTTATAATAAAGCAACACACTGTCCGATAATGACATGCAAATCAAAAGAAACCTTAAGTTAGAATATTGGAAGATTTTGAGACTGATTGAGATCACCTGGTTGCAAAAATCAAGACAAATTTGGTTCAAGGAGGGGGATAAAAACTCCAAATTTTTCCATATGGTGGCTAGTTCAAGACAGAGGAAAAACTCATTGGGAAGCTTAACCTTCAATGGATCCAGTGTTGAAGATCCAGAACAGATCAGAGTGGGAGTCAGAATGCATTTCCAGAAAAAAAAAAAAAAAAAAAAATCAGAAAGATGGCCTTCAAGACCAAAATTTTTAGGCTCTTTGAGCACAAACTATTATTTGATGATGGGCGGCTGGAATTGCCATTCTCAGAGGCAAAAATCTGGAATGCAATCAGAGAGTGTGAAGGGAACAAAGCGTAAGGGCCAGACGGTTTCAATATGAAGTTTATTAAAATGAGCTGGCCAATCATTAAGGAGGATGTTTGCTTATTCATTAAGGAGTTTCATCTTAACAACAAAATCTCTAAAGGTATAAACTTTTCATTTATTACCTTGATTCCAAAATTACCAAATCCATCATCTCTGTCTGATTATAGACCCATCAGTCTGATAGGTTGTATTTATAAAATTCTTACTAAGATTCTATCTAGAAGATTGAAATCAGTTATGCCTAAACTGGTTAATGAATCTCAATCTACCTTCGTCAAGGGCAGACAAATCTTGGATGGAATTCTTAGAGCTAATGAAGTAGTGGATCTTAGGAAGCATAACTCTAGGGGTGGAATTCTTTTAAAGCTGGATTTTGAGAAAGCCTTCGACAGTGTCAATTGGAATTTCCTTCTGCACTTGCTTCAAATGTTTGGATTCGAAGAGAAATGGGTCTCTTGGATTGCTGAATATATGTCATCATCACATATCTCTGTTTGGTAAATGGATCACCACATAAGAATTCTCCCCACAAAGAGGCTTATGACAAGGAGACCCTCTTTCTCCCTTTCTCTTCAATCTTGTTATTGAGGGATTAAACATTCTTATGAAGAGAGCCAAAAATTTGAAATCTCATTAAAGGGGCTGATATTGGAAATGTTGGATTGAATCTAACACACTTGCAGTTCGCCGATGACACCCTCATATTCTGTTACCCAAAATGGAATGA
The DNA here is from genome assembly GCA_030407325.1 of Camellia japonica. Classification (NCBI taxonomy): domain Eukaryota; kingdom Viridiplantae; phylum Streptophyta; class Magnoliopsida; order Ericales; family Theaceae; genus Camellia; species Camellia japonica. The sequence goes on along the minus strand of JAPPVO010000031.1, from coordinate 20,705,330 downwards.
GATAATTAATCTAAGAAGAGTGCTCTGTTGTTTCGAACTAATATCTAGGTTGAAAATCCATTTTCAAAAATCTGTGTTATGTGGAGTTGACACCAATAATGATTTCACATCTCAAGTAAGTGAGTATTTAAATTGTTCGGTGGGTAAATTACCTATCAACTACCTTGGTATGCCTCTAGGAGCTAATCCTAAAAGGGCTACAACATGGGAACCCATCATTGAGAAGGTTAAAAAAAAGACTATCATCATGGAAAAGAAGGTATCTCCCTTTAGGGGGTAGAATTACTTTAGTTAAATCAATTTTATCTTCGCTTCTCCTTTATTATATGTCTCTTTTTAGCATTCCCTCCAAAGTGGCAAACACCATTGACAAGTTTCAAAGATCCTTTCTTTAGAGGGGATAGTGAAGAGAAGAAAAAACTTCATCTGGTCAGCTGGGAGGCCTGTTCATTGAGCAGAAAATTTGGAGGTCTTGGGTTTAGGAAATCAAGGGACAACAATGAGTCCCTTCTTTGCAAATAGTGGTGGAGGTTTGCTCAAGAACCTGACTCTCTATGGAAGAAAGTCTTATGTGCTAAAAACAATATAAACACTAACAACTGGTTGCCAAGTTCCTCAACTTTCAAGAATTGCTCAGTGGTATAGAAGTCCATTTTGGACTTGGAAAGGTATAATTCTAGAGTCCATAAATTATTCCTTGATAACCTCCAGTTCATATTGGGTGATGGTAGAAGGATCAAATTCTAGACTGATGCATGACTTTTTGATTCACCTTTATCCTCTCTATATCCCAGACTTTTTTCAATTGCAAATGACAAGGACTCCTATGTTCATTAATATATGCTTCATCAAAATTTGGGCAATCAGATGCAGTGGAGTATTTCATACAGGAGACCATTGAGAGCTTGGGAATAGGACCTGCACCATGATATGCTTGGAAGGTTATAACAAGTCCAAAGAAGCAGAGATCTTGTGGAGGACAAATTGATCTAGACTCCCCTTTCATCAGTTAACTTCAATGTTTAAGTCTTTTTACTATTTATTTGAGAACTCTCTTCTGTCGCCATCCTTTCCTGTGATGAAATTATGAAAGACAGTTGCACCACCAAAGATAAAGGCATTTGGATGGTTAGTGTGGTGGGATCGAATTGCAACTGCAGATCTCCTACTCAAACGCCATATAATCCGTACTCCCAACCATTGCGCATTCTATGGTAATAAAGGAGAGTCAACAGTTCATTTGCTCATTTACTGTTATTATTCCTGGAGGATTTGGTCTGAAATTGTCAACTGGTGGGGCATTTTGTGGGTTTGTCCTGGTTCCATCCAAGATTTGTTGGTGTGGTTTGGTCAGATAAGAAAGCATCAGGAAGATTTATTTGGGAAGCCATGCCTTTGGCAATCCTCTGGACCATCTGGATAGCTAGAAATGAAAAGGTGTTTAGTTCCAAGGAACCTATTTGGATGGATTTGGTGGAGAACATTAAGATCAAGATTGCGTTTTGGGTAAAGCATTCGATTAACCTTCCAGGATTCTCACTTTATGACTTTATGTTTTGTTTACATATGGCATCAAGTGCTACAGAGCTAGAATCTTAGGATGACATTCTGTGTTTTGCTTGTCTTTTTCATTGTATCTCTTCTGGTTGAGTGCTCATCAGCCTTCTTTCGGCTTGTGCCTACACATGATTGGGTTCTTTAATAGGTGCCAACTTAGTTGGGATGTATTTTTGAACTACGATGCAATTGCACCTAGCCTTTATTGTACTTCTTCTTTATCAATAAAATTCTATTTTCTTTGCTGATCTAAAAAAAAAAAAATAAGGAATTATGTTGGAGGTTGTACAATGATGATCACTCAATGCAAATTAATCAAACTTCCACAAAAAATGATTTGGTTAGTTTTAGGCTTAAAAAATTCAATTCAACATAAAAAATAAATAAATAAATAAATAAATAAAAATGATTATACCTATAAAAGTACTCTAAAAAATGGACAATCATACTCAAAAAATTATAATATTCTACAACTTAACTTTTATAGAATATGTACAGGCACATCAAATTCTTCATACTATATACCATCATATATGCAATTTTCAATAATATAACAAGTGTAAAAATCTTATAAATATTGAATGGTTCATTTTGTTTCTATTCGATTCTTTTGAATCTTAGTACATGAATCAAACAATATAATTAATGACTTAATTATTTAGAACTAGAACCTAAACGTCCTCTAAAAAAATGGAACCAAATTGTTCATTTGAATTGATCTGAATCGATTTACAAATTCCACTTGTTTATTTAAAAACCCTACAAACCTTGTGAGTATTCTAAGATCTCATGGCGAGAACCAACCTTTGTGAGTGTTCTATACAAAAAAGAGTATGTTATAACAGTGGAGTGCATCTCTCTTTGTTTTGACTGGAAATATTTTAATGAAAGTCAAGAAAAAATATTTTTTATAATCAACAAAAAAACAAACTTACTTTGATAAAAAAAAAATTGTTTTTAAGATTAAAATGTTGCCAATGCCACCACACTCCCACTAGTACATTATTTCAAGTTACAAACAAATATAAGAAAATATTTTCTGCTAAAACAAATAATGAATACAATGAGAATACTATAGAATGGAGATACCATAGTTAGGTCTCATCATGTCAATATATATGTATATTTTCATACTTCTCTAATTTAATTTTGTGCATATGAACATGTTGTAAAAAGAAAACATTTATTAAGCTTTCAAATTATACATGGTATCAAATTTAACTAAAGAACCTGAACTCCAAAAAGAGGATCTGGTTTATAAAACTTAACCCAGTAGATGAAAAGAAATGCAGTAGTCTTTTACAATAGTGAAGATTTTCATTTTTTTAAAACAGGTTTTGGGGCATATAATTTGCATCAATATAGTGTATGTTTCTATCGAGCATTCAACGTAGTAATGGTGATTTCGTTGACTGAACCTGTTGCTTCCTTGCTTGACGAACTAGTAGCCTCAAGAACATTCCTTTCGGTGAAAAAGCCAGGTTGTTTGGCCTGAGGCAATGTACGTTCACCACCTAACATTAGAACCACATATGACATGCTTGGCCTATCCTCTGGAGATTGTTGCACACATAAAAGACCCACGTGGATTGATCGCAACACTTCAGTTAGGTAGCATGAGTCCCATAGAGCCTCATCAATCAATTCCAATGATCTACCTTCTTTGTAGAGTCTCCATGCCTGAACAAATGCTCACACAATCGTACGGTTGTGAATGTTTTGGAACAGGGGAGAAAGCGGGATTTAAAACAGAATATAAGAATACTTCTAAACTCAGTATGCTTACATGGCCAAGGAGGTTGAGGTGATGATCTGGATGATAGAAACCTCTATTTTTCTTCCCACTCACAATCTCTAGCACCAAAACGCCAAAGCTGAATACATCAGATTTTACTGAAAACAACCCATCTACTGCATACTCTGGAGACATGTAGCCGCTGCAGAAAAGAGTTAAATGAAGAACTAGATTTTGAAGCAATAGACAAAACATGTTGTATAGATTCTTACTATGTTCCAACCACTTTGTTTGTATTTGCTTCAGTCTCATTTCCCTGAAAACTTCTAGCCATTCCAAAGTCTGATATTTTGGGGTTCATGTCAACATCCAGCAAAATATTGCTTGCTTTAAGATCTCTGTGAATAATTCTCAGCCTGGAATCTTGATGAAGATAAAGAAGGCCCCGGGAAATCCCATTAATAATGTGGAAGCGCTTTGGCCAATCCAGTAATGTGCTTCGGGTTTGATCTGTCAAAATTTTGTCTGATTTAGTCCATGCTCCTACTAATCGGATACATGAATTTAACAAGATTCCTTGATGGAAAATCCCAAATTTTGGAAGACCCAAGTTCATGCAAAAGCACATGTAATACAAACTGTATATAATTTTGTTCCCATAATCAAATAAATCAAAAGAGAGCCAAACCGAAAATAGTTGTGGTATGGTATTACAGTTTCAAGAGAGCCAAACCGAAAATAAAGTAGTCCAGGCTTTTGTTGGGCATGTATTCATAGATCAACATCTTTTCTTCTCCTTGAATGCAGCATCCTAAAGCTTCACGAGATTTCGGTGTTGAAGTTTGGCAATACAAATAACTTCATTCTTGAACTCGTCAAGTCCTTGGTTAGAATTCTTTGATAGCCGCTTCACAGCTATTTCTTGTCCTCCTTCCAGCATACCCTGAGAATTACCATTATAATTGTTAGAATGTTCTTTTAAAACTTAAAAGAAAGCACCTTTTTTCTCTACTAATTATTATGACTTTAACCTACCTTTTTTTTTTAATATGTTGCTCTGGCTGACATTGTTCCAACTTCCAACATGTGCAATTATGACCAATGATTTATTTTACAACAATACCAAACACATACTCAAAAGATATAATTACACAGATTTATGAAGTTTCATATGTGAGAAAAGATGCATCAAGCCAATTGTCTTTTCTAAAAACTGAAAGAAAAAAATATTGCAACCACTAATAACAACTCAGTCGTGTAATAAGGAAAGGACAATGAATGTTTACTATGTTTGGGTGAGTGTGAGAGTGGACAGATGGAGAGGATTTGCGGAGTTAGAGCTTATCTATAAGATTTTAAATAAGATTACCTTTCATTCCCATCACTCCTAAGCAAAAGTTTTGTATTGAAAGGTTTTATTGAACAGTAAGTATAGAAACACAGGGCTTGTTTGGTTTGTTTTTGGGAGAGTTGTTTTTTGAAAAAAATTTTGGGGAGAGAGTTTAGAAATTTTTTTGGTTTGTTTGGTTGTATATTTGGGAGAGTTGTTTTTTTGGGAGTTTGGGATGATTTGATATTTGGGAGAATTTGAGTAGATGTGTGTGAGAGGTGATTGAGAAGGAAAGAGGAGAGAGGTGATTGATTGATATGTAAGAAAGAGAAAGTGATTTTGGAAATCAGCAATGCTAGGTATCATGAAAAATCTTTTATGAAAATAATCATGAAAGTTTTGTGACCCTTGAATTATACTTAGAATAAAGCACTACACACTAATCAAAGTAATCCAAGGATTATAAATCTTTCATGATTATTTTCATGAAAAATTTTTCATGATCCCTAACATTTCTCTTTGGAAATTTTTTGAGAAAAACTCAAACCAAACCATTTTTTAGAAATTTTTTTCTAAAATTCATCTCCCAAATACAAACCAAACATACCCACAAAATTTGTGGGCCACACACAGAAATGAATGCAGCAGAACATTCTATGCACTTTTCGGTGAAAAAAAAAGTGTTTGTAGCCTTAGAAAAGCAGTGATAAAAAATTCGAATGGTTTTATGGCTTCTACGTAGGCTCCTTGACTACACAAGAGTGTCTTCACACGGTTACCTTGTAAACAGGTCCAAATCCACCCTCTCCAAGCTTACCGTTGATTGAAAAGTTACTTGTGGAATTAGCTATTACAGCTAAGTCAAACAATGGCAACTCTAGATCTTCCTTCTGGCTTTTGTCAGTGCAACCTTGTTCAAGGTTGTTCATCGGATTTCCTGCAAAGCAGGTATGAAATGGATGTAAACACAATGAGACAACTAGTTCTAACTACAACATACCATTACAGACTGCACCACAGAATGACACATGGGATATATACCTTCTTTGTTCAGCTGTGAATTCTTCCTTTTCTTTTTTTGGAGATACAAGGTTACGCTAATGCCAAGCAGAAGAAGTCCAATTAACAATGCCAATGTCACTGCCACTATCTCCCTTTTCTTGCCTTTGATGCCAGCTTGTTTGAATTATCAATCCATTAACAGAAATGGTCAAGTCAGTTAGATAATACAACCATGAAAGAACAAACTTAAATGAATTTTTTTTTCCCTATGAAGCTAGACTTTAGATTCCAAACCTTTGAACATTTCCTATATATTGAAGTTGTTATGGAAAAGGCGATGAGAAAAGTTAAAACAGAACAAAAACATAACCACACAAGGATTTACGTAGTTCGCCTATAAGCCTATGTCTACGGGCGAAAAATGACGGAGGAGTTTTACATTCAATGTAAAGTCTCTCTCTCTCTCTCTCTCTCTTCTCAACAACCTATTTACAGAAGTTCACAAGATAATCCTAGAACCTTGAAATAATCCAATCACGTCAAAATAGACGCAAATACAAATAGCAAGTCGGACCTATAGGATCGATCCATGCAGGCCGAGGATGGGTAATACATCATTCGGATTGAATTCAAGACACACCGGCAACAGAAATCAAAGTCCAAGATAAAAACCATAATGGACACTTCTTTTTGCCAAACTGTAGTTAGATGTAGAAATGTAATATAGAGGAATTTTTTGAGGAAGAAATGTAAGTGTTCAACATATTTAACTACGATTATTACATATGTATAATATAATCTAATTAATCTGTGTTTGGTATGAATTCTTACCCAACTCAGAGGAAGCCATCCTTATGTAAATATCTTGCCCATTGTCACTGTATTCTTTCATATCAATCAACTCCTCAAACCAAAGCAAGCAACCACTTCCACCTCCTGTTATATCTAAATTTGCGTAAGCCATACAAGAGCAGTTTTTCAAGCACATCATCTCACATTCCTTCAGGGTCATGCTCTTGTCAAACCAGGAGTTCCGTGTGTCTGGCATCTTATATCGTGAATACTTGAGAAACCCATCTCCGTTATGGCAATTCAATGCTGTCCTCCGAACACACCCATTAGACCAATCTCCATTTCCCCATTCTGTTTGGTTCTGGGGCACAAATTTATTCAAACAGCCACATACTGGCGAGTTTCCAACATTACATTTACCATTTGGACCACATAGTTTATAATTATCACAGTTATCAGTTGGTGCAGTCAGGTAAAGGACCCATTCCTGCGTTCGATCAATCCATGTAAAGCGCTGCATAACACCAGTATGATGCAGAGCAAACCTTGAAACAACTGAACTGATGAGTTCATAACCATAAGACACCTCCTTCTCGGTATAAACCAATCCATATGTGTAGATGGAGTTTGGTTTAAGGTTTGGATTCCCACTGAATCCAAGACCATTCCATGGCCCAGTTCGGAACAGCTCAAGAGGACCATTACTCAGAATGTTTTGTGGGTATCCTTGAGGATCACACCGGTATGTATACTCACCTCGAGCTGGATCATCGCTGCTCTTCCAGGAAGAGAGGTGACGCTCAAGGCCCGTTATAAAGTTCTTGCCAAGCTTCATGCCTGGTAAAAGAGTATCACATGGATAATCAAAGCTTTGCCACAAAATATTATCATTCGCATCTTTCACAACAAGATTTCCTGACTCCATAAGTTGTGCAACAGGGTTCTGTGTGGATCCTGTCACATTGGGAGACCAAATGACACTGCCGGTACTATTGACAAGGGCAAGAATTCCAGGGTCGATTACTGTTAAGATGCCTGACAAATTGACAAGTGGAATTTCTCTGTTGGCAACCCATACAACGGTCCTAATAGAAATTTTCTTGTACCATATTCCCAAGTATGTATTCTGGGAATTGCCAGGGCTGAAAAAACCCATCTCAAAGCTTCCACGAGATGAAACAATGGTATTGTGGCCTGTAATGGATTGGGTTTTGGTTATGGTGTCTACTGCGTTGGAGATTATTAAGATGTAAAATAAAGAGGAAAACAAGAAAGGTATTTTGAGGCCTTCCATTGATAGTCTAATGTCTAATTCATGAAATTCATCTGTTTCTATAAATGAAAACTCAAGAACTCTTACAGCGCAGTAAGTCTTCAGTTGGACTTTTCTATACCTATCATTTGGACTAGGAAGTCAATTAAAAAGACTTGGAATTGAAATAATTTAATGCTAATTTGGACTATATTCACATCTTAGTCATTGCATCAAAACAACAACCTGGATTTCCAGATGTAGAGATTAAATGCACTCTAATGTTCATAACAAGCACAAATGACATAGGAGTAGTTATAAATTACACGGACAAGTGTTTCTTTTTTTTTTTTTTTTTTTTTTGGATTTGATCAGCAAAGAAACAACTTGTATTAGAAGAAAATGAAACAGAATTTAACAACAATCATATCCACCACACCACAACCCCACAAAAGATTTTAACAAACAGATGGCAGGCCTGGCACAAATTTGATGCCCAGTCCTCCATCGTGCTCCATCTCTAAGCATTGCAACACTAGGCCACCACATAATCGGCTGTTTGGTAGAGCTGCTTATAATTTTAATTTTTATTTTATTTGGGGAGTCCGTGCAAATAGTGTAACTTTTTTTTATAATTTATTAGGCAAAAATAACTTAAATAAGCTAAATATAACTAATTGTCTAAAATTGATAGAGGGGTACTTTTGACTTTATCTTTCGATTATACCCAGTGTCCCAAAGATCAAATTTTCAACACGAGCAAAACAATCAAAGTTTTTTGTAATCTGGTTAGGTACCCATAAAATTTACCCTAAAAAAACTGCAGGAAAATTTAAAAAATGGTTGAAATTCATTTTCTATCTCAATATAAAATAATTAAATTTAAATAAAACTGTTTGGATCATCAAAAAGAACCTATAACGGGCCGAATTGGACCGTCCAATTAAATATTCCAAATCCAATCCCTTTTCGAATCTACAACTCTAAGGGTTGCAGGTTTTAAGGTTGCCACAAACATCATGATTTGATCACACAAGGGTAAATCGAAAAAATAAACAAATTTTGGACTTGTAGTTCCAAAATTTCAAAAAAAATATAAAAAAAAATGACATCAACTATGAAGCAGTAGGACCCAAACACATGAATTTTTGGCAAAGGATTTTATTTTTTTGGTTATTCCCTAAAAGCTTGTCTGCTTCTCTGTTCAAATTTTGGATGTAATGAATCCAATTGTAATGAGAAGATATATTTTGAACTACCGTGCTCGCAAGATTGGGTTGAGTCGGATGGCTTTTCAACTGTTATTCGTTTGAATTTAAGTAGATTGAAAAAATCAATCGGCATCTATCTTCTTGATTAGTAGATGTTGATTGTGTGAGACGTGCGGGTCTTCATAGTTAGCTGATGTAAATTGAGCAAGCCATGTGGGTGAGTACGAATTGATTTGACGGTTTGAATTTTACTATTTTGAGCTTCTTTTAAACTAATTTTCAGTAATTTTTTACTATTTTATGTCCAAAATTTTTTTATTGTCCATTTTTTTATAATAAAAATAAAGACTTAACTTTTATATTTCATAAATATTATAATTAGTAAATAAAAGGTTTTTTTTTAACACACAAAACATACCTTCATTTTCTTAGGAGTATCAGCAGATCAAGTTGGATCCAGTGGCCTCTCATCCGCTATCCGTCCAAAATTAGATGCAGCGATGGAACAGAGAAGACTATAGGGGCCATGGCCCCTCCTATTTTTGTGAAAAATATTATTTGTCATAACATTTAATATATATATATATATATATCATTTTATATATAAAATGTCCCAAGCATAAAAGATATAGGGGAATTTTTTTTAAGGTTCCTGATATTAAGATCTTATAAGATGAAGGACATACAATATTTTTATAGTAGTTAAGGTCCCTCAACATTTCTACAGAAAAAATTCGACTCAGAAAAATTTCAATTTTCACAAAGAAATTTCTTTGATTTCACAGAGAATTCTCTGTGATCATACCAGAGAATCGGGACCAAAATTTCTTTGAGTCAAACAAAATTTTTTCTGAGTCGAATTTTCTTTCTGAAAATGTTGAGGGACCTTATCTAATAAAAAAATATATTTTGGACCTCTCCTACTACACAAAGTTGGAGAGGAATGTTTCACTAATTTTGCCAAAGATGTATATATATATATAATAGTATATACATCATTTTTATCTCATTTTGCGTACTCTTTCTATTTTGTACTAAAAAAAACTTCTTCTTCCTACTAGAGATTACTTCTGTGGTATTTAACTTTTTGTATGTATATATAATTTATATATCATATTGAAACAATTTTATTCATTTTTTGACTCATCTGATAATAAAATCCTAATTCGATTCTGCTTAAATGAATTGAAAAAAATACAGTCAAATCTATCTACTTAGATCATTAAAATTATCTATTTTGTGATAGATTGATTCGAGGCAAGCGATTTTGAAGAATCTAATGGATACTTATTGTTAGGTTTTTATTATTGGCAACCCCGTTTGACAAAACTCCTTTGAGTTGTAATTTTATTCGCATTTTTATTTCAGTGAGGCTGTGAGTTGATAGAGGCAAATCCAACTCGAATCGTGCTTTGCAGAGATGTTTGTGATGTCAATGCTTTCAAGATTGCCACTTTGCTGATTATTACGGTGGTCGAGCTGCCCGGTCAGCTCGCGGCCGAAGCAAAATGCAAAATTGCATTCAAAATTGCATGTCCGTCGTTGCTCGCTCGAGCCAAGGAGTTCTCGCTCGAGCTAAGGCTTGCTCGCTCGAGCCAAGGAATTCTCGCTCGAGTGAAGGATTGCGTCCACACAAAAACCTGAAAGAAGTGATTGGTCGCTCAAGCCAAGGATTTGTCGCTCGAGCCAAGGCACTAGTAGAAATCATGAAAACTAAGCTCTTCACTCGAGCGAGGAAATCTTCGCTCGAGCGAGCTTCAAAATCTGGATTTCTTAAGGAGTTGGTTTTCTTCCAAATCTAGGATTACTTTTGGTTTTCTCCCAAAGCTAAGGGTACTTCTCCAGATCTTTTTTTTGGATCTTAAAGTTTATATCTGGAGATATTTTGCTGGTTTCTTTGATGTTTTATTGAGTATTCAACTCATGGTTTAAAAGAGAGTACATCAAAGGTTTTGTTTTTTATACAAAAGAGAGAGTTGTTCTTCAGTGGATTCTGAAGAATTCGAGCCTGAAGCTTTGGTGGATTCTGGAGTGGCTCATCGTAAAGACAATTCCGTGGTGAAGATGGGGTTGGAAGAGGCACATAGAGGTTGGTTCAATTAGGCGTTGTGGATTCGCTAGATAATTGAGAGTATACATGTGTAATTCCTTTATCTTCTTAGTGGATTATCTTGTGTGTTGCCCGTGGTTTTTTATCACAGTTGGAGGTGTCCAATTGTGGTTTTTCCACGTAAAATCGTTGTGTCTCTTTCTCTTGATTGTTTGATTGGAATTGTTGTATTCTTCTTAAAATTGTTACATAATTACAAATCAACATCTAGGGATTTCTAGATTTTTCACTTATCCACCCCTACTTTGAACTTTGTCATTGCCCTACATTGTGGTTGGAAAACAAACAACCTTTGAAAAGTGCATTAATTGTATGAAGCTGTTTTCACTGATGCCCCCAACAAGCTGCAAACACATGTCAAGTCATCCATCCCTCTTAATGCCAACTTCTGAAATTGCCATTTCAGTCTTCTAGTGTGCAATTATTTATTTATTTAATATGCCACATCTATACTTCTACATAAAAAAAACAATTGAAAAGAAGTTTTGTCATGATTTTTGTACATTTAAAATAATCCTATACATAACTGTCATGTTTCTCAATCTTAACTGCTTCAAATATTTGTCATAATTAATTTATTTTTTACACACAGTGTGTGCTTACACTTTTAATATATGATATATATACAAAAATAATAAGTAATAAATAAATAAATAAAATATCGATACTCATATCAACTCATCAAACCCTTCGTTTTCCCTGTACTAGACATGAAATTGAAGATCTCTGGTCCATGGGTTGGATTCCTACTAATCTCCCTTAAATGAGATATACCAATTAAAATAAATAAATAAAATAGGTGAGACATATATTTGATTCAAATATGGTAATTTTCTTTTTCAATTAATACATTTTAAAATTTATTAAATTTAAATAATTTATTATTCGACTTATTTAGTAGCCCTAGTTCTATAATTGTGGTTAATTAGTTAATTTTATAAATAAAAATAGTAAAAAATAAAAATAAGGACCTCTAGTAGTACCATCGGTCCTTTCTTTTTCATCTTTTAATTTCTATAAAGGGTAAATTAAAACACATCTCCTGAGATTTACTTAAATTATAAATTTTCTCCTATGGTTCTAGAAATTACATTATGCCTCCTAAGATTTCTAATTTCATAAAATATAGATCATTTTATTAATAAATCATCAAGTTAATTAACAGTTTTTAATAATGTTAAAATTTTATTTCAATTAATAATTCAAATAATTTTATTATTGTATGGGTGAACAGTTAGAAATTTCACTTTTCAATTAATTCTGTTAAATAAAAAATTCTGACAGGGAGTTATTTGTAATTTTTCAAACTACAAAGGGTAATTCATATTTTAAGCAATCCTCAGGAGTGTATTTGTAATTTATCCTTCTATAAATTTATTTGGTTGGTGGATATTTCTTACTTGAAGAGCCATGACAAGAAATTTCACTACAAGAATTTACACATTTGCCGACCACTTTTGCTGACCAAAAAAATTTTGGTCGCAAAAAAATGACATTTGCCGACCAAATATTAATTAGTCACGAATGATCAATATTTTTGGCGACCAAATATGAGTTGGTCGCAGAAGGTCACATTTTGGCGACCAAAAATGAGTTAGTCGCAGAAATTGGTATGCTTTTGGCGACCAACTACAAATTTGGTCGCGGAATGTCACATTTTGCCGACCAAAAATAAATTAGTCACGAAATGAGTATTTTTAGCAACAAATATTTTAGTCGCCGTTGATTAAGATTTGGCGACTAAAGAAGTTTGTCGGTGAAGGTACCTTTTCTGCGACTAATCTGGTATTTTGGTCGCCAAAAGTTTGGAAGGCAAATTTGAAAGTCTGTCCAGGCAGGAATTGAATTTTTTTTGCGACAAAAAAATTTGGTCGCCATTTTAAAAACGGCGTCGTTTTGTACCAGGAAACTAGAAAAAAAAAAAAAAAAAAAAAAAAAAGAAAAGAAGAAGAAGAAGAAGAAGAAAAAAAAAAAAGCCCTAATCTCTTCTGTATCTAGCCCGCTCTGTGTCTATGTTGGTCTGCCCTCTCAGATTGCTTGCCCAAAACTTGGCGTCTCGAACGGTTTTGAAACAGAGATCCAAAAAGACGACGACACAACTTCGATACCCTTCTTCTCTTCTTCAGTCAGTATTGATTCAGTCAGTATTGAGAGAACCGTTCGAGACGCCAACTTCGATACCCTTCTTTAATCCTTTAAATCATGGAGTATAAGGGTTTAAATGGTTTGATTCAGTCAGTATTGAGAGAACGATAGTGCCAAATCCGATTTTTGTAGATTTGATGGTTAAAGAATTGACACAAATGGTAAGTAACGATTTAGTCTTATCGGTTTTTTCAATTTGATAGAAAGGAGGAATTTACACGATATTTGAAAGCATTTAACGGAAGAAAAAGTTTGAAAGTTGCTATATAAAATCTCCATCCCTAGTTTTTATCACCAAAAATATAAGGGAAATTACAATAGAAAATCAAGTATTGTCCTTATAAAATAAAATTTAAGTTTTTAATTTTATCAATTAAAATCCTAAACTTTTGATTTATTTTTAACCTAAATTATTTGACTGTTTTTGTTAAGTAAAACTAACAGAAAAAATGATATTTTTATCACTAAACTCAATAAAAAAAAATGTAATTTTGACATTTTATGCACATCTGCATTGAATTTAATGACTAAAGTATATATATATATATTTTTCGTCGGTTTGCTTAACAAAAATAGACAAATATCAAAAGTTTTGGATTTAAATTGATAAAATTAAAAATTTATGATTTATTTTATTATAAGATCAAACTTTAAAGTTTTTCTTTTTTGTAATTTTTCTATTTTATTGTATTGATCATTTATCTTCTATGATCATCTTCTATGCTTAAAGAATTAAAATATAAAATATAAATTATTTAATATTTAAATATAATATGTTAGGACCCTTTGTTGTCAAAATCCGTGCATCAAAACCAAGGTTGTAAGTTGTTAAAGTTTTCCAGGTTTTGTGTTTTTTGTCTCCCCGCTCGAGCGGGGAAAGTAACGCTCGAGCGGGGATTGCTAGTCCTCAGCATCTCTGCGCAGCATGAACAAAGTACTGGATGGTGTGATTCCCCGCTCGAGCGGGGCAATGGACGCTCGAGCGGGAAGGCTATATGAATCACAAATTTTGAAGTCTCCGCTCGAGCGGGAAGACCCACGCTCGAGCGGACCTCGCGATCTCAGATTCTATAAATTCGCTTGTTGGGCTTGTTTTAGATTTACTTTTCCTAGATCTGGTTGAGGGTTTTCTAGGGTTTTGTTTGAAGTTTTTCTTCTGAGGTTTTGTGCGTTTTCTTTGATGTTCTTGAGAGAGTTCTAAACTTATGAGTTAAGATTCATACATCAAAGAGTTTGATACAACATATTCAAGAGAGTTCTCTTCGGTGGAATCCGAAGGTTATTACGTAGAGTTTCAAAAGGCGTTTGATACTTTACGTAGTCGTTAATTCGACAAGTGAAGTTGTGGTGTGGAATCAACTTCAGATCAGTTCCGTGACGAAGGCGTGGTGAAGAGTTACAGAAGATTCAGAGACAAATTGACTGGGTTGGGTAATTTGTATGGTATCTTTGTAATCTTTTAGTTCTTCAGTAGTGGATTGATCAGTGGCGGTTCGCCCGTGGTTTTTGATTACAATTGAAGGTTCTTCAATTGTGGTTTTTTCCACGTAAAAAATCGTTTGTGTCGATTTATTATTTATTCTTAAAAACAAACAAACTAAAATCACTCTCGTAAGTGCTTGATGATTTTAGGTTGTGTGTTTTGAATTGTTGGGATTTGGAATTGTTAATCTTGATCTAATCACGAATCACATAGGATTTTCAATTGGTATCAGAGCGGTCACTCTTTGTTTTTTCAAAACTATAGGAGTGTGATTTTGTGTGACTAGTTTCATGGATTCTATTCGTGAAGGTAACTCGACTCATAGACCCCCTTTACTAGACGGTACAAACTATTCTTATTGGAAAGCTCGTATGAGAGCATTTTTAAAATCTATCGATGAGAAAGTTTGGCACTGTGTAATCTTTGGGTGGAGTGAACCTATGATCACCGTTAATGGCATTGATATTCCTAAACCCCTTGATAAATGGGACACAACTGATTACCAGAACTCGAGTTGGAACAGCAAGGCTCTCAACTCCCTCTTCTGCTCTGTCACACCTGAAGAATTCCGTCGAATTTGCACGTGTGAAATAGCAAAAGAGGCGTGGGATATTCTTGAAACAATTCACGAAGGAACCACCTCTGTCAAAAGGTCAAAACTTCAACGTCTCACATCCGCCTTTGAAACCCTTTTTATGCGCGACGATGAGACGTTTGATGATTTCTATGCAAAACTCAGTGATATCGTGAATTCCTGTTTCACTCTCGGTGAAAAAATCCCGGAAGCAAAAGTTGTGGGAAAAATTTTGAGGTCCCTTCCCGAGAGGTTCCAATCAAAGGTGACAGCCATTGAGGAGGCTCAGAATGTTGATACCCTCAAGCTCGATCAATTGGTTGGAAATTTGCAGACTTATGAACACCAAATTTCCAAGAAAAAGCAAAAAGAAAGTATGGCTTTCACAGTGCTCATGAGACTGCAAAACCTCCGGAGACTGAATTTGATTTAGAGTCTGAGATGACGGCTATGCTTACAAAACAGTTTAAAATTTTGAAAAAGAAGCCTAATTTCAGAGCCCTATTTCAAAAGATAAGAGTAATGACAAACCAAAACTTTTCCACCAAAATTTGCTCAAACTACTGAAAAGAAGGTTGTTAGGGGGCCAGGGGTCAAGTGCTATGAATGTCAAGGGTTTGGCCATATGTCCCTTGAATGCCCTACGAAAAAAATCGGAAGAAAGTCTACACCGTAACTTGGGATGATGAAAGCGGGTCGGAGCAAGAACCCGAAGAACCTGAATCTGGTGAAGATGGGGATAGTGCTTTCATGGCATTTTGGGCCACGGTTTCTCAACCTCTTCCAAAGCCTTCGGAATCAGCCCGTGGTCAGAACTTGCATCATGCTCCCACCTTTGATGGGACCAACTACCTGTATTGGAAAATCAGAATGAGGGCTTTTCTGAGAGCCTTTGAACCAGAAGGTTGGCAAACCATTGAAGAAGATACAGAAAGTGCAGATAATCCGGGCAATCAGAGAGCCCTAATCATTATTCGTGGAGCAATTTCTAATGAAGAACAGCAACGGGTTGTTCACTGCACAAAGGCTAAAGATGCATGGGAAATTCTGAGCAATTCCATGAAGGAAGATCACCTCCACCACCATCCAGCAACTTATCTGTCTTGGTTGCTAGAGTGGACGAGGTCAAGAAGAATGAGGAGCAAAGAGAGGATGATGAAATATCTGAAGACCTTGATGAGATCAATGGCGATGAGCTACAACAAGCTTACGAGAAGCTGTACGAGGAATCTCTGAATTTGTCTAAAACCAACGACAAACTCTCTCTCAAGCTCAAAACATGTGAGAGTGAGAATGTCCGGCTCAAAGGAGAACTCTTGACAGCAAAACAGAATGTCATCAAGATCTCAAGTGACAGGCAAGACTTATGTGGAAAACTTCTATCCTGTGAAACTGAAAGGAATGAACTTCTGAAGGTGTATTCCACATATGAAGAAAAGCTTGAAAGTCTTGAGCTGTCACAAGCTGCATTGGAAGAGAAAGTCAGACAGAAAGATGAAGAACTCCGTATTGCTCGAGCAACAATTGCCATGTGGAACAAAGGTTCCAGATCTCTAGAAGACATTCTCGGGTCTCAACAAATGGGTTCTGACAAAAGAGGGCTAGGCTATGGTGCGACAGCTCACAAAGGACAGCCTCTACCTCACATAACTTGAAGACTCAAGCAAAGGGAAAATTGAAGGTAGACAGATGACTCTTTTTCATCAAGCAAAAACAGGCAAGACAACAAAAGGGAGGTAAAACCTGTTTTTATTTGTCATCACTGTGGTAGGTATGGCCACATTCGTCCTTATTGTTTTGAACTGTTTGGTAAGGTGTCTCAAAAGGGTAGAAATTCTAACTTTTTGGGTTAGGAGACAACCTTACATGTCTAGGCGAACACCAAGACTAAAAAGATTTGGGTTAGAAAAGATGATTTGACTTGTTTTGTTGCTCACACTGCTCTAAAAGCACGTGACTCACACATGTGGTATCTTGATAGTGGGTGCTCTCGTCATATGTCCGGTAACAAATCCTATTTCACCTCCTTGAAAAATATGAAGGAGGAATTGTTACCTTTGGAGATGGCGGCACTTCTAGAGTCATTGGTAAGGGCTCTATAAGTGTTGCTGGTCTTCCCAAGCTAGATAATGCCTTACTTGTTGATGGCCTTAAAGCTAATCTTTTGAGCATTAGTCAAATGTGTGATTCCCATCATGAAGTATTGTTTTCAAAAGATAAATGTGAAATTTTGGATAAAAAGGGAAATACTGTTTTACATGGGGTTCGCACATCTGATAACTGCTATGGGATTCTTACTACTAATGATCTCACTTGTCATTCTGCCATCATAGTAACATTGATCTGTGGCATCAAAGATTAGGTCACATGAATTTCAGAGACCTAACTAAGATAGCCAACAAAGAACTTGTGAGAGGAGTACCTAAACTAGGTAAGAATTTGAGCCATGTGTGTGGACCATGTCAGCTTGGCAAGCAAACCCGTGCTCCGCATAAAAAGGTGAACAGCTTTACAACCAAACGTCCTCTTGAATTGGTTCACATGGATTTAATGGGTCCTACTCGCACTGAAAGCATTGGAGGTAAAAGATACATTTTTTTAACTGTTGATGATTTTACTCGATTCTCATGGGTAAATTTTTTAAGGGAAAAATCTGATACGTTTAATGCTTTCCAGGCTTTAGTCTTAAAATCCAAAATGAACAGGGTGTTTCCATTGGGCGTATCATAAGAATCCGAACTGATCATGGTCGTGAATTTGAAAATAGTTCGTTTTCGGATTTTTGTGATATGCATGGAATTAAGCATGAGTTTTCTGCACCTATTACTCCACAACAAAATGGAGTGGTTGAGAGGAAGAACAGAGTTGTTCAAGAAATGGCTAGGGTCATGCTCCTTAGTAAGAGTCTTCCTCCAAAGTTTTGGGCCGAAGCCTAAATACTGCTGTTTATGTCATAAATCGTGTGTATTTAAGGCCCGGCACTTTACAAACTCCTTATGAATTGTGGAAGGGTTTGAAACCTAATGTAAAATACTTCAAAACTTTGGGAGTAAGTGTTACATCTTCAAAGATAGAGAGCCCTTGGGCAAATTTGACTCCCGAAGTGATGAAGGTATTTTTAGGGTATTCAACCAACAGTAGGGCTTTTCGAGTCTATAACCTGCGAACTTCATCATTAATGGAATCTATCAATGTGGTTATAGATGACACAGGTTCCTACTCCGCAACAAATGAGGATGACAATGGTGAGTCTCCAATCTTGGATACTGAACCACAAAATCAAGGAGAAGCTGCGGTCAATCACAAGAAATTGTTACAGCACCATCCTCACAGGTAAGTTCAAGTCCAAGAGTGCTCAAAGGACATCACTCCTGTTGCTCCTGTACCAAGTCCTGAACTTAAACCATCAGCAAGGGTGAAACTGAATCATCCAGCTCAACAGGTGATTGGAAGTGTTTCAGAATGAAAACCCGAAGACAGATTCGGGATGAGGTATCACATATGTTATGTTTCTTAATTGAACCTAAGAATTTTAAAGAGGCCTTGCTAGATGATAGTTGGGTCAATGCTATGCATGAAGAATTAGGTCAATTTGAACGTAACAAAGTTTGGACTCTTGTTCCCAGACCTAGAGACATGAATGTGATAGGTACCAAGTGGATCTTTAAAAATAAATCTGATGAGAATGGTACTGTTGTGAGGAATAAAGCTAGGTTGGTTGCTCAAGGCTACACACAAGTAGAGGGTATTGACTATGATGAGACGTTTGCCCCAGTTGCACGTCTCGAATCCATTCGTATTTTGCTTGGTGTTGCATGTTTTCTTGGCTTTAAATTGTTTCAAATGGATGTGAAAAGTGCTTTTCTGAATGGGTACTTAAAAGAAGAGGCATATGTTGAGCAACCAAAAGGGTTTGAGGACCCTAAATGTCCTAATCATGTCTACAAGTTAGACAAGGCTTTGTATGGGTTGAAACAAGCCCCTCGGGCTTGGTATGATAGGCTTACTACCTTTCTTCTTGATAATGATTTTCAAAGGGGTAGTGTGGATAAGACTTTATTTGTGAAACATACCAAGTCTCATATTCTTGTTGCTCAGATATATGTTGATGATATTGTGTTTGGATCTACTGCTGAGCATCTTGTGAATATTTTTCGGATTGCATGACACATGAGTTTGAGATGAGCATGATGGGAGAGTTGTCTTATTTTTTGGGTCTCCAAATTAAACAGTCCTCCTTCGGGCATATTTGTTTCTCAGTCTAAGTATGCTAAAAATCTTGTGTCTAAGTTTGGTCTTGAGTCTTCCAAGCATGCACGCACTCCCATGAGCACCAGTCTTCACCTCTCCAAAGATTCCTCTGGTATTGATGTTGATCCTACCCTTTATAGGAGTATGATAGGGAGTCTTTTGTATCTCACAGCCAGTCGTCCTGATATTGCCTTTAGTGTCGGTGTTTGTGCTCGTTACCAAGCCAGTCCTAAAGAGTCTCACCTTCTTGTGGTAAAACGCATCATCAAGTATGTAAATGGGACCTTGGGGTATGGGGTTTGGTTTTCCACTGATACTACAGCCGAAATTACTGGTTTTTCTGATGCCGACTGGGCAGGGTGCTGATGATAGGAAAAGTACATCCGGGGGGTGTTTTTACCTTGGGAATAATCTGGTTTCTTGGCATAGTAAAAAGCAAAATGCCATCTCTCTTTCTACTGCTGAGGCTGAGTACATTGCTGCAGGGAGTTGTTGTGCCCAAATGTTGTGGATGAAGCAAATGCTTCATGATTATGGAATAGAACAGAACACTCTCACTCTTTTGTGATAACACAAGTGCCATAAACATTTCAAAAAATCCTGTCCAACACTCTCGCACCAAACATATTGACATCCGTCATCATTTTATTCGAGAGTTAGTGGATGAAGGCCTTGTTGTTTTGGAACATGTTTCTACTGAGCATCAAAAAGCTGATATTTTTACAAAACCCCTTGATCTTCTTCGATTTGAGTTTCTTAGAAAGACCTTGGGTGTAATGTCTCAGTAAATGGGTTGTTTCCTGCTTTTCTTGTGAGGTGAGTGTGAGTGGTTGACTTACTGTTCTTGGATGTGATAATCTCATTGTGATTGAGTTCTAATATCTTTGTATCAACTTTTACATGAACACTGCTAATATTGCATACAAGATCTTATTAATCTTTGTTCATAGCTCATTCTGAATGCCCATACTCATTTACTTCATGATCTCATTCTGTACACATCCTTGAGATAAACTGTTGCAGGGGTTTCCACATAAGTGATCAAAGTTCTCTATGGACCACTGACAGTGTTTCTTGTACTCTTTCAGAGGAATTGACCTATACTGGTATATCATGGGTGATGTTAAGTCTCTTAACCATCTACCATCTTATTTCACTTCCATGGTTTTTCCCTCAGTACATGATTTCCGGGCATTAGGAAAAGGCTACCTCAGAGGCACCAACCAGGCCATCATTTTGATTTCATTCTTCTCTGGTTGGTCTCCATACTCTTGAGCGTGTATGCCACCAGTGAGTGCCCACAAGAAAGAAAAGTTTAAAAAAAAAAAAAAAAAAGGGGAATCATTGTCTGAGGGGAGCTTCCGCATTTACTACAACAAATACCCCGTGATTCCTAGTGATTTGACTTTTCTTCTGTGATTGACAGTCACTCTTGTTGGAGGTCCAGCCATCAGATCACTACCAGGATTAATTCTAGCTTTGTGGCTCTCAAGGATTGCACACACACACATCTTTTATATGAGATCTCATGTGTGTTTTTGAGTTATGCATTCTCATGTTGTTTATGGCTTTGATTTAATACTTTCTGATTTATACATGAGCTGGTGTTTCATCTCTTTTCTAAAAAAAATTTCAGGACTCATTTTTGATGGATTTGTTTTCCTTGTGGTATAGTCCTTCACTTTGCCACCTTGCTTGTTACAGGACATCCTAGGTGGTTTTATTTTTTTTTTAAAAAAAAAAAATGTTTTTTTTTCTCTCTCCGCTCGAGCGGACTGTTCCACGCTCGAGCGTGGTTCTGAGGCTTGCAGTACTTTTTGCAGTTCTGGGAGGGGTGATTTTCCGCTCGATCTGACTTCTTCACGCTCGAACGCGATTTCTCATAGTTTGTCTCCCGCTCGAGCGTCAAACCCTACGCTCGAGCGGACTGGTTTTGTATATATTCCCTCGCTTCGATTTTTTGACTCATTTTTGCCCCTCAACTCCTCCAACTCTTCCTCTTCTAGGGTTTTTCGGCGATTCAGTGCCTCTCCTTCACATTGGGTTGGTTTCCTCTTCTCTTTCCCTCAGGTATGTCTCCATTCTTCTTCTCCTCTGTTCTTGAGTTGTTTTTATTTTGAGTTTGAATCGGTTTGATTCGGTTTACCTGTGTTGATTGTTTTTTCCATTGAGTCTTTGAGTGTTTTTTTGTGTTGCTCCTATTTTAGTTGTGTTTTTTGTTTCTTTGGTCTACTAGTTTTGTTTTCTTTTGTCCTTCTCTTAGGGTTTTTCTTTTGGATTTCTGACTCTGTTTTTTTTTTTGGATTTCATTTTGGGGGTTTTTATCTCCACTATGGTATGCTGTGGGTTGCTTATATTGGGGTTTTTGGTTTTCTCATCCCTGTGATCTCATGCTTGTTTTCCTTTGGCATTTGCTTCATGGTTTTGCATTAGGGATTATGCTACATTTTCTAACTGAGGGTTGTTTGCCTTAATATCCTGCTGTCATACTTTCATGGTTTGCTCTATTGTCTGGTAGTTACATTGATTTCTGGATATCTTATGATTGCCCTTATGCTTCAGTTGCCTATTACTGTATATTGCTCTAATGGACTAATGTTTGTTATCTCTTGGCTTCTTGGTTTTGTTCTTTGGTTTTGGGCTTGGGGGTTGTTTAGCCATGTCCACTCCCAAACGTCGTAAGTCGACAGCCTCTCGCCCTTCATATAACACCGAGCGCTTCCCATCCGCAGAAAAAGCTAAGTTATACCGTGAAGCCTACCATTCCCGTTCCATACACCTTGAACGTAATGTTCATCCATCTACCTTTGAGTCTCTCTCTATCCGGCCTTTATTTGATCCCCTGGGAGGTGATAGGGTTCTTTTGTTTTCTGGGCAACAAAACCTTACTTGGATTCGGGAGTTTTACTGTAATATGAATGGTCATGATGATATAGGTCCCTCTTTTAAGACCTGGGTGAGATCCAAAGAAATTACTGTCACCACTGATGTTATTCATGAGCTTTTAGGGATTTGTCGTAGATCACCTATTTATTATCCCTTTCCCGTCCCATCTCGCCCCACTTGTAATTTTGATGAGGTTGCTCAGACTCTGTGTGGTTCTTCTCGTTCTTGGCCTTCAGGTTCTCTAATTAAACAGCATGATCTTCTTCCTCACTTTCGGTTACTCAACCTCATCATGTATGCAAATATCATTGTTACCACCCATAGTTCTGAGATTAAGCAAGATCAAGGTTTTATTCTCGAGTGTATTGCCCAAAACCGGCCCATAGACCTTGCCACCCTCATTATTCAGAAGATGGTTGCTGCTTTTGAGCGCACCAATCTTGGTTTACCTTATGGATGCCTCATCAACCGGCTTTTAGCCAAATTTGGGGTTTCCACTTCTGATGAGGATGAGTTTGCTTCCCCTACCCGTCCTTTTACTAAGAAGACTGTTTCCCAGAGTCAGTCTCATATTAGGGGGGTTCCTTCTGGTCGATCTGGTGTAGGTTCTAGTGCTGCTGCAGCCATGGCAGAGGAGGCTAAGTATGATGCGGTTGCTGGTGGTGATCTTGGTGAGGGGGAGCAGCATCCTCCGGTTCGTACACTCCGAGGTCAGCTTCAGTCCTTAGAGCGCTCCATTGGTTCGAGGTTTGACCATCTTGAGGAGAGGATGGATACATTTGAGGCTCGCCTCACAGATCTTGAGACCACCTCCGATGCCCGGTTTAGTGCTTTGGAGACATCTTCTCAGCGGATTGAGGCTTCTGTGGCCCAGTCTTCCTCCCAGCTTGCTCAGATTTTGGCCTTCCTTCAGCTGCAGTCTCCACCCCCGGCTTCTTGACTTTGGCATTTTGTGTTTTTCTTTGTTTTGTTTTCCTCCCGGCCAAAAAGGGGGAGTGATGGATACAGTTTTTCTTGGTACAGGCATCTTATTGATGGTACATTTGTTTATGCTTCTATCCTTTATTATACATGATGGATACAGTTTTTGGGACATGATGATGCATACAGATGATGGATATAGTTTTTCGTAGGGCATTCAAGGGACATATGGCCAAACCCTTGACATTCATAGCACTTGACCCATGGCCCCCTAACAACCTTCTTTTCAGTAGTTTGAGCAAATTTTGGTGGAAAAGTTTTTGGTTTGTCATTACTCTTATCTTTTGAAGTAGGAGCTCTGAAAGTGATGGATACAGTTTTTCTTGGTACAGGCATCTTATTGATGGTACATTTGTTTATGCTTCTATCCTTTATTATACATGATGGATACAGTTTTTGGGACATGATGATGCATACAGATGATGGATACAGTTTTTCTTGGTACAGGCATCTTATTGATGGTACATTTGTTTATGCTTCTATCCTTTATTATACATCTTTCCTTCTTTGGTACAGTTGGATTGATATATATATAATTGGACTGGTATATATGATTTGTGGATGGAACATGTTTTGATTATGTTGTTTTGGTCTTTACTATTTAATCTTGTTCCACATAGTTTTGGTTGGCTGGTGTCTGTTTTTCAGGGTCATTATATAAGCGCATGGTTGGTTGTTGGTTGTGACTTATTGGTTCATAAGTTGGCACTTTGTTTCAGACTATCTTGTTCTTAATTGGCAAATTGTGTTTTTTTAGACTAGTTTGGAATCTTGTTTATAGTTTGTTTTATGATTGTTTAGGAAAACTGTCTTAGAATGGTTTTGTCCGGGATTTGACAAAGGGGGAGATTGTTAGGACCCTTTGTTGTCAAAATCCGTGCATCAAAACCAAGGTTGTAAGTTGTTAAAGTTTTCCAGGTTTTGTGTTTTTTGTCTCCCCGCCCGCTCGAGCGGGGAAAGTAACGCTCGAGCGGGGATTGCTAGTCCTCAGCATCTCTGCGCAGCATGAACAAAGTACTGGATGGTGTGATTCCCCGCTCGAGCGGGGCAATGGACGCTCGAGCGGGAAGGCTATATGAATCACAAATTTTGAAGTCTCCGCTCGAGCGGGAAGACCCACGCTCGAGCGGACCTCGCGATCTCAGATTCTATAAATTCGCTTGTTGGGCTTGTTTTAGAATTACTTTTCCTAGATCTGGTTTAGGGTTTTCTAGGGTTTTGTTTGAAGTTTTTCTTCTGAGGTTTTGTGAGTTTTCTTTGATGATTCTTGAGAGAGTTCTAAACTTATGAGTTGAGATTCATACATCAAAGAGTTTGATACAACATATTCAAGAGAGTTCTCTTCGGTGGAATCCGAAGGTTATTACGTAGAGTTTCAAAAGGCGTTTGATACTTTACGTAGTCGTTAATTCGACAAGTGAAGTTGTGGTGTGGAATCAACTTCAAGATCAGTTCCGTGACGAAGGCGTGGTGGAAGAGTTACAGAAGATTCAGAGAAAAATTGACTGGGTTGGGTAATTTGTATGGTATCTTTGTAATCTTTTAGTTCTTCAGTAGTGGATTGATCAGTGGCGGTTCGCCCGTGGTTTTTGATTACAATTGAAGGTTCTTCAATTGTGGTTTTTTCCACGTAAAAAATCGTTTGTGTCAATTTATTATTTATTCTTAAAAACAAACAAACTAAAATCAATCTCGTAAGTGCTTGATGATTTTAGGTTGTGTGTTTTGAATTGTTGGGATTTGGAATTCGTTAATCTTGATCTAATCACGAATCACATAGGATTTTCATAATATTTATTTTGTTTAACTCCATTTCAATGAATTTTGAGCTAAGGATTGGATTTCATCAATTTTTCTTATGAATAACCAATGATGTTTTGTTGAATAGTCTAAGTATTTTACAGTGTTTATAATTGGCACGTCATTAAAATTGAATAATTTTGTGGAACTGAGGTTTATTATTTTTTAGGTATGTAACTCAACAAGAAATTTTTTATTTGTCCAATTTTAATGAATCAAGATAATCATTTGCTCCGGTATA
Organism: Camellia japonica; assembly: GCA_030407325.1. Taxonomy (NCBI): domain Eukaryota; kingdom Viridiplantae; phylum Streptophyta; class Magnoliopsida; order Ericales; family Theaceae; genus Camellia; species Camellia japonica. The sequence continues at coordinate 20,679,980 of JAPPVO010000031.1, read as the reverse complement.
AATAGTCATTATCTGATCTTTCACTGTAAGATAGAGGTTGAATTTGGGCGGGTTCGACCCGAGGAACCCGAGCTTTGTCCGAATTTTTTTAGGGCTTGGACAAGATATTTTTGAGTTCGGTACGGGTTTGGATAAAAAAAATTTGAGTTCGGTACGAGTTTGGATAAAAATTCAGAAGCCTGAATTAAATTTAGATAGGTTTGGGTAAAGATATCAAACAACCTAAGCAATCCGAAACCTGAATTATATATATATTATATAATATGTTGTGTGTGTGGATTCGTTTGGGATGTGGGTTGACTTTTAATTTTTTTGGCTTTTTGGCTTTTTGGTGAGGTGTCCATATGTAAAATTACCCAAATGCCCTTGGGCATACCATGTTCCCTTTGCTGTTCATTTACCTGGGCGTGTGGGTTGTAAGGTTGCCACATCAGCCTATTATTTTTGTTTTCTTTACTTTTTTTTATTTTTTTATTGGAAAAATGAGAATTTTACTATTCTTAAAAAATAAATAAATAAATAAATAAAAGAACGGAGGGCTTGTAAAAGATTGTATGTCAAGATACAAGTTTTGAGAAAAATTTTCAAAATTTTATTTGGTTCAAATTTTTTAAAATTTTTTTTCCAAAATTACTTTATCTCTCCTACACATCAATCAATCACTTTTTATCTCTCCTCTCTCCTTTTCTCAATCACTTGTTCTCTCACCCACATCTTTTCAACTACATCAAATCATACAAAACTCCCAAATTGCAAAACTATTTTCAAAATATAACCAAACAAACCAAAAAAATTCAGTTACTCTCACCCCAAATATTTTTTTAAAAATATATATCCAAACACAAACCAAACACACCCATAAATTTCCCTTTTGGTATCTATTTTCGGATACATCACCTCTGCACTTGTTTTACAATTTGTTTTAGAAAAGTTTGTACAAATCATACTGCTAACTTTTTTCCAAAATTGAGTTGACGGCCAAATATTGTAATTTTTGACATAGTACGTGCCCATTTTATTTTTAAAATTTTTTTTAATTTTTCTATCACAGTCATCAAATTATAATATGGTGGTTTGCCATCGTGCTACCATGCTTAATTATTACAAGTACATAACAAATTTTCTCTTTCTCTAACCCAATAATTTTACAAAATAAGGCACGTAAACCATAATACTTTCATTTTTTTCGTGTAAACACATACATATTGTACAATATAATATAATCACATACATCTTGACCGTGGCTGAACATTGTTACAAGCATACGAATATTAGGTTGACTACATGTTTCCTAACATTCCGTTATTGCGCTTGTACGCTAACTTGTCTCGTATGCAAACTCGCACCAACGCCATATGGGGGTCCTCATCCCCGACCATTAAACCATCCTTGTCATGTGCAACTTCCGGTACACAATTTACTATTACCATAGCCTCTTCCTCGTTGAAGATGGGGTTAGCAGTTGTTGGATTGCCAGTATTTCTACGTATATAGTTATGTAACACCATTAACGCACCAACCAACTGAACTTGCACATTTGCAAAATTATACTGAGGCATATTTTGAATAAAACCCCATCGATTTTTCTATGTGCCGAAAGTGCATTCCACCACACTCCATAACAACACATGAACTTTGTTAAATAACTCCCTGGGGTTGTTTGCTGTCCTACGCCTTTCAATAACGCAGAATTGTTGTTGGTGGTGACGGCTGCCTTTGAATGGTGCTAGGTAACCTATGTGGTTCGGATAGCCACTATTGACAAGATAATATTCGCCTACAAAAGTACCAGAAATTTAAATTAACTACCGTGATAATTTTTTTATTTTTTTAAAATAGTATGTACCGAAAAAAAATGGAAATGCAAATGATACCTTCTTCAGGATGCGGAAAAAGGACATTGTTATTTGTGATTATCTTATTGAAGATGCGACTATCGTGCATATTTTCTTCCCATCCAATCGATACGAAGGTGAAACGCATTTCAAAATCGCACAGACAATGATATTTTGGGTGTGACAGTATTTCCTACCAAAATATGTTGGAGTGTCGGGCCCCGTAACCAACGCAGTAACATGTATTCGATCAATGACTCCGATACAATCCTGCCAGCAACCCTGTTATCTACACATTCACTTCAACATTTACATGACGCCGATTTACCCTTTTTTTTGTCCAATTGTTCCTTGTTATACATTACTTGAAATGGCATAAAAAACTTTAATATGTTTCGGACAGACATTGCAATTTTCCTACTTTTTCTTTGCACTACTTCCCGTTCAAGTTTTAAATTTTGAACAAACACATTGTCAATGAAATAAACCAATTATCTTACTACTTGTTAGGGGTACATGAAATGGTTTTTGTTCAAATGTTGATGACACCAAAAGCACGGTGTTTTTTACATGTCACGCCAAAATAATTTTCAAACATTCAAATAAACTTAACTGAGTCATGTTTGAAAATAGTACCTTGAAAGGTAGGTATTTTCGTTTAGACCACACGTATGGATGTATATCATGCTGACTATATGTTGGCCTGCAATGTGCAACAGTGAACTCCTTCATCACTGCTAAAACATTATGCACGTGCCGGGACACAGTCTCCCCTGAATGTTGAAACCGTTCTTGGATTTCACAATTTTGAAACCCTCTCAACACGTGGATAAACATAGCAATGCTTTCTTGAACGGCTAAGCCATGTTCACGTTATGGTACTTGTAACCTGAAATCATTGACTAATGTGTCACACAAAGATGCAAACACGTCCTTCGGCATGCACACATTTTCCTCAAATCAACCGACATGGCCCATATACAGTTCAGTTATCCATGCATGTCCAGTCAAAATAGAAGTGTGACATGGTGTCTTACACATGTGTTTTTTCTACCACTCTTGCACATACCGGCATGCTTCGAGGAATGTCTAGTTATTTTGTTGTTGAAGCTGTATGGCCACTTGGTTAAGCATTTCCATTAGATCGTCATTGTTGCTACTATCCTTGGTGTTCATCACGTCAAATTCAGCGACACCTACAACATTAGGAGCGGTTCAAATTAGTTGACCTGTGATGGACTGGGATAATGTAATAACAGTTGCGAAAGACAACCAAATTGACCTTTAAAGCCACTTTTATTCGTGACCATGTCAAACATACCTAACAGGTGGGTACAATTACATGTAAGAAGCTATCAACTCATAATAAAAAAGCAATTAAACTGCTGCTACTTGCTAATATACAAACCAAGAATTATTCGCTTACATTACCAACACAACCAAAATAGCGGTACACAAAGCTATAAAAAAATTAAATAAATAAATAAACAAGCATGACACAGTAGCCCGCCGTTCAAAATAATAAAAACCAGACAGAAGCATCATGTTCCATCATAAAAACCACACACAACCATCATATTTTTTGGAGCTAAGGAAAAAAAAGAAAAAAAAAATGAAAACAGCACAAACAACCATCATGTTTATTACAAGTCTAACATCCACGGTAATTAAAAATTTTCAACAATGAGAAGGGAAGGCCATATTCAGCATGACATGCTATTACACCCGTTGAGCCCTGAACAGGGTCGTAAACGGTGCAGAAGCACTGCATTGCTGCTGTTTCTGTGTCAGCCAGCCTATAATGTGGTCGTTATCGGGCTGGCACATCATCACCTCCCGGTAATCTGCGTTGTCCATCAATGTCGACGCAAAATGGAATAGCGGTGTATCGAGATTGTGTACAATGATTCATTACCAGTGAGGTGCCTGACAGTGACTTGTTGATTTTGGGTCCGAACCACATTTGTCAAATTATTCATGCTTTCCTCTATAATTGAAGCACCACTTGTTGCCTTCTTCGACTTTGCAGAACTTGTTGACGGAGTCCGTTTCCTTTTTCACGCAGTATTAACTGGTTCCATTAAAGAATCTTGATCCACGTCGGCAGCACATGCGAGGATCGGATCAACGAATGGCTGCAATCCTATACTGTCAACTAAATCAGATGAAACAGTTGCAGGTTCAACTACTGTCTCTCCCGGGGTCCAATGGTTCCTACCCGTGGCAGAAGCCCCTGTGAAGACCGTCTCCATCAACTTGCGGTGTTCCAAAGTTTTTTTCCTAAACTTTGCACACACCTTGTTTGTCTAAAAAATGAAAATTGTAAATAAAAACTGTTACTACATGCAATATGAGGAATTTTTACTACCAACAAAAACAAATATAAATGGTAACCAAAAAATATGAAACAAAACAAACATGCGGAAATAAAAATTTACTTACCGATTCCATCTTATCCCAGCACACATCCGACACCTGAAACAAACCAGTTTCACTGTCAAATCCAATCCCTGAGATTCCTTTGCTGGAATCCATCAACTTCCACCAAGCATTCCATTCTTTTTTGAGACTCATATATTTATTCTTCAACTGTTTCAGCCCAATTTTTTCCAGTTTTTTTTTTTTTCAAATTTCTTTGCCAACGACTTGTACCTAGTTTGGCTTAGGACTAGGAATGGGCGATTTCGTTTTGTAATCTCATCAACAATCAATTGCAAGAAAATCTGGGTTGATTCACTATCCCATGATGCCTTGTGGTTGAACTGCTTTTGTGTTTCTTCAACACTGCTAGACTTCTCAGTTGCAATGCCTTTGTTTGAAGGGGTACGAGGAGAAGTACGTATGGAAGCCATTTGGACTGACCAGGAATACATGCCAAGTAATTTACAAGCCAAAATGATCACAATCACAAAATTGCATGGGAATGACTTAACCATTGCACAGTAATTAAAAAGAATTGGTTGCTACGTTGACAATATATAACCATTGCGCAGTAGTTAAAATAAAAATAGCAACACATAACATTCATACAGAATGAGTGGTCATAGGAATACAAACACTTGTTAAATAATTTCGTTGCACTAAAGTAGTCATTAGCGTCTCCCCCGAACTATTCCTGGAACCAAATACGAAATTAAAGTGATTGCAGTCAACATCATTACAACAGTCATGCACTCTAAACGCTAAGTTTGCTTACATACATAACAACAAAATGACAATGACAATGCACAGCACAGAGACAATGGTTTTAAAGGGACGCAATAAGTGTTGAATGTGTATGACATCATCCCGCAAGTGCATGACAATGTCGTTTGTGGAGGAAGCATAGTTCGTGCTCTGTCTCCTTGGTTCTTCACACCAACTTATCCAACTAACACAGGGTTGACAAGTGAAAATGACGAAGTTATTAGTCAATTGGTTCAGAATTAAATGAAATTATGACCGTTATTGAATTGGGCACTCACCACAGGGCGGGGACAAGCAAAGTACGGATGCCCTAGATTTTTGTTTGATCTGGATATCTTCACAACACATTAACCATAGCCACAAGCACACATCCGACGTGGCCATGTAGTGGAGGTTGTAGTTGAGGTAAAAGAAGCATTGTTTGTTTTCTGACCGTGTAAATGACTACTACAACAAATATGTTAACATATAGGTGTCACATAATTCAGAGTTCAGGAATTCTTTCTGTATAAAATGACAAATGTCCCCATTTGTTTCTAAAAACATGGGGTTTTACAAAAGAAATTATTTTTACAAGCACAAATAACTTGACAAATAGTAAACCATAAGCGTGTATAAAACATTATAGTGTAATTCATATTATTTATGTGTAGAATACAAATATTGTAACAAATGAAACCAAAAATTTGCGTAAAAATAGAAATTATTATCCAAACAAAATTGAGTTGCTCAATTATTCATTAGGCATCTTATTGTCAATAATATATGATCATGTCACCTTTTCTTATAATAAATGGGAATGGGTGTGAATAGTTGGTCATTTGTTCAACTTTTTATTTTTTCTGTATGAAACGAACAGTTGTAATTACCATTCCAAAGGCACATTTACAATCTGCCATTTCTTCTATCTGTTCAAAATTGCCCGAAAAAATATGAATGGGATATGCAAAAAGTAAAAAAGATATGGGATCAGTGAAAAGAAGATCTAGGGGTAGTGGTGCTTAAGCACTAGTATGATGGACAAAATCCTTAGAGAACCAGTGACTTGAATAATCACAAAAGAACCTAAAGCCTTGGTCTAGCTACTGTAGTTAAGTTATAGCTTATAACCACTCAAACAAAAGCTAGGAGTTGGTTTTAAACTTTGGAAAAATGACACATCTATAGAAGATTTAAGCGTAGTGACCTAGATCAAGCTTGAGGTGAAATTATTGCCAAACCCAAAACCACGGTTACCAAAGGTTGCACACCAAGCAAGAAAGCTATGTTTCATTAATACAAACTCTGCGTATGTCTATTACTAATCTAATAGATTCATCATTTACCCTTAATATAGTCTGTTTTAATACGTGATCCAAAAACCAATTATCTTAAATAAAAACCTCATGAACATTAGAATGACATCAGGCTGAAAGTGAATGACAGATTAAAATTACTATTAAAAAAATATTCAATCTGATATTTTTCACACTTAATTCTTAAAAACTAATCTTAATTCCCATAAAAAAAAATCAGATCAAAACACATAATTTGTACCGACCCAGATCGATATATTGATTTCACCAAAATTTATGATCACTGAACATGCATTTCAAATAGAAACAATTTGAAATCAGTATTCGTAGGAGGTAAATGAATCAATATTTCCTTGTGAAATGGAGAGGATCCAAAAAAAAAAAAGGTACTTAGCTCTCAACTCATCAAAATTCAGATAATTTTCCAAACTATAATTCAATCTATAAACAGATAATGTTTGATCTTGACAAAATTTGAAATTCAATCTATAAACAGGACATGTAAAGAATGGAAAGAACATGACATGTTTCAGATAATGTTTCTGTCACGACTCGCTCCCCGTACCCAAGGGTTAAGCATCGTGATGGCCAGTAATTGAAGTTACCTATGGCCAATTCTTAGACAAATCAATAAACGCGAGCGGAAGTAATATTTAAGTGAGGGTACCAAAATAATCATTGGAGTTTCTATTTTTATTACAAAATATATTGACCAAAAAGGCCGATATTTACATAGAAAAATATCATAAAAGTGTTGTGTGTGTCTATTCCGCAACCCTGCATCTAAGACTTTCCCAAAGCTATTTCTGAATTGTATTGTTTCCTGAAAATTGGTAAACAACTATAAGCACTTGGCAGAGTGAGAAATATTATACCAAGAGTATAAAGGACGCGAAATAACCATGGATAGTTAGTTAGGCCAAAACATTTACATAACTCAGTTTGATAAATAAATCATTTAAATAGCAAAAACTAAACTACAGAAATTATGTAAATAAATAACCATAACCACGGTACAGAACAGAACAGAACAGAGGTCACAAAAGTGACAGTCAGAACAGAGGTACGGATTCAAGAGGTGACTCGTACGGACTATAGAGGTGGCTCCCACAATAGTGTAGCACTTATCTTTGTACAGCACATTGGTCCGCACAGAACAGAACAGATGCATGGACTCAAGAGGTGGCTCGTACGAATTCTAGAGGTGGCTCCCACAATAGTGTAGCACTTAGCTCCGTACAGCACTTTGCTCCACACAAAACAGAGGTTAATGGATTCATAACAAACAGAAGACCACAAAGTGGTCAAACAGAAGCCAATGGTTATTTAAGTCCCCCAAGGTGTGGGACTCCCGTGGTGGTACTTACAAAACATAATTGTATATAAGGTCATAGTCAAATATTCTTAAAATATAAAACAAACATATCCATGGGTTTCCTTTTAACAAATAGGGTTCAGAAAATAATTCACGTAATTAAAATAATAATATAGTTTATAATAATTTATAAAACATAACTTGTATAAAATAAACTATGGTAAGTTAAAACATACGTAAATATTTTGTGGTGACTCAAGGTATAATATAATTCACCTTAACTTTAATACCTTATTCTTTCTTTCCACTATCAAAAACCCTTTCAACTTCCATTAATTTTTTCTTCCTTTCCTCTTTTCTTTCTCCTTCCTTTCTCTCTTTCTTTCTTCCTTTCTCTTTCTTTTTCTTTCCCAGGTGAAACGCCTTCTCCCTATTTATAGGGAGGAGAGAGCAGACGTGGCCCGCGTATCTCTCCCACTGATTCGATAATTAATTTCATGATTCGTTCTTATCTTATATAAATATTTAAGATAATTACACTTTGACCTAAATTTTTAATATAATTATATAAATTAATTAATTCCTAATTAAATTACACTTTATCATATACCAATAGAAAATTATTTATTTATTTTAGTACCACACCCATTATTATTATTATTATTTATATTTTGACCCCTAAACTTTTAATAATTATATTATTTTACAAAATTACACATAATAATATATAATAAATTATATATTTTCCTAACTGTGATTAAATAATATTAGTATAAATTCTACAGAATAATTAAAAATCTGGGTTGTTACAGTTTCATCTTGACAAAATCTATAATTCAGTCTCTATAAACAGGACATGTAAAGAATGGCCACAAAAACAAATGACAAAATTTCCCCAAAATCGGCATATAAATGCTGCGCAAAATCAAAGCGTTAAGCAAAAAAAATGGAACAGACCACATATCTTGTAATTTTAGAGATCAATTTTCTAAAGAAAAACAAAACTTTAGGTCCATTCGAATTTATGGAGCATCCATGATCATACCGTGGTTTTCCCATATACCAAACAAACAAATAACATCCACACAACAAAAAAAATGAATGATTAATGAATACCCCAACAGATCAGGTTAAAGGAGATCAAATCAACCCAAAGTAAAAAAAAAAAAAAAAAAAAAAATCTGTGTACCACACGATCGGTGGTGGCGAGGACGCAATGGTTGCAGTGTGGCCACAGATATGCACTCCGGTGGGCTTGGGCTATGGACAGCTTGAGTTGCTGTTCTTCTTCGCTGATGGTAGTCTTTAATTTTCGCCTGCTTCTTCTCATCTAACTGTGCCCTTGGTGAGGGAAACTGTGTGGCTTGTTTTGGTGCGGCTGTGACACAAACGAATTGGCAATGGGGATAGTTTGGTAATTTGTACACAAGCTGAACCCTTTCCCATCCACGTGACTGTTTTTTGTCTCTTGTGGCTAAATTAGCCCAAGTGTGGATTGCCAAACGAGGGCATATATAGATATATAAAAATATTAAATATACACATAAATTGTTAGTCATTACATGATATTAAAATAATTTAGATCATTAAATCATATTGAATATATATTATATACACAAGTAACACAAAATCTTACATTTTTTATTCTCACTCATAAATTGTAAAGACTCATAGCTATATATATCTCTCTTACATTATATAAATTATTTGTTTTGATATCATTAATGATTTTCTTTAAAAAAATGTAAATAGGGTTTAATTTTAATAAATTAAAATTTTAGCTACAAATTTTTTTTTTTTATAAATTTATGTACAGTTTAGCAACTCAGGTTTAACTCGGCTCGGGCTTATGCAGACAACCTCGGGTTACAATTCAGACTTGGGTAGAGCTAGGCAATTGAAGGAGAAATTGAGCTCAAAGATGAAAAACGTGAGAAAGGTAGAGTAGGGAGAAATTGAGCTCAAATAAAGAATTGGCTAGGAAATTGAAGGAGAATTGGAGAATTGCTTGAATTGTGGGCATTTGAAGAAGATTTGGGAGTTTTAACCTCAACTCTTGTGAATTCAAGACTTAAGGTAGGAATCCACTCTCTTAATTATGTAATTGAGTTAATTCATCTATGAATTCAAGTGAATTGAGCTATGAGATGTAAGAATCAAGCTTAAGAAGTAAATAGGAAGGTCAATTCATGCATGCATGTACATTTCATTGCATTGAGAGCATGTTACTAGGAGATTCCCTCATGCATGTTTGAAATTCATCTTAATTTAGGGAAATCATCAAGTTTCAAGTTGTTTTACAGCATTTGATCATGATTTGAGAAGCTCAAGATCAAGAGAATTCATGCATGTTATGTTCATGAAGCATTCAAAAAGATTAAGTTAAAATTGTGTACAATTGGCATGCTTTTGGGCCATGATCTCTTGAAATGATCTTTTAAACATGTTGTTTTATGAGTTTCTAAGTGTTTTCCAAAATTTTGGCCCAAGAGGATGAGTTTTGAGATGTTTGGTTTGAGTTTGAAGCTTAGAGATCAAATTTGGAAATTCCAGACTTTGCATTCACGCTCGAGCGTAGAGCGAGAACTCTGAGTGCGTGCACTTCCGCTCGAGCAACCATAAGCTCGCTCGAGCGTGAAATGCATGCATCCAGAAGTTCACTTGTTTTGCAACACGCTCGAGCGACATAAGTCACGCTCGAGCGAGGGTCTAAGTCTCACGCTCGAGCACGAATCGAGCGTCTGTCGAGCGTGAAAAACAAGTAACCAGCACTTTTTCAAAGTTTATAGTATGCTCGAGCGAAGGAATTCACGCTCGAGCGAACCTTCACATTTTGCATGTCCGCTCGAGCGAGGAAAGTCACGCTTGAGCGTGGACCCTGTTTTCCGCAAGTTTTGAAAAATATTTTCAAATGGATTTTTGCATCCTCATTCCATCCTAGGCATTCCTAGGCCATGCCTAAGACCCCATAATGAGGTTAAAGGTCACGCTCAGAACAAGTGAAGTAAGTTATATACAATTCAAACATGTGTTTCAGGTGTGTGTTTGTTATGTGTTAATGTAGGTCACGTGCCACAAACCGTTTGATTAGTCTACTCTGTCTGTCTGCACCGAAGCCAACTGTGAGTAATAACTTAGTAAAGCTATGTTCAACTTTATTTATTTTCTATACGATGAAATAAGATCTATTTTCTGAAATGTTATGTTCTGTACAATGAATGACATTCTAATTTCTGACAATGTATTTGTGGCATCCTTAGCATCATGTAATATATGTTAGTTGTTACCCGGTATCGAAGGTTTCATTATGGAACTTAATATGTCTGCACTCCGTTACCCGTACCGGAGGCTCCATCATGGGTCTCAGCCTATTTATTCTCTGTTATCCGGATCCGGAGGTTCCTTTATGGAACTGGTTATTCATAACCACTACATGTTCTGTATCTGTTCTGTATCTACTCTATTAGCGCTAATGATGTACCACGTATGCATATGTATGAAATATGATTTCTGAATATGATCTGAACGAGGATATGAACCTGAATATGTTATGAATCTAAATTTTGAATTTTGAATCTGTATGGACTTCATTCATTAAAACCCTTTACTCCATTATTATTCACTGGGCTTTAGCTCACTCCTCTATATTATGTATGTAGGTGAGCAAGCACGTGACCAGGCCCAGAGTTGACGGCCTACGTTTCAGTTTTGTCAGCCAACCTTTGTGCCTCCCGAGGAGGTTCCGGATGAAATCAAGTTTTGATGGCTGTTTTTGTAATCATAATAGACTTGGTATGTTTTGTTAAGTCTTGGGCAAGATGTCTGCCATTATACTCCTAGGAGTGATATGTAAATATTGTACTTTTGACATCACTCGTAAGTCTATAAAAGTTTTTAATTATATGTCTCATGTATGTCTCCACAGCTCAATGGACCACTTATATTGTGTATATTTGCTTCCTCAGCCCCTAAGTATATGTTAATTTGTCAAGAGGCCTCTGGTAATCCAAGGATTACTGGCCGGTAGCGATGCTAAACTCATAGGGGCGGGTTTGGGTCGTGACAACCTCCTAACCCGACCGAGCCCCAAGGCTGGCCCAACCTTCGATGAGACCTAAAGCAAGAGGATTTTTTATATTTAAATATTTTACAATACAAATTTTGGGAGTTATTTAAAGCTTTTATGAGAGTTATGAAATGAAAAGAATTGAAAAGTACAAACTATCAAATAAATATAATTTATAAATTCAAAGTGAAGATCATGTCAAGAAAAAAATGTGAAAATTAAAAATAAACTTGTAAAACATATTTTAAATTGATGGAGGCGTTTTTCAAAATAACTCTTTTTAACCAAAAATCCCCATCCGTGTATGTGTGTTTGTGTGTGTGTGTGTGTGTGTGTGTGTGTGTTGGCAACCCATACAACGGTCCATATTCCCAAGTATGTATTCTAGGAATTGTCAGGGCTGAAAAAACCCATCTCAAAGCTTCCACCATATGAAACAATGGTATTGCGGCCTATAATGGATTGGGTTTTGGTTATGGTGTCTACTGCGTTGGAGATTATTAAGATAGAAAATAAAGAGGAAAACAAGAAAGGAATTTTGAGGCCTTCAATTGATAGTCCAATGTCTAATTCATGAAATTCATCTGTTTTTATAAATGAAAACTCAAGAACTCTCACATCACAGTAAGTCTTCAGTAGGACTTTTCTATGGTTACTAACCTACTACCTTTCATTTGGACTAGGAAGTCAATTAAAAGACTTGGAATGCTAATTTGGACTATATTCACATCTTAGTCATTGCATCAAATCAATAACCTGGATTTTCACATGTAGAGGTTAACGCAGTCTAATGTTCATAACAAGCACAAATGACATAGGAGTAGTTATAAATTACACAGACCAGTGGTTTTTTTTTTTCCGATTTGATCAGCAAAGAAACAACTTGTGTTAGAAGAAAATGAAACAGAATATAACAACAATCATATGCACCACACCACAACCTTATGAAACACCCAACAACACATATGCAGAAATCCCAAAAACTACACCAAAGCAATCAACATACTGACCTCTACATATGAACATTTTATCAAACAAATGGTAGGCATGGCACAAATTTGATGCCCAATCCTCCCTCGTGCTCCAACTCCAAGCATTGCAACACTAGGCCACCATATAACAGGCTGTTTGGTAGAGCTACTTATAATTTTTATTTTTATTTTATTTAGGGAGTCTGTGCAAATAGTGCAACTTTTATTTATAATTTATTAGACAAAAATAATTTAAATAAGCTAAATATAACTAATTGTCTAAAAATTGATAGAGGGATACTTTTGACTTTATTTTTCGATTATACCCAGTGTCCCAAAGATCAAATTTCAACACGAGCAAAACAATCATGCTGTGCTTGGTTAGAGGATTTGGAGAGGGATTTGGAAAGGGAAGGGGAAAGAGAAAAGGTGTGTGAAACTAGGTGAAATATAAGTATATTTTATTCACATTTCACCTAACTTTTCTCTTTCATTTTTCAAATCCCTTCTCAAATCCCCCAACCAAACACAGCGTCAAAGTTTTTTGTAATCTTGTTAGGCACCCATAAAATTTACGCTAGAAAAATTGCAGAAAAAATTAAAAAGAGGTTGAAATTCATTTTATGTCTTAATATAAAATAATTAAATTTAAGTTAAACAGTTTGGATCATCAAAAAGGACTTGTAGTGGGCCAAATTGGACCGTCTAATTAAATATTCCAAATCCAATCCCTTTTCGAATCTACAACTCTAGGGTTCCAGGTTTTAAGGTTGCCACGAACATCATGAATTGATCACACAAGGGTAAATCGAATAAATAAATAAATTTTGGATTTGTAGTTCCAAAATTTCAAAAAAATAAAAAAAATGACATCAACTATGAAGCAGTAGGACCCAAACGCATGAATTTTTGGCAAAGGATTTTATTTTTTTCCAAATGTTATTCTCTTAAAGCTTGTCTGCTTCTCTGTTCAAATTTTGGATGTAATGAATCCAATTATAATGAGAAGATATATTTTGAACTATCGTACTCGCAGATTGGGTTGAGTCAGATGGCCTTTCAACTGCCATTCGTTTGAATTTAAGCAGATTGAAAAAATCAATTGGCATCTGTCTTCTTTATTAGTGGATGTTGATTGAACGGGCCGTGCGGGTTTTTGTAGTTAGTATATGCAAATTGAGCAAGCCGTGCAGGTGAATACGGATTGATTTGGCGGTTTGAATTTTACTATCTGGGGCTTTTTCTTAACTGTTTTTTAGTAATTTTTTACTATTTTATGTCCAAAATTTTTTATTGTCCATTTTTTATAATAAAAATAAAGACTTAACTTTTATATTTCATAAATAGTAAATATAATTACTAAATAAAGGTCTTTTTTTAACACACAAAACATACCTTCATTTTCTTAGGAGTATCAGCAGATTAGGTTGGGTTTGGTGGCCTCTCAGCTGCTATCCGTCCAAAATTAGATGCAACGACAGAACTAGGAGAAGACTATATGAGGTCCTGGCCTCTCCTATTTTTGTGAAAAATACCATTTGTCATAACATTTAAAATATATATATCATTTTATATATAAAGTGTCCCAAGCAAAAAAGATATAGGGGAATTTTTTTTAAGGTCCCTAATATTAAAATTTTATAAGATAAAGGACATATAATATTTTCGTAGTAGTTAAGGTCCCTCAACATTTTTACAGAGAAAATTCGACTCAGAGAAATTTTGCCTGACTCAGAGAAATTTCAATTTTCACAAAGAAATTTCACTGATTTCACAGAGAAAATTTCAAAATTCTCTGTGATCATACTAGAGAAATTTTGAAATTTCTCTGAGTCGGGTGAAATTTTAAAATTTCTCTGAGTCGGGTGAAATTTCTTTGATTTCATAGAGAAAATTTGAAGTTTCTCTGTGATCATACCAGAGAAATTTTGAAATTTCTCTGAGTCAGGGCCAAAATTTCTTTGAGTCGGACAAAATTTCTCTGAGTCGAATTTTCTCTGTGAAAATGTTAAGGGACCTTATGTAATTAAAAAATATATCTTGGACCTCTCTTACTACACAAAGTTGGAGAATGATGTTTCACTAATTTTCCCAAAGATATATATATATATATATATATGGGAAAATTAGTCTAAGGTCCCTCTCCCATTTTTAGTAATGGAAGAGATCCACAATATTATTTTATAATGTCTAAGGTCCTTCAACCTCATAACCATTTATCATAGAGAAATTTGATTTTCTCAAATCAAATTGGCATCTGCATCTCTTCCTCTTTATTAACGAAGAAAGCATTGAACTTGTCAATCTTATCCTTCAACAGCTTCACAAAATCGATCACCTCCTTCGTCATAACCTAATCCGCTCCACCGTCGTGCATTGTCTGTGTCTATCACCGTGATAGGGCACTCATACGCACCAATTTAAAAGCCTGTGTAGGTGGCCACAAATGGTGCATTGGTCCAGTTTGTCTTCACTCAGCCTTCCTTGCCAATCGTCTGCATTCCAAATCGAGTTAAACACTCTCATTGCTTGGTCATTCGAGAATGGTATGCCTCTATGTTCCAAGTTTGAGTGTACCCGAGTCTCATCCACCAAAAATCTAAAAATGAAAACACAATCATCACTGCTTTTTAGACCCATATGAGAGATACAGAGAGAGAGAGAGAGAGAGAATGAGAGAGAGGAACTTACACAACTTGGCACTGGTTCTAGAGAATGGAGTATGAGTGGAATTCCTTGGTGGGGTGGAACTAAAGGAATCAGTCTTGAGGAGATCAAAAAGTATCTGTCGATTTGGAATCAGTTCATCTTCTTCTTCTTCTTCTTCTTCTTCTTCTTCTTCTTCTCTCTCTCTCTCTCTCTCTCTCTTTGTGTGCATGCATAACTTCTATATGTATTTTTCTTCGTATCTCTATGTTATATATACGATAGAGATAGCGATTTATCAATCAGCTTCTCTCGATGTTGCCAACAAAGATCTACACCACTTTTTTATTCTTCAATTGTTATAGGTAAGTGAAATTAGAGATTTCATCACGAACTGTAACCAAGAACTAGCCGAATAATTGCTCCAAAGGAAAGTTCAATTTTTGGGTTTTCTACAAACTTAATTGGCAGTCAAGAGAAGATCAACAAAAATCAATGTAAGAGCTACTCATTTATAAGATTCTGAAAAATAGATTCTAAAAACGAAACCAAACAGAGCATATATAACTCATATACCTAACTCAGACGATGCCATCCTCACATAGACGTCTTGGCCACCTTCACTGTACTCTCTGATATCGATTAATTCATTAAACCATAGCAAGCAACCGCTTCCTCCTCCACGTATGTCTAAAGTTGCATAAGCCATACAAGAACAATTTCCCAAGCACCTTCGCCCACATGCCTCCAGGGTCATGCTTATGTCAAACCATAAAAACCTCGTGTCTGGCAATTTAACCCCCGAATACTTGATGAACCCATCTCCATTTTGACAATCCAAGGAAATCCTCCGAACGCACCCATTTGACCAGTCTCCTCTCTCCCAATTCTTTAGGTCCCTCGACATAAATTTATTCAAACACCCACACTGGGGGTTATTACCAATGTTGCAACTGCCATAAGCACCGCACGATGCATAAGTATCGCAGTTATCAGTTGGTACACTCGTGTAAGCGTTCCAAGCCAGTGTTCTATCCAACCATGTCCACCGCTCCATATGGCCACTCTGATTCAACACGATTCTTGAAATAACTGATTTGTCGATGAGCTCGTAAGTGTAATACACTTCCTCTTTACTAAAATTGTAATCATACTTGAAAATCGTGTTCAGCTTGAAGTATGTTATCCCACTAAAACCAAGGCCGTTCCAGGGTCCAGACCGGTAGTTCTCTGAAGAACCATCCATCATAATCATTTGTGGGTATTTGCGAATATCAAACCGGAACATGTAACCCCCTCTAGCCGGATCATCATTGCTCTTCCGTGACGTGAAGTAGTGATCGTGGCCAGTTAAAAAGTTCTTTCCAAGCTTCATGCCTGGCAAGAACGTGTCTGCAGGATAGTCAAAACTCTGCCAAAGTAATTTCTCAAGATTACCATCATTTGAATTTCTCAGCACATGATTACCCGATTCCAAAAGCTGTGCAATTGGATAGTGCGCCAAACTTGAAGTATTGGAAAACCATATAATGTCATCGGTGCCATTGACAAGTGCGACAATTCCAGCATTAACGACTTTTAACACGCTTGATGTGTCGGTGAGGAATAATGCTATATGTACCAATTAATGTACACATTAGTGTACTAACAGATGATGTAGCATCATTTGTATGATTTTGGATATTTATAACTTGTATAATAAATATGGTCAATAATAATATCATAACACTAGTTCGTACACTAGTGCGTACATTAATTGGTGCATATAGTATCACCGGTCAGTGAGTGGGATTTCTCTGTTGGCAACCCATATTGGTGTCATGATTGATATTTTCTTGTACCATATCGCCATGTACCGATTCTTGGATTTTCCAGGGCTGAAAAATCCCAGTTTGAAGCTTCCACCAGATGAAACTATGGTCTGCCCATCTGAAATGGATTGAGTTTTGGTTATGGTGTCTATGGCATTGGAGATTATAAAGATAGAGATTAAAGACAAGATGAAAAGAGTAAAGGCTTTCATTGCTATCCTCATGATGCTTCTGTTGATGTTAATTATTCATTCCAAGTTATAAAATGTAGGTAAAAAAAGGTACAAAAACAGAATGCCCCTACTGTACTGACCTGGGCTTTAAATATCTCGTACGTATGCAGATATATAGCATATTATGAGCTTTTGGATTCCAATACTGATATTGACCAATATACAGCTGTAAAAATATAGAGCAATTTATAATAGGTCCCATTTGAAGACTTCCCTTAGGATTCCGAACAACTCAAGGCCTGCTGACAGTTGTACACTTTAGTCCTTTTCATTTCGTTTTCGTCATTAAATTTGTTTGTTGGGTAGATTTTGCTTAATCGATGACTCAATGAATCCACAAGCACATGAGCAAAAGTCCTATGAAGTAAATACATGGTTTGAATTTTCTACACTTGATAATAGTTAGATCTCTAGTCATTCACACTTCAAACATCAGGGTTGGCATGGTAGGCACGGCATTTAAACTTCAACCAAGATATTTTCCAGATAAATAACCCACTTTTCAAGGGTTGAAAACCAGACCAGACTCTACTGAGACAGTAAGCATCACTAAAATTGAGCCCTCCAAGATAGTGTACCCCACACAAATATTTCAACCACTCCTTTTGTAACGAGGGCGTGAATAATTGAAATAATTCGTGGGGAAATTACAAATATATGGAGCAGTAGGAAAAAAATTATATTACAAATGATTTTTTTTTTTTTTTTGGGTGCAACTTTGACACTGGCCCGTTTAGTAGAACTGTAGAAAAGTGATTAAAAATTATAACTTAACAAATTATAGCTTATAGCTGTGAACATAAGCTGTTAACCTGTTTGATACAGCTGTGGGATTATGGATTTAAGTAGCAGAGTAGTGTTTAGTTGATAACCTGTAAAATTACTTTAATGTGTAATTGTCCTTTTTGCCCTTATATGATATACAATGATTATTTTGTCATTTTTCTCAGCTTTAATTTTAAATAAATTATTTCATTAATAAAAGTTAATATAATTAGTATTACAAAAATTATTATTTTCATTAATAGTATCAATTCGTATTATATTATTTCATTTTTATTATAAATTAATTAGTGTCAATTAATGGCTTAATTAGCATCAATTAATACTAAAATTATTAATTAGTATCAATTAATATAAAATTTATTTCATTAACGGCTAAATTTATTTCATGTTTTTAAATTTCATTTAATAAAAGTTATTTCATTTTTTTTTTGATTAATATCAATTAGCAACAATTGTTTTTTTTTTTTTTATTACAATACCTTAATAGAAGTTATTTAATTTAAATAAATTTATATCAATATCAATTTAAAATAAATTGTGCAATTTATTTCTTTATTTAAATTGTTCAATTTATATCAATATTAATTGTGAAATAAATTGTGCAATTTATTTAATGGATATAAACTGAGACAACACCTTTCAATCTAAATCGTAGACTAGATATTTTAAATATTTTTTTATTAGATTGAAATATGGAATTGGTTCATTTAACCCTTTCAAAAACAAGTGGTTGAGATATTTTTTCAATTTTTTTTTTCCCGAGTTTTCAAACTCTTAAATTTAAGATGGTATAACTTAAATATAAAAATTGTTATTTTATGTATATATTTTTATATTAATGTTGGGTACAGGTCGGAGATGGCTCGCCGTCGCCGTCGCCGTTGCCGTCGATGACCTAGCCACTGTCAAAATAACGCCGGAGATGCGCACGCGCGAGACAAAGAGAAAGAGAGAGAGAGAGAGCTCTCTAGTTCGTAAGAGAGAGAGAGCTCTGGTTTGACCAGATCGCGACTGGAACCCTAGCCTGGTTGTCCGACCAGATCGCGAAGAGAGAGAGAGAGAGCTTTGGTTCTCCGACCAGATCGCGACACTCCGGTTAGGGTTTCAGATTGTGATGGCGATGGTGACAGAGAGAGAGTTTCAGATAGTGAGAGAGAGAGAGAGAAAGAGAGGAGAGATTGCGAAAATAGAGAGAAGAGAGATAGCGAAGAAAGAGAACTCTGGTTAGCCTCCGCCAGAAATCACTCTCGCCGGAAATCTCTACCGAAAATCACCTCTCTCTCTCTCTCAAGTGAGCAATGAAAAGTGTTTTGCGAAATGGGATTTATATAGTTGGGTTTTTGGTAATAGTTGGGTATTGACAAGAGCATTTAAGTAATTTTAGCTCCCCATTACCAGTTGCCCGCTTAAGTCGATTTTTATAAGCACCCCCCGAGCTACTTTGGAAAATAAGCTGAAATTAGCTTAACATAAGCTATAAGTTGTTTTGATAAGCTGTGCCAAACACTCTAAAATTGCTTAATATAAGCTATAAGCTTAAATAAGTTGCTTATAAGCTGTGCCAAACGGCACACTGGAATAGTTGCAGCAAGTATAGAAATGAATTTGCACCATGTACACAGGAGAGTTATACTATCATAAAAATGTAATTTAACCAAACAGACAACCCTTTCAAGATGCATTATATATAAAGTTGTTCTCCCTGATGCCCCCAGCAAGTTTCAAACACATGTCAGGTCACCCATCCCTGTTATTGCCAACTTCTGAAAGAAATTGCCATTTTATTCTTCTAGTTTGCAATTATTCATTTAATATGCCACATCTATACTAATATAAAAATACAATTCAAAAGAAGTTTTGTCATGAATTTTATATATTTAACATTATCCTATGTATAACTGTCATGTTTCTCAATCTTAATTGTATTAAATATCTGTCATAATAAGTTTAAATTTTAAATTTATTACACCTTACACTTCTAATGTATGATAATAATAATTGTATTAAATATCTGTCATAATTAGTTTAAATTTTAAATTTATTACACCTTACACTTCTAATGTATAATAATATAATAATAATAATAATAATAATAATAATACTTATATCAACCCACCACCCCCTTCCGTTTCCCTGTATTAGACATCAAATTGAAGGGTAGGCATATTTCTCTTATAACCTTCTAGAAATTCCTCTGGTCCAAGGGTTGGATTCCTAGTAATCTCCCTCAAGTGAGATATACCAATAAAAATAAATAATTAAAATGAGACATCTTTGATTCTAGTAATTTCCTTTTTCAATTAATACATTTTAAATTTTATTAAATGTAAAATAATTTATTGTTAGACTTGTTTAGTAGTCCTAGTTCCATTTCAACCATAAAATATAAATATAAATATAAATAACAATAATAATAATAACTTCTAGTAATACCCTCAGTCCTTTCTTTTTCATCTTTTAATTTCCTTAAATTTGTTTGGTTGGTAAATTTTTTAACCCAGGACTTGAAATTCTTTGAACCATGGAGTATAGGAGTGTAAATGGTTCAGTTAGGTCAGCATTGGAAGTTTAACGCCAAATTAATGGTTGAGGAATCAACACAAATCGGAAGTTAGTTTTATCAGTTTTTTCAATTTGGTAGTAAGGAGGGACTTATATGAGATTTTAAAACGTTTTACACAAGCTTGTAGAGTTTCACCTTAAGAATAAAGGAAGAAAAAGTTTGATTGCATAGTGACATTTTAGACTCAACAAAAAACATATATTTTAGACATTTTATGTACATCTGTATTAAATTTAATGACTAAAATATTATTTTTTTTGTCAATTTTACTTAACGAAAATAGACAAATAACTTAGATTAAAAATAAATAAATAGAAATTTAAATTGACAAAATAAAAAACTTAGAATTTATTTTGTTATAACAATCAAACTGTGAGATTTTTTTTCATATAATTTTCTCATTTTATTATATTCATCATTTATCTTCTATGCTCAAAAAATTAAAATATAAAAATATTTAAATATAATATTTTGATTGACTCGATTAAATTTGATTTTAAGCCATCAATAATTTTCTCATTTTATAATATTTTCTCATTTTATTATATTCATCATCAATTTATCTTACAGTTCTAGAGGAGTATGAATAATCAATGATGTTTTATTAAAGAAAAATTCCTATGGTGTGCACCCCTTTGTTTAATGGGTTGAACTTCTCTCGGGATAAAATCTTAATATGAGAGAATTTAAGGGATTTATAAGGTTTTTCACGAGTTTTATTTTGATAATTTAGAATAAAAAAAAGATTACAATTATTGAATTGACTTAAATATTTTAATATAAATTATACATTAAAAATTTTATAAAATGAACAATTTAAATTATCGAAACAAAATTTAAAATATTTATAAATGGCTCAAATTCTCTCTAATTGAAATTTTTACGCCTTGTTGAATAGTCTAGTCTTTTACAGGGTTTGTTTATAATTGGCAAGGCATTAAAATTGACAGCCTAGATTAGCACACACTTGACAGGTCCAATCAATCCATCATGCTTCATTGTTGTGGAGGTAAATATTTTTTGCATTTTCAGATATTTCATATATTTAGGGCTGGTTTGACTTATCCTATATAAGTCAAAAAGTCAAAAAGTTACTCCAAAATTCAAAAAGATATCACTATTTACCCAAAAAAAAAAATTAAAAAATTAATTTTTCTACAAAAAGTACAATTTGAATTGATGCTTGTGCAGCGGCTGTGCAGTGGCTGTTGGCAAAAATGAAATGATTCGGTGTGATTTTCACACACACTGTTGTTCAGCCTGTGGAGGCCATCACAGATCCCATTTTGATAATCTAAACCGTTCAATATATAGAACTCGTTAAATATTATATGTTTGTAAAAAATTACATTGATCGGATATCGATAATTATATAATCAAATCAGTTATGTACAACAAATGGATGGTGTTATAATTAATGATTGAAAAAAATAATCCGATCAGATAGCTATCGATATCCGATTAACGTGATTTTTTATAGACTTATAGTATTCGACGATTTATACACATTGACGGTTCAGATTATCAAAATGGGATCCGTGATGACCCCCACAGGCCGAACAAAACCATCCAATATAATGCCCGAGAAGTAGTCAATAATCTCCTACCCACCCTCTCTGCCGTGCTGCTCCCCACCGTACGCCTATACCATTACTTTATTCCCTGTACAATTATTTATACAATTTTTTAATACACATTTTTTCATAAAAAGTCAAAAAGTTAACCCAAACCTCCATATTTTTTTCTTAACTTTTTTAGTCCAAAAAGACAAAAAGTACACTTTTTTAGGACACCCCAAACCAACCCTTAGATATAAAATTTAATAAAAATATTTTTTAAAAAGTAAAATTGTTTAATAAATTGAAGTCTTATTAATGCCATTTTATTATGGGTCCAGCTTGCCTCAAGTTGAGATCAAGACTGGACCCGTCCAGTTCGGCCCGTGGGGTCTATTTTTTGGGCACTTTTTGATAATTCGAACCGTTCAATGTGTAAAACTCGTCGAGTACTACATGCCTGTAAAAAATCACGTTGATCGGATATCAATAGCTATGTGATCAAATCAGTTTTGTATAAAAAAATGGACAATGAAATAATTAACGGTTGATAAAAAACTGTTTTGTTCACATAGCTATCGATATCCGATCAACGTGATTTTTTTATAAGCATATAGTACTCGACGAGTTCTACACAGTGAACGGTTCAGATTATCAAAACGGGACCCGTGGTGGGCCCCCACGGGCCCAACAGCACGGTCCAGTCCGATCTTCGACTGGACCAAAGCCACTGCCTTTTATTATTACCGTCACCATCTCACCTCCACTATCACACCACCACTGTCATTACTACCATCAATATCATTATCGTCGTTGCTACCACCACTACCTCCTTCATCAAACATACCACTACATAATATAACTTTTATGACAACACTTCTTGATGAATTGTTGGAGGTGGTGATATGTGTTAGGTATACCTTCTTAGTGAAGTATGAGATCCAATTAATTTATTAAAAGAATTTAATTTGATTTAGTGTTAATTATAATATATTTTTAATATATTGTATCTAATTTTTAGAAGTCTAACGGGTAGTTAATAATATGTTTGGTAATAGCTAAGGCTTTGATAAAAAATTCCAAGAGTCAACAATAAAATATTATTTAGTTTTCGAAAAAGGAGTAACTGCTATAATATTGAAGCTATATTCAGTGGAAGTTGTTTGGGGTGTCTTAAATAAGTGCACTTTTTGTCTTTTTAGACTAAAAAGTTGAGGTTGAAAATATGAATATTTGAGTTAACTTTTTGACTTTTTATGAAAAATGTGTATTAAAAAATTGTATAAATTAATGTGTAAGGAAAATTAGTATTGGGAGTTGTGCAGCCGTAATTGTTGACTTTTGGTGAATAGTGATAACTTTTTAACTTTTTGAGTAACTTTTTAACTTTTTGACTTTTTTAAGACTCCCCAAACTTAGCAAATTTGGGTTAGAGTGCTACTTTTCGGCTGCTGTTTAAAGTTTTTCTTTGCTTCGTTTTTGGCTCTTTGTAGCACTGTCAGTGTGCATATTTGGCTGCTTGGTGGAACTGATTTGGGATATTATATTTGGTCTTTTTTAATTTTGTTTCGAAAATTTTTATTTATTTATTTGGTGAGATTTTTTTTTTAATTATTTGTGATTATTTAAAATTCACTATGGGTGGTTTGTGAAACCATTCATGTCTCGTTTGTAATTGTTTAAAAACTATTGATTGATAGTGGAATCGGATTTCGATCTCGTGGACGTACCTCACATTGAGACAACTACGTAAAAATTCTTGTGTCGTTATTGATTTAATTTTTTCACATTAATTTTTATTTTCATTGATTGATTTACTTGTGAAAATTTATCTATTTTCCCAAACAATATAAAGTGAGAGTTGACAAAAGTGGATCAAGGTAGCCAACAATGGGGGGTGACTGGAGGCGGTGGTGACCGGTTTGATGGGAAACGAAAGAGAGAACGAGAACATGTTTTGAAAATAAGAGGAAGCATTTTTACTTGTTCATAAAATTTTGAAATTGTTGTTACTGTTTTATAAATAAAAAAAAATTATCAAACGTGATGTTAGTCAGACCA
The DNA here is from genome assembly GCA_030407325.1 of Camellia japonica. Taxonomy (NCBI): domain Eukaryota; kingdom Viridiplantae; phylum Streptophyta; class Magnoliopsida; order Ericales; family Theaceae; genus Camellia; species Camellia japonica. The sequence goes on along the minus strand of JAPPVO010000031.1, from coordinate 20,655,656 downwards.
AAATAAAGGTCCAACCAATAGGATGGTCACTGGTAAGGAAGAATCTCCGACTGACTTGATTCAATCGGCGAAAGAATAACGAAGCCCCAATTTTTTCTCCTTTTACACTCCATTTGTTTGGATAAAAGAAATTTAAAATTAATCTATAGATGAATTGACCAGTCCAAAAACAAACTATATAAAAATTGATCGTAAAACTCTTACAATGGGTGAATCCCACTATGCATGGATCCCATTGTAAGACTCAATTCTGTGAGTGTTCTGTGACCTCATGGTGGGACTCAATTCTTGTGATTGTTCGTTGGCCAATTATTCTTGAGAGGGTTATGTCTGATCATGTGAATGGTTTTTAGATTGTTTCATTAACTATCGAGCATTTAAGAGTGTAATGGTGATTTCGTTTACTGAAGCTGAACTTGGTGCATCTATGCTTGAAGAACAATCAACCTTAAGTGGATTCCTTTCAATGAAAAAACCAAGTTATTTAGGCTGAGGCAATGCACCCTCACTGCCCAATATCAGAACCACACTTGACATACTTGGCCTATCTTCTGGACACTGTGCCACGTGGATTGATCTCAACATTTCAGGTAGCTAACACGAGTCCCTCATAGTCCCATCAATCCAATTCTAGTGACCTGCCTTCTTTGTAGAGTGATCATGCCCGAAGACGACATTAAAAAACACATGTTTAAGGCAATATTTTAAATATTCACTAATACATATTAATGATAGAAATGAAAAATCATATGCAGACTTGCCCATATCTGTTTATAGCCCATATGGTAGGTTCACAGGCCGATTTGGTTCTATTGTTGATATAATTTTCAATTTTTTTTATTCTCACAAACAAAACGATAAAAAATTGAAAATGCTTTATTGTTTTCATATCATTTTCATTTTTGTTTGAAAACAGTAACTTTTTCATTTTTCCTCAAAACAAGGTTGTTCTAAGAATTTTTTAAAACTAATTTTGGAAAGATTTTGAAAAAATCACAATTAGGTCATTCAATTTTCAATATGTATCGCTTGATAAACCTAATACAACTTTGCTGTGATTGATGCAAATATTCATCTTGTGATATTGCTATTTAAAATTTTGGCTTAATTAAGCACATTCAAATATAAGAGGATATAAATTAGTAAACTGCTATTCACATGCCCAACAAGATTGAGATGGTGGTCTAAATGGATGAAATCTCTGTTTCTGTTCCTGATAACAATCTCTAGCATCAAAAAGTCAAAGCTAAATACGTATGATTTTACTGAGAAAATCCTATCCATTGCGTACTTTAGAGATATATAGCCACTACAGTAAAACATTAGAAGAGAAGAAAAATTTATAGAAATAAGATTGAATTACATAAATCATGCATATATTCGTACTATGTTTCAAACATTTTTCTTGTATTTGCATTTGACTCATTTCCTCCAAAACTTCTAGCGATGCCAAAGTCTGATATCTTTGGGTTCATTGCAATCGTTTGGGAAGTTGGATTGGGGTGGGTTGAGGTTAAAATAGCCACAAAAAGAAAAATAGGCTTTTTAACCCTAGGCTAAAAATGTCACATCCAAACCATAATCATTTCATTTTTTCTTTCACAAAAGTCAAAAAAATTCAAAAAGCCTATCTCAAACGAGGTTTTTTAGCCCCAGACAAAAAGAGCCAAAAAACCAACTCACATCCCAAATGAAGCCATTATCAATATCTGGCAATTGCTAGCTTTGACATCTCTATGAATTATTCTGAATCTAAAATCTTGATGAAGATAAAAAAACAAATAAAAAAATAAAAAAACCCCAAGAGATACCGTTGGTAACACTACAAGAAATTGCACTTTTGGCGACTACTTTTGGCGACGACGTCAATTTTTCGTCGCCAAAAGTACATTTTTGGCGACACAGTGATCAATTTCGTTGGTAAAAGTATACCTTTACCGACGCAATTTGTTGCCGTCGCTAAAAAGGCATAACATTATTTTAGCGTCAAATTTTTTGGTTTGCGCCAAAATTTCAAAACCTTTACCTACGAGGCTTATGTTTTAGCAACACAATGAGCGTTGCTATTAGTGTGCTTACTTTTGGCGACGACAAGTTGGCGTGGGCAAAGAGTTAACCATTTAGCGACGATGACACTATTCGTCGGTAAAAGTTTTGCTAGTGGAATGATGTGATTTAGTGATTTGTGTTTTTGATTATAATTTTTTAAGGAGTTTTAAATTTTTTAGTTACTGAATTGTAAAATTAAAATGATCATTGAATTAGATCACAAAATGAACCCATTGAGCCGAAACACACTCTTAAGTTGAGATGACTAATTTGAGATAATTTAAACTTTTTCAAAGAATATGGTTAGATTATCAATTTCAATATGTTTGTTTTTATTTTCAGAAACTAGTTTCAAATTTTTTTTTTAAACTAAAAAAAAAATTAGGTGAAAAAAAAAACTTATTATTTTTTGTATATTTTTATCTTTTAGGTCATAAATACTTTTTAAAATTTTAAAAATATAATTTTGATTTTTATTACTTTCAAATTATTTTTAATTTTTCAAAAAAAAAAAACAAATCTAAATTTTTTTTTGAATTTTTTTTTTAATCTTTTAGGTCATAAATACTTTTTAAAATTTTTAAAATATAATTTTGATTTTTATTGCTCTGAAATTATTTTAAATTTTTTTTAAAAAAAAATAATCTAAAAATTGTTTTGAATATTTTATTTTATTTTATTTATTTTATTTATTTTTTTGGGTGATCTGCTGATCGGCGGTGGACATTTCCCTCTTAAAATTCCCTCATTTTTTTTTTCACTATAACAAAATTGGGTTTTTACGGCTTCACATCAACGACATACAGTAAATGCAAGCCGTGGTTTCTCACTTTTATGACTTGCTTTTTTTGCATGTTGTAAATAATTTTCCAATCACGACATGTTTATTGCGTATGTCTTGAATGCTAATAACGATGATTTTTTTATGACTTGCAATGTTAGCCGTAAATAATAAAACATTTCTATGACATGCATATGATATGCCGTTAATACATTAACTATAAACGATATGCATACAACAACCGTTAAAAATATTGAACATTTCACAATACACAAAAAATCAATTGTTAAAAATTACACTTTTTACGACGCACAAAATGCCAATCATTTAAAATATTATACGTTTTACACATATAATTTATCCCGTGTATGGTACGACTGAAAATTAAAAAAGCGCCAAAATGAGATACATGTGGCGCCACTGACCAAAAATATATTAGAATTTTTTTTTATCAAATTGTTTGGCTTCTAATTGGGTTAAGGAAGATAGAAAGCTGTAATCGGATAAAACCAGAAGAGAGGGAGAAGAGAGAGGGTTCGAACCCTCATGTCTCTGCAAAATCTCTTCACACCCCTATCCTCTCTCTCCATCAAACCCCAAATCCCAAACCCTCCTCTCTCTTTTTTTTCATCTCTCTGCAAAAACTCTTCAAAACCCTCACTCTCTCTCTCTATCAGACCCCAAATCCCAAACCCAAACCCCAACCGGCATAACAACGAGTGAGAAGGAGAAGATGGACAAAGAAAATACACACAGACAGAGCTCTGAGCTAGAAGAAAAGAACGAAGAAAGAGAAGTAACGATGGAGAGAGAAGGCGGCTGAGAGGAGACGGAAGAGACGAACGCACACGAAGAACACTTCCACTTCCATTCAATCAGGTTTGTAGATTCAAACTAGGGTTTTGATTTGGGGATTTTCACTGAAAAATCAAGATTTTGATTGAGCAACTCCAAAATTATGTAAAATTAGGGAACCTTAAGGAACTCTAGGTTCTTGAATTAATTTTGAAAGCATGCGCAGGTAATAATCCCCAACAGCCACGGGCATAGGCCTGCAGCTCTTCTTGAATCACTGACTTTTTAACTGACAAAAAGCATAAATTTCAATTCCAAAAAGGGAAACTCAGAGAATTGCAGCTCTTAAATTATGTACCATCACAGAAGCTAGAGGAACAGAAATCAGTGAAAAGTTGAAAATAAAATTTAAAAAAAAAAGAAAAGAAAAAAAAATAATAAGAAGAAGATAATTGAAATAGATTGACTCCCTTATCCCCCATGATAAATAGAATTTCACATGACGGTCCAAAGTTGTCGTAAAATGCCCATTAGTGATTACATAGTGGAGCAGTTCTGATATTTTCCAAGTAATAGGATACATGTTCTTTACAACATTCCAGTGTAGGCAATGTGTCCCAGTGAACAACTAGGCAATTGGGCCACCCTAAGAGACCCATGGCCTAGAAACAAGCCTCGCAATACAAACTTACTAGAAAATTCGGCCTCCATAAAACTATACACATCCATGAGGTAACTGATACAAGTAGACTGAACGCAAGAGAAGAACAAACAGAATAGTGCATCTTGTCTTCCACACAAGCCTCATGAATTGTATATACCTGTAGCTTTGGACTTGATAAATTATGTTATTTGTGATTTTTTGTGTAGAGTGGATGATGTTGGATCCGATGATTGAGTTTTATGATAGCTAGGTTTATAGATGTGAGTAAGATAAGGCAGATCATAAGTATTTAATGTGTTGTGTTTGGGGAGGAAGGAACTAGCACACTTTTGAGGACGTATAGATGAAGATAGATAGACTAAGCTTATCTTTGCTTCGACCTATTCATTTTTGCCTTATAGAGAAATTTTGGCTCTGTTTGGAAGAGCTTTGGAATTGTAATTTCACCTCTTGATTTACATGTGGTGTTTGGTTGTAGTATTCAGAAATTAATTCCACACCCACTTCTGAAAACTCCTTTCCAAGCGGGAAAATTTGGCTAACCCGGTCGTCCCCCCGGACGTCCGCCCGGTTGACCGGAATAGTGTACTTTTTTTTTTTTTTTTGCACCTGTTATTTTTATATTTTAAATAAAAAATATTTTCAGAATTTTTTATGAGCTTTGAATAGGATTTTGAGTTGTGTGTTTGGTTGAGTTGTAAGTTTTTGAATTAAATATCATATATCATATCATTCATTTCAAACTCAATTCAAAAATCTTTCCAAAACTCTTTTTAAAACTCATAACCAAACAAATTTTCCATATTCAAATCATAATTCCAAAACTCACAAACTCACAATACAACTCCTATTCTCAAATCATATTTAGAAAACTCTACCAAACGCTACCTTTGTAATTCTTCTTTTTCTCTAATAAATTTTTTGGGTAAACTTAAATTTAGGGGAGAACATAGATTTATTTGTGTTATTTTTTTTGCTTCGTGTATATCTCTAGTTCACATAAGCACTGTCCCTTTGGTGGCTTTCTGATTCAACCTATCCCCCAAAAAAAAACGGGCGAAAGAAACAAAAAAAACCACCCTTTGGAACAAAAAGCAAAACATGGAAGATGCTTGTACACATGTGGGTGCATGTGTGGTCAACAAGAGAAAGATGAGCAAATGGCCATGGTATGACTTGCAACAACTTGAAGGAAAATAACCAAAATAACTTTTAAAAGAGTTAACAACTATACAAAATGATTTCCTCAAGAAAGAGATAAGTCTATTTTTGCAAAATCAAAATGATAAATGTTCTACACCGTGACCCATTTCACAACAACAACTTAACACCCAGAGAATTCAATTCCAAATGAAATTGATATTCCAGAACCTTCTTGATCAAATGAACAGAACCTCAAAAGATTATGAGAGCAACAAATTTGAGCATTATGCGGAAAGTGATAATATATTGAAACTAACCTCAACCAAATTCAAGAGAAGTCTACCTTTTTTTTTTTTTTTTAATACTATGGTTTGAGTTGGTACCTTTAGCACAAACCCGCTGAAATGATTCTGCAAGAGGCATGGTTTGTGGAATGTGGAATGTTTGTGGAATGTGGGTGAAGTTGCACCTGTCGGGCATGCATAAGGTAACAACTAGTATAGTCTTATTTTTAGACTAGACTGTGTATGCATGGTATATTTTTTTATTTGTCATTACATAATTTGATGAGGTGAAAATGTTAATCATTTGATGGATTTATTTTTCAATGGACTAAAGCAAGTTATATAGAGTCTTATGTTGATGCCATAGTGTTAGACTTTATATAAATGGCGGAATCGACCATTGGTTGGCTGCTAATTGGTTGTCCAATTTTGATTTTATTCTGTTGCAAATGAGTTATAAATGCATGGGAAATCATTTATCATGTATGTTCACCATGATCATTATAAATTTCTTACAACAAGCTCTGCTGTAGGTAGAACACCCTGTCACTGAGTGGATAGCTGAAATAAATCTGCCAGCAGCACATGTTGCAATGGGAATGGGGATTCCTCTCTGGCAAATTCCTGGTATAATCTTACCAGATTTGGGTTTTTTATTTTAAAATCTTTATAAATTTTCTTGTTATTTATGTCAATTATTTTCCTGTGCCTATTTAACTAGAAATTAGGCGATTTTATGGAATGGAACATGGTGGAGGATACGATGCTTGGAGGAGAACTTCTGTCTTTGCTACCCCATTTGACTTTGACAAGGCAGAATCTACAAGGCCAAAAGGTCATTGTGTAGCTGTGCGTGTAACAAATGAGGATCCAGATGATGGTTTTAAGCCTACTAGTGGGAAAGTACAGGTTAGATTTTCAAAGATAGTTAGAAGTCTTTCTTTTATTATTATTTATTTATTTTGGGTTTGGGGTGGGGGGGGGGGTTTGTTTCATGATGAACATTTACCAAGTCATTGGAATTTTTACATGAGCTGAGTTTTAAGAGCAAGCCAAATGTGTGGGCATACTTTTCTGTTAAGGTATATTTTTCTTTGTAATATTATAGGGGACAATCCTTGAATTCAAAAACTTGTGGCTGACCACCCCGTGATTGTTTGCAGTCTGGAGGAGGCATTCATGAATTTTCAGATTCTCAATTTGGTAAGTGGCTTAGAAACCTAATAAACTGGTTATGTCATCTGGCTACAACAGACTTCATCCATTTATTATCATCTTTGTAAGAAAATAACAATAAAAAAAAGGGCAGCCTAGTGCAACTGTGCATGAGACTCCCACCACTACGGGGTCTAAGAAGGGTTGGATGTATGTGGTCTTATCCACACATGCAGAGAGGTTTTATTCCCATGAAAATAAAAAATATAATACTTGGAAAAAAAATCCAACACAATCAAGGCTAGAATTTCCTACTCAATCAGTTAGAATTTCCTACTCCATCAACAAGGCATTTTATTTTCTTGACATGCTTGTTTGACCTCCTTATATTGCATAGTTTTCATCTTTAATGCTTTCTTCTACAGGGTTCCTTTGTAATTAAAGTCAAGGGACCAGAAGGATGGTCATGGGATCCAGATCAAGTTAATTATATTAGTTGTCAACTTGTCAGTATGTAATGTTTCCCATGTAGGATGTTTCCAGTCCTTTGTAGGAGTGCATTTTGTAATTCTCTAGCATTGTTCTTTCTAAATTTATTTGCTTCCATATTGTGCTGTGTATCACTCTCCTAAATTTCCTATATCTGTAGGTTCACCGTGTCTGGAAGAGTTGTGGGATCTGTTGGTGGAGAGAGCTGTTCAAATAAAAATGGGGGTCCATCAAATGTAAATGTTGAGCTTTTATCTCCCACGAGTGATCTTGTCACATCTGTTTTTAACATCACCAACAGGAAGTTACTCGTTCATAACATTATTCTAGGGTCTGTAGTTACTTGCTAGTGACCTAACAAAGAGTCGACTGTTCTAAACTTGTTCTGGAACTTCATCTGAAAACCTCATTTAACTATCTCTAAATATGTACTGAAAGATGACTAGGTTTTGGCTCCTACCTAGTTTTTGAACTGTTTCAGATGAATGAAACCGGAGCTTTACATTACAATATGTACTGAAAATTTATATTGAATTTCAAAGGACCATATCTGGAAAGCAAAGGAGAAAGTGTGCTTCCATTCATGTTTCTATTTACTTAGTTAGCATTAAATCTTGATTGAGCTTATGTTACAGATTGAAGATGAATCAGTCAGAGATCGAGGCAGAGATACATACTCTACGTGATGGAGGTTTATTGATGCAGGCAAGCATCTATTGTCTCTGCCATTTTCTTCAGTATTCTCTGATGTCTGACTCTGCTGAAATTTGTAGATTCACAATTTAATGTTGCACAATAGTTATGGTCTTATACCTAAACTATCATGAATTGGCTTTTATTCAGCAATGTATATCTCAATATAAGTGCATAACATAATTTTAATTGGTCACTTCAATTTGTCACTGTTGGATGGAAACAGTCATGTTATATATGCAGAGGAAACGCTGCCGGAACGCCTTTCTGATTGATGGAAGGACTTGCTTGCTTCAGGTGATTACAAATATTTGCTTCAGGTCATGAGATTTGCTGGAATTGATCTGAGGCATTGTCACTCATGTACCTGATATTTTCCACATCATTCTTCAACCACACTTCTGATATGGTGAAAATGAATTACAAAGAACTGAAACGCCATGCACAGAAAAAAAAGTGACTCGAGAGGCTCTCATGGAGGTCTCTCTGATCTCTCTAATTTCTGTTTTTTGGGTTTATGAAAACGAATTAAACTAACATTAGGCCTTATATTTCTGAGGCTACTGTTATTGTGAGAGCTGTGAGTTATTACAAAAACAATAATAACTATCCAATGCCTTGGGGAGGGAAGGAGGTGGCAGCAGTGGGTGGAGGTGGTGTAGCAGGGAATGGGTGTTTGGGCCGCAATCCATCTGGAAAAGTTAGTATTTGAACGTCTATACATTTCAATCACATCATTTTTAAATATAGTTTTTAGTTGATCCATTTTTTTGATTGTTTTTCTCCATATTCTTTCAGTCTACTGCATCTATTGTGCCAGTTGTGGCAGCCTTCAACTGGGGCTCTTATGACTAATGATTCCAGTGACACTAAACCAGCTGAAGAGTCAGCTGCATGCATTGCATTATCTAAAAATGATTCTTATGTCATGTCTGCCTCAGGTGGGAAGGTCTCTTTGTTCAACATGATGACATTTAAGATTAGCTATCCTTATTAGTGAGAGTATCTTAGAGTTTGTTCTCCATTGTTGCTTGGTTCCAAATTGCTGCTGGCTCTGCTACTTTTGATTGTTGATGTGTTACTATATGAAATCAGTAATTTCTGATCAGGTTATGACAACTTTCATGGCTCCACCTCCTGCAGCAACCTACTTGGCATTCCATCCGCAAGACAACAATATAATTGCCATAGGAATGGAGGATTCTACCATTCAGATATACAATGTTCGGGTTGATGAGGTGAAACACCCATCTTTAACAAGTCAAGGAGCTAACAATTGTACCTGAATTAAAGGATTACAATCAGATGTTGCATATGCTGATACTGGCCATAGTCGTATCATTACTACTTTTTTCTTTTCTTTTTTTACGGTTGAAATAATAATATACACCACTAGGATATGCGGTGGCAAGGTTGTGGGATGGAATTTGGCTTTGGTTTGGAATTATTTGACTTCTAACTTTTTACTGCCATATAATTTGTCATGCAGTTTGTGAATATCAACCAACCATCAGCTGTGTGTTTTTATTTAAAATGTAATTTGGTGATTAAGCGTAATTGGGTTTTGTAGATCAGTGATTGCTCAAGGACAATATTACTCTTTTTAATTTACTTTTGACACCTTTGCAGGTAAAAACCAAGCTCAACGGTCACCAGAAACGAATCACAGGGCTTGCATTTTCCAAGAATCTGAATGTACTGGTATCATCTGGGGCTGATGCGCAGCCAAGTGTTAGATTCAATAAGATTTCTTTTTTCCTTGCAAATTTATGCCTTCGTCTGGAATCATTTCTGTGAATTACCCTAAGATGAAACACCATATTTTATTGGAAGAGGGGAAAATGATGAGTGTATTTTATTTTTCTGGTTATTTTGCATGATGTTGCACCACCTACATTATTACATTACAATATTTGATGCTTGATTTGAATTGCAGCTCTGCGTTTGGAACATTGATGGATGGAGAAGAGGAAAGCAATGCCCAGACAAGTACCAACTGGCCACCAATCTCCCCTGTTGGAGAAACTAAAGTTCAGTTCAATAAGGATCAAACCCATCTGTTACTGGTCCATGAAAGCCAAATTGCTATTTATGATAGCCAGCTCGAGTTTTTGAGATCAGTAAGTTTGCCTCATTGTTTTTATGTTCATGGAGTTTGTATATCAGTTTTACTCTGCTTTATTGAAATTCACAATTATGGATCTATTGACTTGACAATTTGCTAAACACTTGATGGTTCGTTCAACCACCACAATCAATTGATTATCAATTAATAAATCTATAACTAGATCTCAACCAAATTGCATGTAATTAACCCAATTCATCATACAAAGGCACAAATCCCAAGTTTATATCAATGGTTGAGATCAATAGATCTCCTGCCCAAGACTTCTCTCCCTAAGCATCATTGTCTTTCCCACCTACCCACGTCTGCCTCCCCACCTTCCCTTTCTATGGGAGCTTGCATTTTAAGATTAGTATCCAAAGTTTGGTAATGAGGTGCGGTGTTGCCTTTGAGTCAAACTTGGTTCTAGATCATGACACAATGCAATTATACAATTGGATTTGTTATTTTTATAACTGTATTTTAATCTTAATATTATTTACACCGTGTCTTTAGGCACGGGCATACGCTAGTGCTCTCATAAGGCACACTTGAAAATTATATAGATTTCCACATTTAATTAATTTGAGTCTCTTCCCAAAGAATAATGCTTCTTCATCTTTAATTCTGCTAGTCTGCTGCTGCTGCTGCTGCCGGTATGCTGCTGCTTCTGTAGGTGTGCTGCTGCTGCAAAATTTTGCTGGGCTGCTGCTGCTGCTGCTGCAATGTTGTTGTGAAGCGGGCTGCTACTAGATGTTGGTCTGCTGCAAATTTGGGTTGTTAGTTTCATGTTTTCATTTTGTTATCTGCTGTTTTTACTATGGGTGCACAATTTGGATGTATTTGAGTATTTTAGTGAGTTTACCCTTTCAGGTTTTATACAACGCTTCCAAAAGCATATTTTTCAGCAGTGTTTTTTTGCCTACACATCAACTTTAGGTGATTTAATATCAATGTTATTAGTTTGTAATAGTCGTGCCTGAGGGATGCCTCTTGTAAATATGTAAATATTATTAAAAAATATATATGATTTTCAATTTTTTTTGCCGCTACAAATTTGTCATTGCCAAAAAGTAAAGATTTCTCGACAAACAATTTGTCGGTAAATGTGTAGCCAAAAGTTTATTTTTGCCTATTCATATTGTGTTGCTAAAAGTGTATTTTTTGCCAATGCCAATTTGTCGTTGCCAAAACTAAAGCTTTATCGACGACCAAATCGTTGGCAAATGGCAACATTTATCGACGTAAATGTGTCGCTAAAAGTTACTTTTGCCCACTCATATTGTGTTGGTAGAAGTGTATTTTTTGCCAATGCCAATTTGTCGTTGCCAAAAGTAAAGCTTTAGCGACAAACAAATCGTCGGCAAATGGCAACATTTACCGACGTAAATGTGTCGCCAAAAGTTTACTTTTGCCGACGCATATGTTGTTGGTAAAAGTATATTTTTTGCCCATGCAAATTTGTGTCGCGAAAAGTGCCACACAATCATCATATTTGAATGACTTTTACCAACGCAAGGTAAATTGCCAACGATGGATGAAGGCTTTTAGCGACGACTATGTTGTCGCTAAAGCCATTACTTTTACCAACGCAATGATAATTTCGTCGGCAAAAACTTTTGCCAACTCACTTTTGCCTACGGGTTGCCAACGTAGCTTTGTGTGTCGGCAAAACTCTTTGCCAACAAATTTTCCCTTTTAGCAACATATTTTGTTGCGTTGCGAAAAATGCAATTTCTTGTAGTGTAATGTGAAAGTGCTTATTCCAATCCAATAATGTGCCATGGGTTAGATTTGTGCAACATTTTGGCTTTGTTAATCCATGCTTTGCTCCTTGAATTTTTGAATATAACAAGAAATGAATTTCTAAATATAAAACCACTTCAATGTTGAGCGAACTAAAATAAAGAGTGGAGTTGTTAAGCTTGAGAGGGAAGAACCAAAAATAAAGAAGTCAGAAGCTTTTGTTAGGCATGTATTCACACCATGATCCCCTTGTTGATGCATCATGTTTGGATTTAACAACGAATAAGTAGCTTTCTAAATCATGGACTATTGGTCAATTTTCCCTAATAAATGAAACCATAGTTGTTACGGTATTCAGAACCTTGTGTTATATACAGTATCGGTTGGGATAAAAAAATATGATTACCCATTGTTTATATTTAGATACACATATGTGAAACAACATTCAAAGTCCACAAATAGCCAACACAAGACAAGGAAAAGCAACCAAACTAAGTAAAAGACATAGGTAAGTCGGATTGTAGCGTAGAAAACAAGGCTTAACATTGTGTTCATAAGCCAAGATTTCTGAAGCTGGTTGCCAAGAAAGACAGCTTTGACATTGTGTTCATTAGCTAAACAAACTCAAAGGTCTTGCTTGGATCATAACAATTACACATCAACAAGAATTGTCTTCTATCGGGCCTCTAACTGTGTTATGGTGACCATATTGGTTGAACATTGTTCAATCTCTCTTCTTTCTGACTCTGTTTCAAGAAGATTTCTTTCAGTGAAAAAACATGGCTGTTTAGGCTGATGAGTCAGAGCACCCTCTCTGCCAAACATCCAAACCACACTTTCCATGCTAGGCCTATCCTCAGGCCGTTGTTGCACACACAATAAACCCACGTGAATTGAGCGCAACACTTCAGTTAGATTGCATGAGTTCCATAGTTGTACATCAATCAATTCTGTAGCCTTGCCTTCCTTGTGTAATCTCCACGCCTGAATAGTAGAACACACTTTCAAGCTGTCGTTTGAATTATTCAAAAAGTAACACTAAAAGTATTGTACATAATTTTTATACAAAATCATGTAGTTGAATTGAGGCATTTTATTTTAAAATAAAATATCCTTCAAAGTTGCTCATAATTGGATTTAGAGATATTATTGATATATCATTATAGATAAATTTTCTATATATAACCTTTTTTGTAAGATCACGATTTTCCTTTTCAAAAGAAAAATTATTCAACTTTATGCTTACATGCCCAAGAAGGTTGAGGTTGTGACTTGGGTGACAAAATCCCCTGTTTCTCTACCCACTCACTACTTCTAATACCAAAACACCAAAGCTAAATATATCGGACTTTACTGAGAATAGCTTGTCAATTGCATATTCTGGAGACATGTACCCACTAAAGGAAAACAACAAAAAGTTAACAAATTTATATACTTGAAAAAGGAAAACTATTGAACTGGTTAAAAGATTCTTACTATGTTCCAACCACTCTTTTCGTATTTGCTACCGTCTCATTTCCTCCAAAAATTCTGGCTAAGCCAAAGTCTGATATTTTTGGATTCATCTCATGATCCAGTAAAATATTGCTACGTTTCAGATCTCTATGAATAATTCTCACTTTGGAATCTTGATGAAGATAAAGAAGCCCCCGAGGAATTCCATTGATGATGTGGAAGCGTGTAGGCCAATCCAGTAGCATCTTTTGTGCTTAATCTGTCCAATTTTTCGCCCAAGTTAAACCAAGCTGCTAGATGGTTTCTAGAGTATAAATGCAAAATGATTCCAATAAATAAAAATATAATTTTGCATTGGAGGAAGTCTGTTATGACACTAGTTAAGAGGTCAATTAATAAGAGCTTCATCCTTGATTCATAAAATGGGAAGGTTCCCATTGAAGGGGGCATAAAAGACAAAAATGTCACTGGTTTGTAAAGTAGAAGTGCCTCCCTTTTGGCTATGAACCTTGTAATTCAGCTTTTACAATGAGACATTGGTCACAATGTTGCTCCAATATGAAATAAAATGAAACTAGCTAACGGTTTTAAGAAAGCCATACCAAAAATAAAGGAATCCAAGTTATTGTTGGGCATATATTCATATATTAACAACCTTTCTTCTCCTTGAATGCAATATCCTAGAAGCTTTACAAGATTTTGATGCTGAAGCTTGGCAATGCAGATGACTTCATTCTTAAACTCATCAACTCCTTGTTTTGAATTCTTCAAAAGCAACTTCACAGCAATTTCTTGTCCCCCTTCTACCATACCCTGACAATTAAAAATCATTTTGTTTGTTAGGTACAATATGGTGCCACTGAAAGAAGCCACATCAATTTTTCTGTATTTTTCCTTCATGTTTTTTCTTCTGTATAATGTTTATGTTTGATTCTACCCCATGCTTAGCATAAAGTCTATGTTGAAAGTCACTCTATATCTTCATTGGAACTTGTTCAGATAATAAAACTATTACATACATGTGCTTATTAAAAATTTTAAAATGCAGAGTTATCAATTCTGCGTGACATAATGGGAAGTTTCTTGCAAAATGCTGAATCAGTCATTGAATTAGGCAATCTACCGTCAACAGTTCATGTGGTTGGGCATCGGTTAGTTTTCAAAAAACTGGAAGTGTAGTTATATTTTTACCTTGTAAACAGGTCCAAATCCGCCCTCTCCAAGCTTATTGTTAATTGCAAAGTTATCTGTAGCTTTAGTGATTGTAGAAAAGTGAAATAATGGTAATTCTATGTCTTCATTCTTGGCTTCTTTGTAGTAAGCTTCTCCAGGATGATGTCTTATTTGTCCTGCAAAAGGGGGGCTGTCAAGAACATTTAAATGAAACAACTTGTTCAAAACAGGTAAACGTTCAAGCAAGCACACCTACAAACATGAGATACTGAAGCATCAATGACTAATTTTTATTACCTTCTCTCTTTGGCTGCCACTTTTTCATCCAAATGTACAATGAAATGCCCAAGGAAAGTATAAGTGTTTCTGTCAAGATTACTGAGATGACTACAATCCTCTTTCCTGCCTTCCAGTTGTGGCTAGCTTGGCCTAATACCGAAGGAATTTAATTAAAATCATTTAAAAGCGGGGAAAAGATGCTCAATCTTCCATCCAAACTGCATCAAGCATGGAAGCTCAAGTGGAAGAGTTGTGTGTTCCCATAAAGAGTTCAATTTACCCACTGGTATGAAATGTCCAATCAAGAAAGAAGACACAAACTTATTGAAATCGAAAATAAGTGATTAATAGTTAGACTAGCACCTAGGGAGTTGAACTCCTACCATCCCTTACAAGCCCTTTAGTTTTGTCGCCCATTCCACTCCCAAGAGTAGAACCCAAGATCTCACCTAGGAGAGACTTTGCTTGGTTAACATTTAATGATTCATGCGTCATAAATTTATAATGCACCACTTTACTGTATATTTTTTATTATTAATAGTTATAGACTATAATATTATGTTATGTTGTGCTTCAAATTTGTAGATTATGTATGTTCAACAAATAAACTTGAGTATCATTGTTATTTTATTAAACAAATTAAAATTATCAAGTTATAGAAGTAACATAACATATAACTACATATAAAAATTACGCTCAATCTTGAATGCTGAGTCAATAAATAAACATAGAAATTGAATGCTGAGTTGATAGCTTTTCTTTGTTTAATTTTCATGTAAAGAGTCTCATGTTAATAATCAATCTCGTAATCATTTTTGCAATCTCCCTCTTTTCTTCTTTTATTTGAGAGTTATTTCAATCGATCGATTGTTATTTAAGGCATGAGAAAGTGATCTATGCTTAATGGCTTAATTTCTTCGGAGGTTCATCGTCAAGGCATAATCCCTCTTTCATGCTTCGAATTACTTCTCGTTTGACATTTCTTCTCATTTAGTGGACTTAGCCATCACTTTGGACATATTGATTAAAGAATGACAAGATTAATGTAATTGGCTTAAAATTGGGCCAACCAACATAAAGAAAATGAATAAGGTTGCTTGGGTTTAGCTGAATGTTGTGCTGAATCCATTGTGTCAACGGTTGTCATACGTCAATTCATGATGTTTTGATGAACCTTGAAGTGTCTCTACCTCCCTCTTTGAGTTCATTCCATGATAGGAGAGAGGGGTGGTTATTGGTCATTACATTTATTAATTCTTGTCCAAAAGTGTCTGGAATCATCAAGCAAGAAACTTGCTCATTGATGGTCTTGGAAACGGCTTCGTCCTTCTCTCGAGGCTTTCCATGATAAAGAGGGGTAGAAGGGACAAACAAAGCCTAGAAAGGCTCTATTTGCACTGTTCTCACCTCAGAACACAAAATGAATTTTTGCCTGAAATTTAGTGTCGGCCAGCCATATCTCATTGGGTGTCGGTCGGATCCCAATGCTCGATAAGCAGTGGCTGTTTTTTTTTTACAGAAACAGAGAGCAGTGACTGGGGTGAACAAAGTAACCTGGGTAGACAGAGGAACTTCTGGGCATCACGCATGCAATTGTTGTGCCTTATTGTTGTTTGAATTAGTATTGTAATTAATTATTGATTGTTGTAATTAATTATTGTTGTAGTTGTAATTTCTTGTTTAGTTATAATTGTATAGTTAGTTAACTTAGATTGCTAGCCCAACACTCATTTTTATATCCTTCTTGTTGTAATAACTTAGCTAGTTAGTTAGTTTAGTTAAAGTAAATTCATTTGTTTGGTGTTGTAATAATTAGTTTAAAGCCGGACATTCGGACACTCATTTGGACCCTTTTGTGCGAGGGCCAATATGTAATAAGTTGTATGTCTTCCAACCCCATGTTTTTCTTCCTTTTATTTACCCGCTTATAATGGTGGCGTAGAGCATCATACTCATCATGGTAACGTAGATCATCATATTTACTTAGCATTCCCATGTTCGCATGCACGTGTTTCATATACATTGGGCTCGGCTTATCATACTAACCAATCAATTTCGATATCATTGCTTGAAAGCGTGATTTATTACATGTCTTGCATTGGATCATATACCATGCTCATAGCCGAACCTAAGTTGTCACGACCCCAAACTGCCCCTATTGAATGGTGCCGTGATGGCCAGTAATCCGAGATTACCGAAGGCCAACTTACAAAGATCACACACAATCAGAGTATACATATGGGGCTAACGTGTGCGGAAGCAATACATTTAAATCTAAATAGTCCATAAGAGCTGTGCGTAGATCAAATGTCATGACATACATAATATGGTTTTACAATCGGTCGCTAATAAACAAAATACATGTTACATCTTGATCAAAAGGCTTCTCAAGCCGACATGTACAAAATACAATGAATACAAGCCAAGAAGCATAATCTTCAAGATTGCCGACGTAAATACAATATTGCCGACATAAAACAAGTCAAGCCGACATAACATGAATCCAAAACAAGCTTGCTAAACACATCTAGGCGTCGCCGCCGTCCTGCTCATCACCTACATATATATAGAGAGGGTGAGCTTGGATACTCAGTGAATGGTACAAGAAATAAAGGTTTGCATGAATAATAGCTGAAGTCCTTTCAAAACAAAACATGTCAAAACTTTACAAATCGAGGGATGAACTAGATTCATCTATCAAAGCCTTTCGAGCTTCAAGGGATGCCTACTAGCATCAACAAAATACAAAACGATAGCATTCCGAACAAACAAACCCACGCGGTAAACCATCAGTGGCAAAACAAGGGAATAATCGACCTGGAATCGATTAGACAAACCCATCCGCACAAGGCAGTTGGTGGCAAGGGAGATATCTCAAACAAGGGTACTACAAAAGTTTAGAGTCCTCTAGCACAAGGGACCTATGTTACAAAGGCCCGTAGCCCTCTGACACGAGAGTACTGCACAAGTTTAGAGTCCTCCGGCACAAGGGACTTGTACTGCGAAAGTTTAGAGTCCTCCAGCACAAGGGACTTTCCAAGGATGTCATTCAAAACAAAGCTAATACTTGATACACAAAATAGGGACATTCATTCATGCTTAAACAAATACTTTTATCAAAACGAAGCAAAGCAAGCTTTATCAAAACTTATAACATAGCTTTATTAAAAATACCACTCACATAGCTCTTCGGGTGTAGGCTCAAGGCAAGGATCAAAGACCTACAATCACATGGCAAATACTACTGAAGGCACTTCAAGTAGACAAGAAGAGATGCTCAAAGATGGATATGAAATGCATCCTCAAAACAAACTGTACATGAATGCATTGATCCCGGCATTCTTTTCCAAAAACCAAGTCAAGACAAAGCAAAACATGCTGGGATTAAGACACTGTTTTTCATCTCGGGAAAACACACTGGGTACCAACCAGGTCTTGGCCGAGGTTCCACACCTTCTCGCCGAGGTGTGGTCCCGATGGCCACATTCAAAAGTGAAGTCGGGAAAATCTGGGTTTCATGCTATGAGTTCAAAAACATGAACCTGGGTACCCATACAAGAAGATCATATGAGAACAAACACAAAAACATGGTTCTTGTTACAAACTTTCAGATCAAAACAAGACTTTTCATCAAGAACATATGAACACTACTTTCTCTTTCTAAAACCAACTTTAAATCAATGCATGGCATACAGAACAGATTCGATCGTGCAATGCAGCTAGATGATCGATCAGAACAACAAGAGTAGGTTAAGATTCTAACCTCAAAACTCGAATCTAACGGTTCAAACCCCAAAGATCAAGCTTGAAAGTCTACTCCTCTCTCAAGAACTTCTTCCTCTCCTCCTAGAGCTTCTCTCTCTACAAGGAAAGATTTGATACAAAATGATATGTTTCTAGCTCTGCCAGCTGACTTAACCCTCAGCTCGGACACGTGGCACTACCGGATTGGGTTACCTCAAAAGGTGACTGATTGACAAGACAAGACTATGACAAAGTGTGTCCAACAAGCTAGATGGCAAAGGTACACCGGCAAGCAAATATCTCGGCTAGGACAAAGCTTCGGCAAGTGGGGTGACAAAGACATCAGCTTGGAAGGACAACGCTTGACTAAGCTGTGCCACACCTTGGCCTAGATGTGCCACACCTCGGTCTAGGTCATACCCATCCAGGAACAAAATCACTTAAGTGCAAGGACAAACATCTCGGCCTAGACGATACACATCTCGGCCACGGTGATGCACACCTCGGCCTAGATAATGACATCTCGGCCAATATGCCAGGGTGAAGGTGGAGGTCAACCAAGGCGGTTCCAAGATATTTCTAGGTGCAAAGGTTCAAAGGCGAACTAGGCTAAGATGATCTCGGCTACACACCAAGCAAGGAACAAAATCATGCAAGTAACACTTAAGCAAAACAAGACAAGACAAGATTTGCAAATACTACACAACAAGACAAGATCATACATGAATGTATGCAAGCATGACTAAGTCAAAGTGAGGGTTGTTACATAAGTATTGCATAAATGTGTGCATTGCATTAGTCATATCGCATTAGTTAGGAACATGCATATTTTCTAATCATTTTTCTTTATTTAGCTTGCCTCGGAGTACTAGGTGAGCACTTAATGTTTTAGCATACCGCATAAGTGTGATTGTTGCCATGCCAAGCATAATACCATGTGGCTAAGTGCTTACTTGATCTATTTCTTGAATGCCTGTGGATGGAGGCTAATTGCTTAAATTGGGATGCATTAATTAATGTACAGACAAACTCACCTTTTTAAGTGATGCGTATTCAAACCAATTTTCAAAACAAACATGAAATCAAAGCATTTCAACTTTTGCAAATTAGTCTGTACTTGCGTGCAACACATAGTAATGTTAGCCTAATAATCGAAACAAGAGCATATAATGTAAATAAAAATCACATTATGATTAGTAGAGGCCGATCTTCGATCGGGCTAGTGAGGTACTCAATTCACGACCTTCCCCTCTCGTACCTAAGTTCCCAAGCTGAGGCACTTTGGTGATGATGGATAAGTGGCCTTTGGCACAAGTCATGGGTTTCCTAAATTTTTCAAAAATATTTAGGTGGCGATTTTGTAATCTGCAAAGCAGTCCATTTTTGGCATTTGATTCAAACATCGATTTTTCAAAATATTTACCGAATTTGGACTTATTTGTGTTTATCTATTTCACATTGCACTTGTGAAATCAGATTCAGAATCATAGGAGTCCGAACTGTAGGGCTAGTCATATCCGAAAGGAGCACGAAAAACGAGCTACACTAACCTGCCTTTAGATTTGAAGAAAATACATCGATTTTCATAAGTTTGACATAATTACTTAGGGCTCTTTATGATTTTAATTCATATAATATTTTGATGCGAATTAACCATTGTAGAATAGCAGATAGTGTGAATGTTCTGTGATGTGAACATTCACATTGTTAATATGAATGTTCACATTGTCAAATATGAATATTCATATCACCAAGTTGCTAAGCATTCAAAAACTATTTATAAGGGTAAAATTGTTCATAAAATACCTTAAATATAATAATTAGGATTTGATAGATCAAATTTTCAAATAATAGGACATATTGAAATATAAGAATATGTGATGAACTAATTGGAATACAAATACTTGAAAAATGATTTCCTAATAAATCCTCCTTATTAGAAATATGACATATATTATAGTAAAATTATATTTGTAATATATGCTTTATTTTAAAGTGCATATATGATTTGTTTGCTTTTTTTAAGGTTTGAATTCACAATAAAATTTTATTTCAGCCAATTAATATGTGAGGCATATATTTTTCCAAATCAACATGTTTTAAAATTTATTAAAATTTTAAATTAAATTTGAACAATTTACTATTCGCCTTGTTTAATAGCCCTAGTTCTATATTCGTTGTTAGTATTCATTTCAAAAACAAAATATATATAGAAATAGTACAAAAATTGAAGTCCTCTAAATGATACTATTGATCCTTTCTTTTTCATCTTTAAATTTCTTTAAATTTATTCCTTAGGTTGATTTTTCTTAATCGATGACCCAAGACTTGAAATCTTATAACTATGGAGTACAAATGTTGAATAGTCTACTATTGTACAATGGTTAATTGGCATCATAGGCACACCATTAACACTCCATTTATCTAGACAAAATATATTTTTAAAAAAAGCATTTTTCTTAAATTTTGATAATTAAAATTTGTACAAGAGGTTGATTGATAATGACAGGTCAAAACAAGCCATGATGCAAATACATAGGCCACATATTAAGAATTGATATACATGTAATTAGGATAAGTAAAACACAAAATACAAATATAAATAGAATATAAATATTTACGTTGTTCCTCCCAAAATAAGGTTATGAGTTACAATATAAGACATAAAAAATGTAACACTTCAATTATAAATATATAATATTGAAGTAATGTGACAGAACTGTAAAAGACCTAAAATATCCATTGTGGTTACTGCTTCTTCTTTGCAGGGATCCATACTACCCAACAGATCACTCTTTAATGATATAGTATTTATGGCAACACTTTCAAATTAATGTTGGATAACATTATTAGTTTTTATTTTTTGTAAACGTGAAACAAAAAGTATAAAAACTTTGAAATGTTCATTAATTCAGAGAGGTCACCTATTAATTATAACTTCGAAAATTTTCTTCTTGATGCCTTTTAATCTAAACTTTTACAACTAACCCCGATAAGTTTTTATTTTTGGACAAATTTCACTTTACTCCAATATGATTTGATCCATGTGCAGATCACCTCCCTAACATTTGGAAATAACTTCATAATCCCCGTGTAATTTATGGACTAAAACGCATTGTTACCAATTTTGTCTAACATAATGTAATGTGAGACCCACTTGCCTATATGGAGAGTAAATTCATTTTTAAAACGAAAATACCCTCTTTACAACTTCAAATTTATAAAAAAAATGCCATTATTTTTTTTCCTTCTCTCTATTATTTCTCTCTTTACATCCTTTTCTCCATAGCCATCAACACCCCCTATATTTGCAGAAAAACATCACAATAACTTCATTGATGTTTATTGATGTATTGATGTTTTTTATCTTATACTTGTACTATAATTTCATCAATAAAGTTTCTTTGTTTTGCCGATCAAAAAAAAAAAAAAATCACAATAACCATTCAGCCCTATAAATACCTCTATTGGGTTGTAAAATGAGCTCACATTGAATAAAAAAGGAGCCTTTGGTTTGTTGCTCATATTTTTCAGCCTATATGAAACGAGCTCATATCATTAAGTAACAACCTTGCCTTTAATCTGTTGCCTTTGGTCTGCTTCCATGAAAATATATTGCCTTTAGTTCCGCCAATCCCTTTCTCTCTCTACTGTTATAAAAAGTAATTCTACTTTAATTATAATAATAATTATATATATAATCATGAAATTAAAATGAGTGTTGAACAGATTGTAATCATACGTATGTATATATATATCTAGGTACTCTTTCCGTCCCATATTGTTGGTTCATTTTGTCCATTTTAAAAAGTCAAAACCTAACATTTTATATTATTTCAAAATTACCCTTTAAAAATGATTATAAATATATTTAATAATGGGAATAAAGAGGCAATACGGCAAATTAATATCTTTTAATTTGATTTTAAAGCAATAATTACATATTCCCTTAAAAAGTTTGAAATTCTAAAAAGGGACCAACATTGTGGAATAGAGGGATTATTATATGTAGGCTTAATTTTGAAGAGGAAAAGAAGAAGAGGGTATTATAAAGGTCAAATCACTTATTCTGTTAACAGAGGTTAATGTGCGTTTTAATCCACTAATCACATGAAGTTATATGATCATTTCCAAATGATAAAGAAATGATCCACACATGGATCAAACTATAAGAGGATAAAAGTGAAATTGGTCCTTTATTTTTTTAAAAGTTTTTATGATCTCTGGATGAACAATGACTTGGTTGTATTCTAAGATCTCATGGTGAGAACCAACCTTTGTGAGTGTTCTACACAACAAAGAGTATGTAATAGCAATGGAGTGCACCTCTATTTGCTTTGACGAAAATATTTTAATGGAAGTCATAATAAACAAAAAAAACAAGCTTACTTTGATAGAAGATGCTTTCTACTTTTAAAAAATGAAAAACATTTTTTATATTAAAGTCTTACCAATGCCACCATCACACTACCACTAATATATTCGTTTCAAGTCACAATTAAATATAAAAAAATACTTTATGCTAAAACAAACAGTGAATACAATGAGAATACTAGAGAATGGAGAGACCATTGTTAGGTCTCGTCATGTCAATATATATGTATATTCTTCATACTTCTCTAATTTAATTCTGTGCATATGAACATGTTGTAACAAGAAACATTTATTAAGCTTTCAAATTGTGCATGGTATCAAATCTAATTAAAAGAACCTGAACTCCAGAAAGAGGAATTGGTTTATATAACTTAACACAGGAGATGAGTAGAAATTCTGTAGTCTTTTACAACAGTAAATATATATATTTTTTTAAACAGATTTTGAGGCATATGATTTGCATCAATACAATGTGTGTTTCTATCGAGCATTTAACAGAGTAATGGTCATTTCGTTGACTGAACTTGTTGCTTTCTTGCTTGACGAACCAGAAGCCTCAAGAACATTCCTTTCAGTGAAGAAGCCAGGTTGTTTGGCCTGAGGCAATATACCTTCACCGCCCAACATCAGAACCACAGATGACATGCTTGGCCTATCCTCTGGAGATTGTTGCACACATAAAAGACCTACGTGGATTGATCGCAACACTTCAATTAGGTAGCATGAGTCCCACAAAGCCTCATCAATCAATTCCAATGACCTACCTTCTTTGTAAAGTCTCCATGCCTGAACAGATTCTCACACAATTGCACGGTTGTGAATGTTTTGGAACAAGGGAGAAAGTGGGGTTTAAGACAGAATATAAGAATACTTCTAAACTCAATATGCTTACATGGCCAAGGAGGTTGAGGTGGTGATCTGGATGATAGAAACCTCTATTTTTCTTTCCACTCACGATCTCTAGCACCAAAACGCCAAAGCTGAATACATCTGATTTTATTGAAAACAACCCATCCACTGCATACTCTGGAGACATGTAGCCGCTGTAGAAAAGAGTTTAATGAAGAACTAGATTTTGAAGCAATGGACAAAACATGTTGTATAGATTCTTACTATGTTCCAACCACTTTGTTTGTATTTGCTTCTGTCTCATTTCCCAGAAAACTTCTAGCCATTCCAAAGTCAGATATTTTTGGGTTCATGTCAATATCTAGCAAAATATTACTTGCTTTGAGATCTCTGTGAATAATTCTCAGCCTAGAATCTTGATGAAGATAAAGAAGGCCCCGGGAAATCCCATTAATAATGTGGAAGCGCTTTGGCCAATCCAGTAACATGCTTTGGGTTTGATCTGTCAAAATTTTGTTTGATTTAGCCCATGCTCTGGCTAATCTGATGCATGAATTTAATAGGATTCCTCGATGGAAAATCCTAAATTTTGGAAGACCCAAGTTCATGCAAATGCACATGTAATACAAACTACATATAATTTTGTTCCTATAATCAAATAAATCAAAAGAGAACCAAACCGAAAATAGTTGTGGTATGGTATTATAGTTTCAAGAGAGCCAAACCGAAAATAAAGTAGTCTAGGCTTTTGTTGGGCATGTATTCATAGATCAACATCTTTTCTTCTCCTTGAATGCAGCATCCTAGAAGCTTCACGAGATTTCGGTGCTGAAGTTTGGCAATACAAATAACTTCATTCTTGAACTCATCAAGTCCTTGGCTAGAACTATTTGATAGCCGCTTCACAGCTATTTCTTCTCCTCCTTCTAGCATACCCTGAGAATTACCATTATAATTGATAGAAAGTTCTTTTTTTAAAACTCAAAAAGAAAGCACCTTTTTTCCTTTACTAATTATTATAACTTTAACCTACCTTTTTTTAATATGTTACTGTGGCATACATTGTTCAAACATGTGCAATTATGACCATTGATTTATGTTACAACATTACCAAACACATACTTAAGAGGCACAATTACACAAATTTTATGAAGTTTCATATGTGAGAAAAAATGCATTAGACTAATTGTCTTTTCTAAAAAGTGAAAGAAAAATATATTGCAACCAGAGATAGCACCTTAGTTGTGTAATAAGGAAAGGACTATATTTGGGTGAGTGTGTAGTGTGGAAAGATAGAGAGGATCTATAGAGTTAGAACTTCTCTACAAGATTTTAAATCAAATTACTTTTCATTCCCACCAGTCCTAACAAAAGGGTTAGTCTCAATCGTTTTTCATTTCAATTTCATTTAAGCAAACTCAAAAATAAAACTCTAAGGCAGTTGTATTTATCGAAATTTTACATTCTGAATGGTGAGTTCTATATTAAAAGGTTTTATTGAATAGTAAGTATAGGAACACAAAATTTGTGGGCCCACACACAGAAATGAATGCAGCGATGGAGCCTGTCGCAGCACAACATTCTATGCACTTTTTTGCAAAAAAAAAGAAAAGAAAAGAAAAGTGTTTGTAGCCTTACAGAAAAGCAGTGATAAAAAAGTTGATTGGTTTTATGGCTTCTACATAGGCTCCATGATTACATAAGAGTGTCTTTACATTGTTACCTTGTAAACAGGTCCGAATCCACCCTCTCCAAGCTTATTGTTGATTGAAAAGTTACTCGTGGAATGAGCTATTACAGCTAAGTCAAACAATGGTAACTTTAGATCTTCCTTCTGGCCTTTGTCAGTGTAACCATGTTCAAGGTTCATTAGATTTCCTACAAAGTGGGAATGAAATGGATGTAAACAAACACAATGAGACAACTAGTTCCAAGTAGTAACATACCATTACAAACTTGACCACAGAATGACACATCGGATATATACCGTCTTTGTTCAGCTGTGAATTCTTCATTTTCTTTTTTTGGAGGTACAAGGTTACACTCATGCCTAACAGAAGGAGTCCAATTAACAATGCCAATGTCACTACCACTATCTCCCTTTTCTTGCCTTTGACGCCAGCTAGTTGGACTGTTGAATCCTCTATCCATTAACATAAATGGTCAAGTCAGTTAGATAATACAACCATGAAAGAAAAAACTTAAAGGGATCCCCCCCCCCCCCCCCCCTCCCCCCCCAATGAAGCTAGTCTTTAGATTTCAAACCTTTGAACATTTCCTATATATTGAAGTTGTTGTGGGAAAGGCCATGAGAAAAGTTAAAACAAAATAAAAACATAACCACACAAGGCTTTACTGATGCAGAATATAAGAAATTCAAGGAAGAGTAAATTCAAAGAAGTGGCAATATTTGAAAATTGGCATGATTTCAAAGAAAAACCAATAGGAACTATTCATAATCATGTTTCTAGTATTATTAGAGTCTTATTTTATGATTGGTTTATATTGCTAAGATTTTTAGGTCAAGGGTATTTTGGTAAGTTTAATATTTGCTAACATGGGCAATAGGGGTCGCCCATGAGTTGTCTTGTGGGTCAAGTTATTTATTAGATTTTGTTTATGGTTTTTATTTGGTTTTAAATTGGTTTTGGAAGTCAAAGATATTGTATTAGGTTCCTTTTTGGTTTAGTTGGTTTAGGAAGTCTCCTAATTCTATATAAAGTCATGTAATGCTTATAAGTGAATAAAACTGATATGTTCGAGAATTTTAGAGCTTTTAAAGCTTCTTTATGGATCATGTAATGCAATCAAACCCTAGGTGTGAAGCCTAAGAAATTCTAGAGTGATTCCTAGATCTTTCTTCTTCTTCTCCTTCTCATTCTTTCCCTTTTTTATTTTTTGCACTTTTAACAGCCTAAAATACTATTCATGGGTACTGTTCACAGCACCCAAAATAGTCCCAAAATTCAATCTTCCTACCTATTACATTAAACCCTAACCCTAATTCTTCCATATTCTAGTAAAATCCCTAACATTCCCATTACTTTTCAGCTTGAAATCACAAAATACCTACTGTGTCACGACGCTATTCCACCCCTAATAGAATGATATCGTGATGGCCAGTAATCCAAGATTACGGAAGGCCAACTTACAAAGATTCACAAAAACAAAGTATACATATGGGACATACATGTGTGGAAGTAATGATTTAAATCTAATTAGTCTATAAGAGTCGTGCATAGATTAAATGAAATGACATACATCTTAACATGGTTTTACAACTTGAATACTAGATAAAATAAACTTAACATTACATCTTGATCAAAAGGCTTCTCAAGCCAAAACATACAAAAGAAATGAGCTATGAAGCATAATCTTCAAGATGAATACAAAAGTATAAACAAAACACATCTTCCAACAAAGCTTAGGCGACATCGTCTTCTTTATCATCACCTATATATATATATATCTATATAATAAAGTAAGATGTTTTTGAATTTGTCCTACACACATTTGGACGGCTTAGATCTATTCAAATTATAAAACAACGGCTGAGATATATTTTTCAAAAAATATCCTACATGTACATTTTCTATTTTCCCGCTTCTCTCTCTTACTTTTTCTTTTTCTCACCCATCCTTCCATGATCCCATGATCCTACCTTCCTCTCTCTTTTCTTTTTTATTTTCTTATTTTCTTCTGTTTTTATTTTTCTCTCTATTTGTTTATTTGTTTATTTTCTTCAATATATTTTACACATATTTCCATATAATGTATGTATGCCCATAATACACTAGGACAATATGGGCATACATACAATTTCCATATAATTATATAAGCAAAAGCAATATTATATGTATGCCCATGGAAATTGTATGTATGCCAGTCACATCTATTTATCTAGCTATATATTATATAAGCAAAAGTGAGTTTTCATGAGGAGTTTTATGAGAACTCCAAAATTTTATAATAAAATTATGATTTTATCAAATTAAAAATAAATTTAAATAGTGTTGGGATTATAATTATATTATAATCCTAACATTGTTTACACCGTACCTTCCAGCACGGGCTTACGCTAGTATATATATAAGGGAGATAGGTGAGCTGAAAACTCAGTGAACGATATAAGTAATAAATGTTTGTATAAATGATATCCGAGATTGTAGACACCCCATTTTTGACCGACCTTAAGACTCAGGCGTCATCGATTGAGCGCTCGGTGATGACACATGTTGTGCTCGTTCTGAGGTTTTGGAGTCTCGGCTGAGAGCCTTGCCTCTGGACTTCGGGGCTCTTTTGTGCTTTGCCTCGATTTGCGAACCCGGCCCTGTTTTCTCTGATTTCTCTTCCTGAAAGGAGGGGAGAGGTCTCATAGACCATCTCTCAGTGGCCGTAGGCTACGTTTCGTGGTCGTAGGCCACTTTTCCCGTTTGGAGACCAGTTTCCGATTTTCAGAGCCGTCGGCCGCGCGCCTCGGTTCGGGACCGCTTAACTACCTCCGTTTGCTCCGGTTTTTGGCACACACCTTGTTTCCTCTCTCTTGAGGGACACTGTGGCCCGGGAGACCACCTTTGTGGTCGCACGCCACTTCCGGTGCCTAATAGTCAGTTTTCGGGGCCCCAGGCTGCGCGTTTTGGCCCTCGAACCCTCGTTTTGCATCGGTCTGGGTTCATTTTTGGCATGGACCCTAGTTTCATTGTTAGAAAGGTGGTACTATGGTAGGAGACCACATTTTCTTCTTGGAGACCACTTTTCTCTTCATCGCCTGATTTTCTTGTCAGGTAAGTGGTCTCCCTCATTTTTGGGGCATAATTTCTGGTCTCCCATATCACCATTGTGTTGTATTCACCTGGGAGGCCACCAATATGGGTAGGCCGACCACCTTTTCAACCTGACCCTTTTGACCCCTTGGTCTCTCTCACTTTTGAGCCACATTTTCTGGTCTCCCACACCATTACTGTGTTGCATTCATCTGGGAGGCCACCAATCTGGTATGGCCGACCACCTTTTCTTGTTGACCCTCTTGACCCCTGGTCGGCCGACCACTTGAACTGGTCGGCCAGCCATCTCATTTTTGGCCTTCCTGAGTTGCATACAGCTGTGCCAGCTGGGAGGCATTTGCCCCATCCTCTGAGATTTAACCCTTTTGTTTGTCTTCTTAAGGAAACTTTGGCCCTTTTTGTTTAGCTTCTAAGAGAAGCTTGACCCCTTTGGTCTAGCTTCCTCAAGAAGCTTGACCCCTTTGGTCTAGCTTCCTTTAGAAGCTTGGTCCCTTTACTTGAAGCTTCTCCAAGAAGCCTTGGACCTCCTCTTTTATAAAAGGGACTCTCCTCTTCATTTGCTAGGGTTGAACATTTTGTTAAGGCATTTGCATACACCTCTCCATATCTCTCTACTTCAAGCTCAAATACTCCATTATTCTTGGCCATTTACACTACACCTCCAAGCACAACACCTCCACTACCATCCTAAGTACCTTGGAGCTGTTTTTCAGAGGTTGAGGGCTCACTTTCTTGGTCCAGAGCTTGCTGCATTGCTGTGTTACAAGGGTAAGTCACCATTTCCCTCTTTGTAGCTTTATTTTGCTTCATTATTTTTGACCGACCTTAAGACTCAACGTCATCGATTGAGCACTCAGTGATGACACATGTTGTGCTCATTCTGAGGTTTCGGAGTCTCGGCTGAGAGGCTTGCCTCCGGACTTCGGGGCACTTTTGTGCTTTGTCTCGGTTTGCGAACCCGGCCCTGTTTTCTCTAATTTCTCTTCCCGAAGGGAGGGAGAGGTCTTGTAGACCATCTCTCAGTGGCCGTAGGCTACGTCTCGTGGTCGTAGGCCACTTTTCCCGTTTGGAGACTAGTTTCCGGTTTCGGAGCCGTCGGCCGCGCGCCTCGGTTCGGGACCGCTTAACTACCTCCGTTTGCTCCGGTTTTTGGCACACACCTTGTTTCCTCTCTCTTGAGGGACACTGTGGCTCGGGAGACCACCTTTGTGGTCGCACGCCACTTCCGGTGCCTAATAGTCAGTTTTCGGGGCCCCGGGCTGTGCGTTTTGGCCCCCGAACCCCCATTTTGCATCAGTCTAGGTTCATTTTTGGCATGGACCCTAGTTTCATTGTTAGAAAGGTGGTACTATGGTGGGAGACCACCTTTTCTTCTTGGAGATCACTTTTCTCTTCATCGCCCGGTTTTCTTGTCAGGTAAGTGGTCTCCCTCATTTTTGGGACATAATTTCTGGTCTCCCATATCACCATTGTGTTGTATTCACCTGGGAGGCCACCAATATGGGAAGGCCGACCACCTTTTCAACCTGACCGTTTTGACCCCTTGGTCTCCCTCACTTTTGAGCCACATTTTCTGGTCTCCCACACCACCACTGTGTTGCATTCATCTGGGAGGCCACCAATTTGGTATGGCTGACCACCTTTTCTTGTTGACCCTTTTGACCCCTGGTCGGCTGACCAGGGCAAGTGGTCGGCCGACCACTTGAACTGGTTGGCCAGCCATCTCCTTTTTGGCCTTCCTGAGTTGCATACAGTTGTGCCAGCTGGGAGGCATTTTCCCCATCCTCCGAGATTTAACCCTTTTGTTTGTCTTCTTAAGGAAGCTTTGGCCCTTTTTGTTTAGCTTCTAAGAGAAGCTTGACCTTTTGTCAAGCTTCTTGAGGAAGCTTGACCCTTTTGGTCTAGCTTCCTCAAGAAGCTTGACCCTTTTGGTTTAGCTTCCTTTAGAAGCTTGGTCCCTTTGCTTGAAGCTTCTCCAAGAAGCCTTGGACCTCCTCTTCTATAAAATGGACTCTCCTCTTCATTTGCTAGGGTTGAACATTTTGTTAAGGCATTTGCATGCACCTCTCCATATCTCTCTACTTCAAGCTCAAATACTCCATTATTCTTGGCCATTTACACTACACCTCCAAGCACAACACCTCCACTACCATCCTAAGTACCTTGGAGCTGTTTTTCAGAGGTTGAGGGCTCACTTTCTTGGTCCAGAGCTTGCTACATTGTTGTACTACAAGGGTAAGTCACCATTTCCCTCTTTGTAGCTTTATTTTGCTTCATTCTTTAGCCTTATTTGCAAGCATTTCTGGGTTTCTTCATAAACTGAAAAGAGTCTTATTTTGAGCTCCTCTTGAAGTTTGATTAAGGATGTTTTTTTGTTAGAGGTCATCTACTTCCTTGTATGCTCCATCTCTCCTTTAAGGCTTATTTTGCTTCATATCTTAGCCTTACTTGCAAGCATTTTCAAGCTTTGTCATAAACTGAAAAAAGTCTTATTTTGAACTCCTCTTGAAGTTTGTTTAAGGTCTATTTTCTGTTGGGGGTCATCTACCACCTTGTATGCTTGTTTGCATCTTGTTTTGAGCCTTGCATCTAGGCCTTTGTATCATGCTGTGTTTGGCCTTCTAGCCACTGAAATCCAGCGGATTTTCAGTGGCTAGCATACTTTTTTGAGAGTCAAAATCAGAGGGGGGTGACCCCCTCTCTCCTTGTCTTGTTTGTTGGCCTTTTGGGCCTTCCAAAGGAGCTCCTATTTGCATGCTTCCAAGCTTTGTTCCAAGCATTTTTCAGTGGGTTTTAGGACCCCCATAAGCCATTTCCAGAGTTTTTTTGGCCATGTTGAGTGTCCTTCTTGCATGTGTAGAGTAACCCTCTTATTAGCCTTCCAAAGGAACACATCATTCTTGCATGCATGGACCTTGTTTCCATGGGTTTTTGGGGCTTATTTGGCATAGCATACTTCTGTTTTTAGCTGGTTTGGTGAACCCTCATGTGCTTCATATAGTTGTAGTGCAAATCATGGTTCACTAGCTTACTTTGCATGCTTTGTTGACCCTTGATTTCAGCACTTTTTGGCCATGCCTTAAACTGATTTTGTGCATATTTTGGACTGCCTTAGCTCTATTTTTAGGTCTCATGGTCGAATGATGCTCATTTTGCATGCTTGTAGTTTAATGTCCATGCCTAGCTTTGAGATTTGAGGTCTATTGCATGCATATGCTGAGGTGTTTTCATGCTTTGGGGTCATTTTGCATCATATTTCAGAGCCTATATGAATGCCATGTTCTCATGTTTTCTCCTCTTTAAGTGTGCTTGAGAGTTGTGCATGAATGCCTTGTTTTCGGACCATTGAATGAGCTTCATTTTCATGCATGTTGAGCCATCATTTTGGGCCATTTTCCCACTGTTTCAGACCTGCCTAGGGTCTGTTTGGGACTACCTTTGCCATTCATGCATTGCTTTGTGTACCTCTAGTGTAACACACTTCACTAGTTTCGGTATTCGGGCCATCTAGCATGCATTGAGTGAAGTATTCGCATGATTCGGGACCATTGTGCATCATGTTTTAGAGCTGGAAAATGTATGTTTGTATGCCATATGTCATCCCTTGCCATGCCTTGGTAGAGTGGCATTTGATGCCTTAGGATCGGTCCTTTGCATTCGTGCACGTTTGCATGCATTTCGGTTGTCTCATTTTCATCATATGGCCACTGATGTGAGTGTGGCTGAGGTCCACTCATATTGGTGTAAGTCCATCGCGCATTGTGTATGCCATTTCAGTCTATAGCATTGCGTATGCTAGGTTGCATGTTAGAGCATTGTGTATGCCATGTTATATCACGCGCATTGTGTATGCCATTTAATTCCATAGCATTGCGTATGCTAGGTTGCATGTTAGTCGCATTGTGTATGCCATCTCATTGCATTGTGTTTGGGATAGGAGCTAGCCCAAACACGGGAAACAAGGGACGTTTCGTACTCAAAGTGACGAAACGTGTCTCAATTCTCGGTCGCTGACACTCTGGATTACCCATGATGGAGTTTAGGCCTTGTTGTGTTTTCATGTGCATTCATTTCATATCGAGTCGTGCAATTCGACTCCTCGGCCATCATGCATCGGGATGCGTGATTGGTGGCACGAGGATCGAGGTGTGCATACATATGTGAAAATACTTTGCCATGCCCCTTTCTTGCTCTCTGTTGCAGCAAATCAGAAATCAGCAGCCTTCTAGAGCTTTGCACAGCATTCTGGGATTAATTGCAAACAGAGGCAAATCGGGGCATCACGAGGAATTTCCCGACGAGGCGACACGAGCATGCATGCATCTTTCATCATTCGGAACAAGAGCTGAGGCAGTCCATTTGATAGCTTGCATGCTAATTTATCCGCTTTCCTAGTTAATTTGTTAATTAATTAGGGTTTTGTAATATTTAATTATTTATTCGGACCCTCCGAGGAGGGCAATGTTGTAATAAGTGTGCGTGCGTGTGATGTATGTCTTCCAACCCCACGTCTTTCTCCCTTTTATTTACCAGCTTATGATGGTTAGATTAGGGCATGTTTCAATTAGCATACTTATGCTCGCATGATTGCATTCATTCATCTGTCTTGCATGCACCGGGCTCGGTGCATCATACTAACTGCATTATATTTCAATTCCAAGTTGAATACGTGTTAGTTGTAGCATTTCATATGCCATCTTAGAATAGCCGAGCCTATTATAGTTGCATCTTTGCATGTGTTGCATTAGGCATCTCAGCATAGTTAGGATTCATGCATGTTTTCTAATTAGCTTCTTTCTTTGGCTCGGAGTACTCGGTAAGTGTTTATACTTTAGCATCCTTGCATGCGTGTGAGTAGCTGCCATGATAACATGCTTACCATGAGGCTATGTGCTTATGTGATATATCTGCCTGTGGGTGAAGGTTGGATTATCTGAATTGGAACAATGCATTGAATGCGAGTTTTAAGCCCACTAGATAGTGGCAAAACCATGTTTTTCTAAGCCCACCTGAGGGTGGAAAATCTGCATTTTAAGCCTACTTGCGAGTAGCAAACCGCTTTCAAAAACAAACATAAAATGTTTTGTTCCAATTCAGGCGATCCAGTCTATACTTGTATGCTGTGCGCATCACATAGTAAATCTAGGCTAATAACCGGAATAAGAACGCATAATGTTTTCAAAACTCGATATCATGGTTAGTAGAGGCCGATCTTTGATCGGGCGAGCGGGGGTGCTCACGAAGTGACCTTCCCCAATCGTACCCAAGTTCCTGAGCCGAGGCAACTTTGGTGATGACGGACACGTGGCCTTAGACAACGAGTCAGGGTTTCCTAAATTCTCCCAAAATAAATATTTAGGTAGTGACTCTGTATCTGGCAAAGCAGTCCATGTTTGGCACTTCTTTCAAAAAATCTGTTTTAAAAAACGATTTGCCGAATTTGGACTCTTTGATGATTCATCGGTCTTGCATTGCACTCTGCGAGATTAGATACAGGACTGTGACTTTGAGTCCAAACTGTAGTAAGCCCAAATGAACAAAACGGGGGATTTCCCCCCGGGACGTTCGGGGACGTCTACAGAGATTTTATCAAAACAATACATATCATAGCTTGTAACAAAATCAAATGATGAACTGAGTTCATCAATCAAAGTCTTTCAAAGCTTCTTGGGATGTTTACTAACATCTACATAATACAAAGGATGATATTCATTGAAACAAAACAAAGGAATAACCAACCCGAAATCATTTAGACAAGCCCACCCGCCGGTGGCAAGGGAGATATCTCAAACAAAAGTACTAGTTGCATTAAAATCCCCTAGCACCAAGGACCTTGCAAGAATGTTATCAAAACAAACATAAGACTTGATACCAAAACTAAGGGATAATCATTCATGCTTGATCAAATACTTTTCCAACACAAAGCAAAGCTTTTATCAAAACATTATAACATAACTCTATTAAAAACACCACTCACAATAACTCTTCGAATGTAGGGGTTAAGGCAAGGATCCAAGACCTACAAATACATGGCAAAATCCACTGAATGCATTGCAAGAAGACAAGAAAGATGCTAAAAAATGGTTATGCAATGCACTCTCAAAGAAAGCTTAAAAGGAGTAAAATAGATCTTGACATTTCTTTCCAGGACTGAGTCAAAATAGAGCAAAACATGTTCTGGGAGTTAAAACAATGTTTTTCTTCTTGGAAAAGCATGCTGGGTACAAACTAGGTCTAGGAAGGAATGCACAGAGGTGAGCTAGGATGAAGTGGCCTAGCTGGGTGAACACAGGAGGTCTTGGCCGAGGTTCCACACCTCTAGGCTGAGGTGTGGTCTGCCTGGTCGAGATGACATGAAGTTTCAACAAGTGTGTGTTGTGGTCGGCCTAGGTGTGCATGTAAGGTAGGCCAAGGTGCAAATGATCATACAAGGTAGGCGAATGTGAGATGAACTGCTTGGCCTAGGTGTGAGGTCTAGACAAGAGTGGATCTTGGTGATCACACTTAGGGGAATAGTGAAGTTTGAAAATCTAGGTCTCCTCTTGAAGAACATCAATGCTAAAATCATAATTCTTATTCAAAATCTGAGATTTCATGATATGAGTTCAAAAACATGGACCTAGGTACCCATACGTGAAGATTCCATGGAAACAAACACAAAAACACATAACTTGGTATAGACTTTTTGATCAAAACATGGTTATTCTTCAAGAATGTAAGAACATCTTTTTTCTTTTCAAAACAAATCTTTAAATTAATGCATGGCTCATGAATCATGCTAGATCATGCAATGCGATCAGATTAACATAAAGAACAACTAGAATAGATCAAGAGTTTAACTTCAAAACACAAGTTGAATGGTCCAAGGTATGAGAATCAAGCTTGGAAATCTAGTACTCTCACTCTAAGAACTTCTTCTTCTTCCTAGAGCTTCTCCCTCTTCTCAAGACAAGGATAAGACAAAAGATATGGGTTTCTCAACTACTAATTGACTTAAACCACTACTGGGACACGTAGCATCATCTGGTCAAGTCTCCTAAAAAAGGTGCCAGAATGAAAAGACAAGAGTAGGTCAAACTATATACAACAAGTAAGGTGGCATGGACACTCTAACAAGGCAAGGATCTTGGATAAAAAAACATAGGCTTCGGACAAGAGAAAGATAAGTGAGGTCTTCTTGATCTCGGTTAGGAGAGGTAACCCTTGGCCTAGGTGTGACACACCTTGGTCTGGGTTGTACAAGTCAACAAGAAGGTACCCAACACGGCTGCACGATTCAAGGATCAAAGATCTCAGATGCTAAGGTGATGCACACCTCGCCCTAAGTGATGCACACCTCGGCCAAGGTGCGAGGGCATAGGTGGAGGTTAGCCAAAATGGTTCCAAGATGATCCGAGGTGTTGACACTCAACGGTCTAGGCAGAAGAGGTTCAAAGATAGGATCTCGGTGTGAGGTAACAAAGGTAACTGGCCTAGGTTCAGTATACAAAGCAAGGAACAAAGCATGGATATAACACTTAGTCACAATACAATAACATCAAAACAAGACATGAACCTTTACTTATACAAAATATCAAAATCTATAGATGCAAGCTTAACAAACCAAAATCATGTAAATTCTCATGAACATGAATATGATCGAGACAAAATAAGGGTTTTTATATACTGTTAGCTTTAAAAGTCCACCCAACTCATCCTACATCATTTACATAGTTCACCTATAAGCCTATGTCTATGGGGAAAAAACAACGGCTCTCTCTCTCTCTCTCTCTCTCTCACACACACACACACACACACACACACACACACACACACACAACTTATTTACAGAAGTTCACAAGATCATCATAATTCTAGAACCTTGAAATAACCTAATCGAGTAATACAAAGAGAAAGTCAGACCTATAAGATCGGTCCATGCAGGTTGAGGATGGATAATAAGCATCATTCGGATCGAATTCAAGACACACCACAGCAGAAATCAATGTCCAAGATAAAAACCAAGATGAACACTTCTTTTTGCTAAACTG
Organism: Camellia japonica; assembly: GCA_030407325.1. NCBI lineage: Eukaryota > Viridiplantae > Streptophyta > Magnoliopsida > Ericales > Theaceae > Camellia > Camellia japonica. Next base: position 20,619,065 of record JAPPVO010000031.1, on the reverse strand, counting down.
TAGTTAGATGTAGAAATGTATTATAGAGGAATTTTTTGAGGAAGAAATGTAAATGTTCAACATATGTAACTATGATTCTTATATATGTATAATATAATCTAATTAATCTGTGTTTGGTATGAATTCTTACCCAATTCAGAGGAAGCCATCCTTATGTAAATTTCTAGCCCATTTTCACTATACTCTTTCATATCAATCAACTCCTCAAACCAAAGCAAGCAACCACTTCCACCGTCTGTTATATCTAAATTTGCGTAAGCCATACAAGAGCAATTTTTCAAGCACATCATCTCACATTCCCTCAGGGTCATGCTTTTGTTAAACTAGGAGTTCCGTGTGTCTGGCATCTTATATCCCGAATACTTGAGAAACCCATCTCCGTTATGGCAATCCAATGGTGTCCTCCGAACACACCCATTAAACCAATCTCCATTTCCCTATTCCGTTTGGTTCTGGGGCACAAATTTATTCAAACAGCCACATACTGGCGAGTTTTCAACATTACATTTACCATTTGGACCACATAGTTTATAATTATCACAGTTATCGATTGCTGCAGTCAGGTAAAGGACCCATTCTTGCGTTCGATCAATCCATATCCAGCGTTGTATAACATCATCATGACTTATAGTAACCCTCGAAACAACTGAGCTGATGAGTTCATAACTATAATACACCTCCTCCTTGGTATAAACCACTCCATATTTGTAGATGGGGTTTGGTTTAAGGTTTGGAATCCCAGTGAATCCGATACCATTCCATGGTCCAAATCGATGCAACTCAATGGAACCATTTCTCAAAATAAGTTGTGGATATCCTTGGGGATCACACCAAAAGGAAAAATCACTATGAGCTGGATCATCATTGTTCTTCCATGAAGAGAGATGCCACTCTTGGCCCGTTACAAAATTCTTTCCAAGCTTCATGCCTGGTGAAAGAGTATCACACGGATAATCAAAGCTTTGCCACAAAATATTATCATTCACATCTTTCACAACAAGATTTCCTGACTCCAGAAGTTGTGCAATAGGGTCTTGTGTGGATCCTGTCACAGTAGAAGACCAAATGACACTGCCAGTACCATTGACAAGGGCAAGAATTCCAGGGTCGATTACTGTTAAGATGGCTGACGAATTGACAAGTGGAGTTTCTCTGTTGGCAACCCATACAACAGTCCTCACAGAAATTTTCTTGTACCATATTCCCAAGTATGTATTCTGGGAATTGCCAGGGCTAAAAAAGCCCATCTCAAAGCTTCCACCAAATGAAACAATGGTTTTTTTGCCTGTTATGGATTGAGTTTTGGTTATGTTGTCTACTGCGTTGGAGATTATTAAGATGGAAAATAAAGAGGAAAACAAGAAAGGTATTTTGAGGCCTTCCATTGATGGTGTAATGTCTAATTCATGAAATTCAACTATTTTTATAAACGAATGCTTAAGAACAGCATAGTTATGTCTTTAGCTGGACTTTTGTATAGATATTGACTTTCTACCCTTCAATTGGACTTGGAAGTCAAGAAGTCTTGGAATTCCATAGCCATATAATTCTTATCTGAATCATATTTGCATCTTAATCATGGCAACGTATTGATAATTTGGATTTTCACATACCATAATTACTACACTTTAAGGCCATGTTTTATTCACAAGATTAATAGTGAAGGTATTAATAATCCTATCAAATTAGTGTGGTATTCACTATCCAATTGGATTAGTAGGATAAATTATCCCCTTATCCATTGTTTGATTTGTATTGGATAAGAAAACATATGAAGGTAAAATAGTTTTTTTTATTTTATTTCCCAACTCAGGATATATTATCCCACCCCTACCCCATTACTAATAATCCTACAAATTTGTTGGATTAATTATCCATTGGATTAATAATCCCGAAACAAAATTTCAAAACAAACACAGGATTATTGGGTCCACGGATTAATAATCTCAATACCATGCTCTAATCCTATTCAAACATGCCCTAAGGGGATGTTTGATTAGCAGAATTAATAGTGAGGGATTAACAATCCATGGATTAGTGTAGGATTGTTATCTAGCTGGATTGGTGAGATATATAATTCCCTCTTGTCCACGTTTGTTTTGTAATAAATATGGAAATATATAATCCCAATTATATGTATGTTTTGCATTATTAGTTGTAGGATTAAAAAAATCGTCAATTTTGATAGATAAAATGATCATTGAAATCTAATCTGAATAATAAAATTTTGCAACTAAGCAATAGAATGTGAGTCCTATAAATTAATATAGTCCACCCAATCAAACAACCCCTAAAGTTCATAACAAGCACAAAAGAGATAAGAGTAGCTACAACTTACAATCACATAAATCACACAGACCAGTCTTTCATTATCTTTAATTTTTTTATTTTTTATTATTTTTTATTTTCAGCAAAAAGAACAACTTTTATTAGAAGAAAATGAAGCATAACATAATTACAACCATATGCACCACAACCCAACAAAACACTCAACCACACATATGCAAAACTCCCAAAAACTCTACGAAAACAATATTAACTCAAAATTGAAAAAAATCATTAAAAATAATCTGAAAATAATGAGAAGAATATATTTTAAACTTTGTCCGTGCCTTGAATTGTGAGATATATTAGTTGAAACAAACAAAATACTTTGGAAAGGGCAATCTACTAGAATATTTTTCTGTTTTTAATAACACGATATTCATAAAATTAGGATAAAGGGTTGTATAGATTAAGACTTTGGAAGAGCATATTTCCAAATCTTAAGTGTTGATCATTAGGCCAACTCTTGAAGGGAGCACAATCTCAAACCCAGGTTTTAACCACTAGACCAACTCTTATTGGGATTATCACTTAGGTTTATATAACTTATTCTATAATTAGAATATCTTTAGATTAAGACGAGAGAGTAATAAAATCTTATCAAGTTCTTCTATGGTGTACACCTCTTTAGGGGTGCATACCATATGCATTCCTACCACAAAATATAACTTTACAACAAAATTTTGTAACATTAACCATAAAATGCATAATATCGTTACAAATTAGCATAATAAAATGATTACGATATTTTTTGTTACGCTAACTTGTGGTAGGTTTGTGCATTTTATGATTGATGTTATAAATTTTTGTAATAAAATTACACATTTTGTGATAGAGTGCATATTTCCAATCTTCTCATATCTTAAGTTTGTTTAGAATAAATAGGCATAAATTACATACGATAATGTTTACAATTTGAAGATATTTGATATTTTAATTTCCCAATCCGGATCCCCTTTTCCCGATATATTTCGAAAGAATTTAATCCATAACTTCAATTTTGTATTTAAATGTAAGATTTTAAATTAATCAAAATACATAATTCAACTTACGATCTAATTCTCTGAGACAAACACAATCATTTAGTATCAACAGTCATTAGCACAACTTTAATCACTACTCATTAGACCTTTTTTTTTTTTTTTTTGATTATTTGAAACATTTTTAAGTTAGATTTTTCTAGACAAACTTCTGTAAAATATATTTTGAATATTTACAAGTACTTGCAAATTATAGGAGAGTTGAATTCAAAATGTTCAATTTTGTTAGTCACTCAAAAGTTCACCTGCTTAACCACTTTGTGCTAATAACTTTGGCCCAATAATCTTGAGGTTATGGATTCAAGTTACAGGGCAATCACTTTGTGCACTATGCCAAAGGATAGGTGTGTACCAAATCTTCTCCTCCCAAATATACATTAATGTGTACTTTTTTAGCGTTATTCTTTTTTATACTCAAAAGTTCACTTTGCTTAACCATTGGGCTGTCAATTTAGTTATTAACAATGTATTGATAGAATTTATAGGAAGTACGATACACATTACAGTAAAACTAAATTTATAATATAAGCTTCATTTCCAAAGTATGTACATGACTTTTTCGCTTGTTTTAAAATTTAAATTTACAACAAAATCTGATTTTAGTCAATAGATAAATGAGGCATATCTTTTTTCAATCAACACGTTTTAAAATTTATTCAAATTTTAAATTAAATTTAAATAATTTGTTATTCAACTTGTTTTTTTTTTTTTGATAAGCAACAAAAACTTTATTGATGAAGAAAGTCAAACAAGCAAAAAACTTACATCAATAAAGAGGGAAGTGCAAAAAGCATCACCGCTAACCTTAACAATCCCAGCTAGGTTGGCACCGCTAAGGAAGCAAAATCATCTGCTAGCACTTGACCCCAAGATTGGCGAGAAACCAATCCAAAGAAAGCAAGAGAAAGAAAAGAAAAACCTGCAAACAGCATAAATACTGCATACACCTGCATACACCTGCCCAGATTCACACAACCACCTGCCCAGATTCACAACCAACCACCTAAACATCACACAACCAACCACCTAAACATTGTCTAAACAGGAACTTCACTGCCATGAACTCCAATCAAAACTTCATCTATATTCATTCCAAGACAACAAATCTGGAGCTTCACTTTAATACCAACTTTTGCGGCTTCACTCCACACCATCACAGCATCATCCACACTGACTAACACCCAGCAGCACATTTAACCCAGCAGCATCAACAAGTGGACCCAGCAACACCAACACTAATCAACTACATTCAAGCCACCTATGCAGACTCCCACAGCAGCAAGCCAACCTATACAGACTCCCCTCCAACATCAGCATCTCCCCTGAGAACCAAATCAGCAGCTGAAGAATATAGATAGGCAGGGGGTTTGCACCAGCTTATTCAACAATGCTAGACTAGAGCTTCACCAACAAACATATGCTTCTGCTGCTCAGATGTAGAGCATGCTCTGCTGCTCAGATGCAGAATAGCAAACACTAGCAGCTGTAACCCCCTCAGACAGACTAGCAGATGCATAGCAGAATCACACTACAGACTAGCATACTCCAAACAGATCATACAGACTACAGATTAGCGTACATACTAGCATACTCCAAACAGATTAACAGATGCATACAGCAGAATCATTCACCAAACAGACCAAACAGATCAAAACATACTAGCAGATGCAAACAGCAGAAAGACACTACCAGCTGCAAACTCCCTCAGACACATGCCTTTACCTGATCAAGGTTGTTGATAAAATCATTAACAGAGTACATATTTCCTAACCGGGAAGCCTTACTCCATAAGGCAAATCGAACCTCAATAAGCTCACCAAGGTCTACTCCACAAGGCTGCACTCCATTAAATACACAATCATTTCACAACTTCCAAATGGACCATAGAGCAATCAGAGGTAAAACCCTCCATAATCTCCTAACCTTTTTCTTAAATTGGCCACCTAGCCACCAGTAAAACAAACAGTCAACAGACCTAGGCACCACCCACAGGCACCCCCACCATTGTAACAAATCTGTCCAAACTTTCCAGGAAAAAGGACAATGCAGCAACACATGGGCAGCAGATTCATTCTCATGTGCCTTTTCTTCATTCTCATTGTCACAAAAGGCACAAAGTATTGAAGCACTACTATTAAGAATACCAATATGATGGAGAAAAACTCTAGTTTTCACTCTATTCCTCCAAGCTAACCAGCCAAAAAACTGGACTTTAGGAGGTAAAACATTGTTCCACACAAACTTACCTAAAGACAGATGAGGGCCAAAAGGAGAGTCACTGAACTTGTACAAAACAGATGCCTTGAGGCAGCCAGCTGATCCATTCCATGTAGCACAGTCCTCCACATTAATACGTAAAGAAGGGGCATCCTTTAAAACAACAACCAATCTATTCACTTCATCCTTTTCCCAATCATAGAGGTTTCTCCTAAAGTTAAAATTCCACTCCTCCACAGTAGATCTCCTATCATAGAAGCTGAAGAGTGATCCCCCTTTATCCATAGACAAACTAAAGAGTCTAGGGAACTCAACCTTTAAACATCTACTGCCAAGCCAACAATCATGCCAAAACTTGATCCTTTTCCCATTCCCAATCCTTAACCGAAACTTCTCTACATAGAACTCCACTAACTGTTGATTGCTTTGCCACTGTGATAATATCAGTCCACAATCTAGAGTGACTATGAGACAAGCTCGCAGATGGGATCCAGCTACCCTCCTCAATTCTGTATTGCTACACAACAACCTTCTCCATAGAACATTTACTTCCTTCCCAAATTTCCACCACTATTTAAGGAGAAGGCTAGAATTGACATCCTTGATTCTTCTAATTCCCAGTCCACCTTGCTCCCTACTTTTTGTCACTTCAGCCCATTTTACTAGGTGGACTTTCCTTTTCAGATCATTACCTCCCCACAGGAAAGCAGCTTGGAGCTTTACAATATTGAAAAATGCTGCAGTTCAACTATAAGAGCATCTCCAAGGGTAGTAGGCATTTTACCTATCTAAATATTACTATAAAGTATATATTTTATTTTGCCTATCAACTGTTTTATGTTTTTACTCCAACCATGCTCTTTATTTTAGCTATTTATCCAAATACTATTAATTTTATAGAATGCCACGTCAACAACAAAGATGGAGAGAAATGATCCTAATGATTGAATACATTTTGCCTAGCGTTGAAGGCTAGTTACATGTAACTAGTGAATCTGAGTTGAGCAAAAATGCCTAATCATATGCCTAATGCATTGGAATTGAAAAAAGTGAATCATACTAGGCATTTTAACTAACAAGTATTATATGCCTAGTGCATTGGAGATGCTCTAAATACATGGTATTAGAGTAATATGGCAAAACTGTGAAATATAAAAAATATCCTTAGCTGTTAGTGTTTAGTGTTTATGAGGATCCACCCTACCTAAAAGATTATTCTTATATAATATAGCTTTTATGGCAACACGGTTAGATTTGTATTTGATAACATTGTTAATTTTTTTAATTTTTTGTAAATGTGAAACAAGAAGTATTTTTAAAAATAAAAAATAAAAGCAAAAAACTCGTTTGATATGCACAAATATATTCAAAACATATAATAATAATAATAATAATAATAATAATAATAATAATAATAATAATTGTGGAGATATATTTTCTGAGCACCAACATGTGGTCAAGGTGACGCCGACGTGTCAGCCGAGGTGCCACGTATCCTGGTCATGACACCGAGGTAATTTCGGCTAGGCCGAGGTTATCTCCGAAGATATCGGAATCCGGGATAAACAGATAAAGGACAAGAGTCCTAGAATAATGAGGGGACTCAGCCTGGATAAGGATAAAGCTCTTGGGGAGTTTATCTTTATCTATAAGGGAGTCCAGGATAAGTACTGAGCTAAAGTTTATTAGAACAAGGCCTCTGTTGGGACAAGGATTGAGTTAACTATAAAAGGGAGGTACCCCCGATGGGTCTAAGGTACGCAATTTATATTCAGAACAGTGAGTTTAGCACTATTGATTATCTATGAGAGATATTTAATTACTGATTTAATCATCGGAGTACCCCCGGGTGGACGAACCACCGCCAGAGTCTCTTCTTTCTGTTGCAGGTTATTCAGGCGCCATTTATTCCGCCAGTGTTCTCCAGTTGAAAACTGAGTTGGCAGCGTGGTCATAAATTCACTCACACAATAATAATAATAATAAAAACATGTTTAATGAGCTAATGAAATTAATGATAAAGCAATGATTCATCCCCCCTTAAAAGTCCCACCCCCACCACCCCCACACACACGTGGGGGTTGGGGATTGGGAGATCAAAAAAAAAAAAAAAAAAAGTTAGCCAATCAAATGTAAAAGGGATGAAGGGGGTGACCCGCAAAAGGGGTCTCAACCTTTATTGTTAATGATAAGAGATGGGGATGTCGGCGGGAGACCCATGTTGGGGTAGTTTAAAGTGGGCGGAGGTAGTAGCAGGTGTTGGGGGTGGCCGCATTGGAACATTTTTAAAATATAGGATAAAAATATTTCTAGTTTGGGAGTTTTTAAAATTTGTTTCACTTGTTTTTAAGAAAACCAGGCAATAAGGCTAAATCAATTATTTACACCATTATTCCTTTACGTTTACAATCATGTTTCTTAGGTCTCTCGTTTTGGATGATAATATTTTAGCTAAAAAATCACTACAAAAAGTCAATTTACTTTCTTTATTTTTTTTACGTCATTTTATAAAAATAATAAAAAAACTAATTTCCAAACGAACTCTTAATTTATTTTTGGCAAAGTCTTTTGTCAAATCTTATTTTGTGTTCTAATTTTCTGCAGAAATAGATTTCTAGTCTTTTGGTGGATTTGCAAACTTAATATGAGCTTCATCGTATTCCAGAAGCAATTTGTTATTATTAATGGACACCATTTGGGGGTAAATATTGTTTTAAGAAAAGCAATATTGTACAATTATGATCACCCTAAATTTTCAAAAAATAAAATAAAATAAAATAATACATCAACTATGAAGCACTAGGGCCCAAACTTGTTTGGTTTTGATTATTTTTTAAAATCTGAGTTTTTTTTTTTTAACTTTTTTTAGTAATTTTTTAAATATTTTTAGAATCTTTTTTCTTTTGTAAATACACCTAAAAAAAATGAAAAATATTTTAAAAATCACAAAATACACAAGAATATGAAAATGTATTGAATTTTTATAATTTTTTTTTATATTTAGTGAATTTTTTAATTTTTTTACAAATATTATACTTTTTAAATGTATCTAAAAAGGTGCATTTAAAAAGTTAAAAAAATTAATAATATGAAAAAAATTATTAAAAATAAAAATAAAAATAATAGCAATGATTGAGACAGCACCCTCACAATACCCCTACAAATCCGGACCACTCATAATGTGGACCCCACACATGCATGGAGGACCAGGATCACTTTGGGGGTCAACCCCAAATGGGGTCTCAAACATTTTCCTAAAAATAAAAACTCAATTTTAAAAAAATTAATGTAAATTAAACAAGAATTTTTGGTAAAGTATTTTACTTCTTTCCAAATGTTATTTTCTTAAAGTTTGTCTGCTTCTCTTTCAGATTTTGGATGTGATGAATCCAATTATAATAAGAAGATATACTTTGAACTTTCTCATTGCCCTACATTGTGGAAATGTTATTCTCTTAAAGTTTGTCTGCTTCTCTTTCAAATTTTGGATGTGATGAATCCAATTATAATGAGAAGATATACTTTGAACTTTCTCATTGCCATACATTGTGGAAAATGTTATTCTCTTAAAGTTTGTCTGCTTCTCTTTCAGATTTTGGATGTGATGAATCCAATCACAATGAGAAGATATACTTTGAACTTTCTCATTGCCCTACATTGTGGAAAATGTTATTCTCTTAAAGTTTGTCTGCTTCTCTTTCAGATTTTGGATGTGATGAATCCAATTATAATGAGAAGATATACTTTGAACTTTCTCATTGCCCTACATTGTGGAAAATGTTATTCTCTTAAAGTTTGTCTACTTCTCTTTCAGATTTTGGATGTGATGAATCCAATTATAATGAGAAGATATACTTTGAACTTTCTCATTGCCCTACATTGTGGAAAATGTTATTCTCTTAAATGTTATTCATGTGTGAGCTTATTTTTAAAGACAAAAGACTAAAATTAAATATATTTTATTATTAATTCAAGTTTACTATTCAATCTCTACTGCTCTTATTCCCTTCTCGGTTTTTCTTCTATGCTACACATCTCTTTTTAAAAAGTGTGAATTATAGTGTTTTGATCATAGGAGAAAGCAATGGATAAAGAAATGGTGGTGAAGAATCATAAAAAAAGTGAAATTGTAAGTTTTTTTTTTTTTTTTTTACTTGTTTGGTAAGTTTTCGTTTAGTTTTTTGAGAAAGTTCTTCAACTTTTATTCGGTGTGTCAAAATCAAACAAAATAAAATAGTTTGGAATCACATTGCCGAACAAAAAATATATGTCTAGTAATCCACTGCCGAATAAAAGATACATTTTCAGTAACCCAAGGTCGAATGTTTTTAATTTGTTCAGTTACTCAATACCATGCATTTCCAGATTTATTTATTTTTTTACATTTTTTATTTTTTTGCTTGGAAGGATTTTGCTTCTGCTCATTGCAATGCAAGTACTACATTATTAGTGGACTACAGTCATGAATTCATTATAGATGAGATTTGTTAAGTTTTTTTACGAATATGATTTATTGTTATTTTTAATTTGTATTGGGTTTTATTAATAACTTTGACGTATAAATGTATTTATTATCTTTAAATTTTTAGTAGAGACAAGTATTAATTAAATGGGCTTCTGATGTTGGGAAGAAGACTGTATTTCTCATTGTCATAAAGACATCAGATACAAAAGGTAATAGTACAAAACCAAGACTTGCACTTGCTTGTGAGAGAAGTGGTTACTATAGAGACAACAAGAAAAACAAGGGAGAACGATTGAGGCTGATAGGTTCTAGAAAGTGTGGATGCCTGTTTCTATTAAGGGGGAAAAAATTACCTACAAATAATGAGTAGATGTTGCATGTCTTATGCGGAGTGCACACTCATCCAACTGCTAAACATCTTAAAGAACACTCATTTGTTGGTAGATTATCTGAGGAGGAAATAACCTTGTTAGTTGAAATGTCAAAGAGTATGGTGCAACCAAAAGAGATATTGATTACATTGAAAAGAAGAGATGCCTTTGATGACCGGGTGTAGTATTCGCTCCGTTCCCCTTTGTTTGACTTTCGGTTTGTGGTGTCCGGAAGTTGTTTCTCAAACAAATTCTTATTCTTGTTTATTCGGTGTTCATTTTCACTTGTTCCGGAGAGTGCGAGGTCAGGTCCGCAGTGCCTAGGAATGAGCTGAGAAATTCTGGGCTGGGGAAACCAGGGCCGCACGTGCAGAATTCAGGGGATGTTTGGGGCAGCACACTGCAATATATGCAGGTGCTGGAGGTGATGCGGCATGGGAAGGCCGCACGTGCGGGAGGTAGGCTCCGTACGTGCGGGGGCACGTGCCGCACGTACAGGATTCTGGGCAGTCCGGAAACTCTATTTTTTCTTTCTTTTGGACTGAATGTATTTCATTTCTAAACATTTCCTTCTCACTCTAAAAGTGTTTTGCTCCTTTATCTCTCTAAAAACCTCCACCAAACACCCAAAACCCTTGATTTCTTGCAATCCTTTGGGTCTAGATCCATCTTTTCTCACAAGTTTTGAAGATCAAAGCTAGAACATCCCTTTGTGTGGTGGAGATCGAAAATCTCTCATCTTTGGCTCTAGGGTTTTGATCTCACCTCTTTAACAAGAACTTGGTTTCCTTTGAGTTATATATATATATTTGCTAGATTGATGTGGATTTGGACCTTCTTGGTAAAAATAAGAAAGTTTTAATTTGTTTTAAGAATGTTATGGTTTTCAAAAGGTGGGCTTAATCATGTTTCTTCTACATAGTCTCTTCAGGGTTTGAATAACCTAGGTTAAGGAATGATGTCCTCTTTTCAAGTTTCTTTCAAATGTTTGGGTGTGTGTATTGTGGTGGTGGAGGTTAAACCTAGAAATTGGGGGTTTTCAAAACAAATGGTGAGAACACATGGAATTTTATTATTAACGCATTATTTTGTATATCAAATGAGTTAAAGAAAGGAAAAATTCTTACTTATAGTTACAAATGATGAATCTCATAAAATAGGGGAAATGTTGGTGTTGGAAAGAAATAAATGTTCAATTGTTGCTATAGTCTTGAAATGATTATGTTGTTGGAATTGCTTGAGAGGTGGAAATGTGGTTATTGTCGATGAACTTAAATGGGAACATGGTTCCATTGTGAGATGGTATGGAAGGAATGAAAGCTCGTTTATTTTGAGATTAATAATTATTGTGGCATTATTAATTGTTATTTTGCATTCATTATTGTTTGGTTACCACATGTTTTGATTTGAAATTGATTATCTTGCATTGAGAAAAGAGATGTTGAGAAAAGAGAACTATGGAAATGTTGTGGACGCGCCCTGGGGGCTTTGCATGCCACAATTCGAACTCAATGTCACGGTTCTGAATCTAGTTTCGCAAAGTGCAATACAAAACCGATAAATCACAAAAGAGTCCAAATCCGACAAATCGTTTTGGAAAACTGATTTTTGTAAAGAAGTGCCAAACATGGACTTCTTTGCCAGATACAGAGTTGCCACCTAAATATTTTATTTTTGGGGAAATTTAGGAAATCCTGACTCGTTGTCTAAGGCCACGTGTCCGTCATCACCAAAGTTGCCTCGGCTCGGGAACTTGGGTACGATTGGGGAAGGTCATCTATGAGCACCCCCTGTCACGACCCGAACCCGCCCCTATGGGTTAAGGCCATAACCGACTAGTAATCACGAGATTACCTACGGCCTCAAACCAAATAAGACAAAACTCATCAGAGTAAAGGGGCCAAACGGAAGCAAATTTAAAACTTTGTCCATAGAGTCGTGCTTATATGCACATCATAACATTCCATACATACATATGTTAATAACTCACAACAGAAAGTATGGTAACATAAAGTTCTATACAGACAGGATCATTCGAATCTAAGTCAGCCAAACAAAACCATATACAGACGTAAACCAAAGTCCTCGCCAACATGACAAAATAACATAGAATGGCAAAAAGGCGAAGACGTGTCTCGTGCGTGAGACGCAAGGGCTGACTCTTCAAAACCTTAGTTGTTCCACACAAGCTTCATTGAGGCTGGGTTTGGACATCTCTTGGCTCACCTACAATCACATGAATGAGCGTGAGCGAAAGCCCAGTGAATAATATCAAATAAAGAAGATACTTTGGAACAATATACATCAATATACATCAGACGACCTTAGGCCCAATTCATATTTCAATCTAGTTTATAAATAGATATAGATCAAGTAACTGCGGTTCCAAACACATCGGACGGCCTCGGGCCCAATCCATTCATGTCAAACTGGCCTTTGGCCCATTTATCTTTCACTCGTGTCAGACTGGTCTTTGGCCCATTCATTCATTCATGTCAAACTGGCCTCTGGCCCATTCATACTTTCATTCATGTCAAACTAGCCTCTGGCCCATTCATACTTTCGTATCAAACTGGCCTTCGGCCCATTTATACTTTCGTATCAAACTGGCCTTTGGCCATTTTATCTTTCCATGTCAAAACGGCCTCTGGCCCACTTGTTCATGTCAAAACGGCCTCTGGCCCATCCATTCATGTCAAAACGGCCTATGGCCTATCCATTTATGTCAAAACAGCCTCTGGCCCATCCATTCATGTCAAAACGACCTCTGGCCCATCTATTCATATCAAAATGGCCTCTGGCCCATACATTCATTCTTGTCAAAACGGCATCTGGCCCATACATTCATTCTTGTCAAAACGCATCTGCCCACATTACATCATCTTTGTGCCCACACATCAACGGCCCTCTGCCCACATTCATTATAGAAAACATTGTCCACCAATCGAATCATCGAACTTATAAAACTTACATAAAAGTAAGCAATTGGACAACAACATATTTCAGATATCTTTGCCGAGATATTACTCACAGTGATCGGTTGGTTGGTTTGCCCTAGAACTCGACCCTACACATTCCATGAACACAAAAGGGTCACAAACAATTCAATCCATTCTAAATTCACATATTCCTCTTTAGGCTTCATTCTTATCTCTTTAACTCAATTACAATGCTCAATGCATGCCTAAAAGTACTTAGAAGTGGAAGAGAACGGAAAACGAAACTCAGAATGCCTTTTTAAAATTTCAGAAAACAGGGTCCCCGCTCGAGCGTGGACTTCCCCGCTCGAGCGGACCCATGAGGTCTGCAAAAGTGCTGGATGCATCAAAATTACGCTCGAGCGTGAAGTCTGGCGCTCGAGTTGAAGACCTGTCTACATAGCTCCCCGCTCGAGCGGACATCCAAGTCTGCAAAAATACTGGGAGCACGAAATTCACGCTCGAGCGGCGGTTTCCCTGCTCGAGCGGACATCAAAATTCTAGAAAATCCAGAACATGTTCTTGAGCTTCAATTTGATGTTCAAAGGTTCCAATTGCATGATTTTGGCTCAAACTTCACATATACATATTCTAACATGGTATAAACACCAAATTACAACACAATGAAGCTCAATTTCACAATTTAATCACATGCATGTCTCAAATTAACTCAAACTCATCACCAACACACTAGATTCAAACATGCAAAGCTTACACTTTCTTGATTTACACTTGCATGTGGGAGGTACATTTTATTCTCAACTTAATTGGTGAAGAGATGATCAAATACATAGATTTCAACAAGATTCAACATGGATTACACACTTTATGCTCAAACATGGAAATTTATAGCAATTTCCTACATGCATGCATATATTGGCTTCAAATACAACAAAATCAACTCAATTTCCTTGTAATCAAACTAATTCATGTTCTTGACCATTAATCAAACTTGAATTCACAAAATTACAACTTAATATTCATGAATCCACTTACCTAGAGGCTTTACTCTTCCCAAATTATGGTCAAATCTAGAGTTTAATCCTCCACTCTTCACAAACTTGAGCCAAACACCCAACTCTCCTTCTTCCTCTCTCTAGCCGACCCCTTTCCCTTTTCTTAGAGTTTATAATCAGCCAAATGAAGCTAATGAGAGAAATTGAGTGTATAAAGGCCCCTTATAAGCTCCCACTCAACACATTATTTTATTACAAAACAATTGGGCACTTAATTCATTAATTTAATCTGATTAATTTGATCCAAATCAATTTCCAATTAAATTTCACCGTAGGCTCTAAAAATTACGCCAATCACAATGACGCAGTCAATTCCGGTTTCTACGGCCGATAAGGCCTTCAATTTAATTTCCAAAGCAGATAATCAAACAGATATTCCTACGGTGAACAGATAGAAATTCAAAACCACATATTTGCACATAATGGCACACACAATCATATCAAACACATAATCATACTCATATTAAGGATCAATTAACATAATACAGAATAGGGGTCTTACATCCCCGCTGGCCCGATCAAAGATCGGCCACCACTAAACATGATATCTTGTTTTTGAAAACACATGCGTTCTTATTCCGGTTAATTAGCTAGAATTACTAGGTGATGCGCACAGCAAAACAAGTATAGACTAGATCGCCTAATTTGGAACAAAGCATTGCATATCGTTTGTTTGGAAAATGGTTTGAAGTTTGCTACTCGTAAGTAGGCTAAAATGAGGATTTCAACGAATTATTCCAATTCAAGTAATCCAACTTTCACCCACAGGCATTCAGGCAGTTTATATCATATAAGCAAATAGCCTCATGGCAAGCATGCTATCATGGTAGCACTCACACTCATGCAAGATGCTAAAGCATAAACACTTACAGTGTACTCCAAGCCAAAACATAAACTAGTTAGTAATCAATGCATGATCCTAGTTCATATTAAAATGGCTAATACAACACATACAAGATGCAAATAGAGATAGGCTCGACTATTCTAAAATGGCTTATGAGATGCAGCAATTGATACATGTATTCAACTTGGAATTGAAATACAATGCAGTTAGTATGATACGCTGAGCCCGGTGCATGTAAGATAGATGAATGTATGCAAACATGCAGGCATAAGTATGCTAGACAGATGAATGGATGCAAACATGCAAAGCATAAGTATGCTAATTGAAAATGACCTAAAACTAACCAACAAAAGCGGTTAAGTAAAAGGGAGAAAGAAATGGAGGTTGGAAAACATGCACACATGCACACACGCACACTTATTACAAAATTGGCCCTCTCGACGGAGGGTCCGAATAAATAATACATGCCAACTAATTAACTAACTAACAAGCTAATTAATTATTACATAACCGAATTGAATAACTAGCTACAACTAATTATTACAAAACTTAATTAATTAACAAATTAATTAACTAACTACAAATGAAAAGCAACAAAGCTACTCCAGCTCTGTTCACAGAAGCAGAAGGGTATGCATGCTCGCATTCGGTTTCTCGCCTCGAAACACCTTCCGGTTGCTCTCTTGAGGCTTTGCTGGCAAGGTGTCTTCCAGTGCTTGCTGCTGAAACTTACCAAAACACTGCTGGGGAATGCACCAGTGGCTTACCGGCCATGAGGAGCCTCTGCCGACCATACTGCCGGCCAATAATGCACACTGCCGGCCAATGATGAGGGTCTATCGGCCAACAATGAGAGGGTGCCGGCCACTGGTGTGCTGTGCCACCAAGCTGCAACAAAGCACAAAATAGAGGAAATAGAGGGTCTCCCAAGGGTATATACGCACTATGCCACCCCATATCACCTCGAAACATCAAGGGAGAGGCATAGTCGGATCCACGACCATCAATCACGCATCCCGATGCATGATGGCCAAAGATCCAACTTGTGCAAATCACTATGAAATGGATGCACAAATAAACACATAAGCCTAAAACTCTATCATGGATCATCAAAGTATCGGCGACCGAGAATTGAGACACGTTTCATCACTTGAAGTATGAAACGCCCCTCGTTCCTCGTGCTCGGATTAACACTTAATCCAAACAACAATGCAACACAAGCATGACAAACGTGCAATATGACTTAAGCATGCAAACACGCGATGCAATATGAACAACCTAACAAGGCTAATGGCATGCAACAACTAGCATATACAATGCAAATATCAATTAGCATACACAATGCAATGATGGCATACTCAATGCAAAGTGAAATAAGCATACAAGCAACATGCAAGTGGACATGCCGAATGGACTTAAACCAAAAGGGGGAGACCTCAGTCATGCCCCAAATCAGTGGCCAAAAGTGTTGAAATGATGGAATGAAAAGCATGAAATGGCA
Source organism: Camellia japonica (assembly GCA_030407325.1). NCBI lineage: Eukaryota > Viridiplantae > Streptophyta > Magnoliopsida > Ericales > Theaceae > Camellia > Camellia japonica. The sequence goes on along the minus strand of JAPPVO010000031.1, from coordinate 20,602,308 downwards.
AGACAAACATGCATGCCAATTGGCTCAAGGATTAAGACACAACGATGCAACTCCTAAGCACACTTAAAGAGTGACAAGTATGGATATGTGACAGCACCATAAGCTCTGAAATCATCCATGGAGTGATGCCAAACCAACCAAACAAAGCAAGTATAGCATGTTAAGAGGCTCAAAGCTCAAGGTTGGCAAAAGAACTTACACCATGGCCATGCAAGGCAACCCCAAAGGGCTAAGGGGACCTAAAACAGTCCCAAGGTAGGTCCAAACAAGACCAAAAACAAGCTCGAAACTAGCCAACACAAGCTAGAACACAAGTCCGAAAGCCATGAAGCATGCAAGGCTACAAAGAGGCATTACACTATACCTATTAAAACCAAACATGGCATGAATTAGACAGCATAAAACAGAGTTACATCATGGTATAACAAGACCAAAAATGCACTGATATGATGGCCCAAAGGCCTAGGCTTAATGGCATGAACAATGATCCATTCATGAGACATAAAGAGCCAAACCTCCAAGGCATTAAAATCATGTTAAATGCAAGTGTATGACCACATTTCATGGACTGAAATCATATTCGGAATGATGGCAAAGCATGCAAACATCACATGTATGGCATGGTAGGGGCCTCAAAACCTAAGGCTAGCCAAAGCATTTACACTATAGCTATACAAAACATGAGTAATATGACCATGGCAGCCCAAAACAGTCCTAGGACAGCCCAAAATAAGAATAAAATCATGCTGGAGCAAAGCCAAAATTGCTAGAATGATGAGTCAAAACATCATGCACATAAAGCTAGTAAGCAAGATTTGTTCTACAAGTATATGGAGCATACAAAAGATGACCAAACCAACTTTAGAAAGAGTTATGTCATGGCAAAAAAATCACCAAAAACATGCTAAAATGGACCCAACATAAACTAGGCAAACATGCTACTTTGATGAGCCACAAATGGGATTACACTACACATATAGGAAGCATACAAAAAGTGACCAAACCAACCATGGAAAGACTTAAGGCAGGTCTTAAAAGTCACAAAAAAATGCCTGAACCAAGCCTCAAAAGTATAGGGATACATGCTCCTTTGGAAGGCCAATAATACAAGCAAACAAGAACAAGAAGAGAGGGGGAAACCCCCTCTGATTTGAGGCCTCAAAACCACATGCCTACCACTGAAAATCCATTGGATTTCAGCGGTTAAAAGGCAAACAAAGACTAGTCCAAAGGCCTTAAGGCATGGCTCAAAACAAGGTCAAACAAGGCATACAAGAGGGTTAAAGACCCTTAACAGCAAAAAGACCTTAAATAATTACCAAAATACTTAAATACAGAACTTTTTTCAGTTGAAAGCAAGGCCTAAAACAATATTCAAGGATGTCCAAAATGAGGTACAAAAAAATGCTAAAAAGGGGAAAATACTTATCCTTGAAGATCAACTTCAAAACCAGCAACCTCAGGGGCCAAAAACCAACTTTCAGAGCTCAAGTAGCACTCCCAAGAACCTCAGTCCAAAGGTGGTGGTGTGTCTCTATGTGTTGTAGTGCAAAAGTGCAAGAAAAATGGACTTTAAGGCACAAAACCAACAACAATAGAGAGAGAGAGTAAGAAATATATATAGAGAGAGATATATTTCTTCTAAAATGCTTGAACCTCTGCTAAGGAGAGAGGGCCTCTCCTTATATAGAAGAAAAACAAAGCCAAGCTTGTTAAACAAGCTTAGCAAGAGCTTCATCCCTCCATACATGTGTATGGATGGGAGATGAAAGGATTCCAACTGGCTCAAAAGATCTGGAGTGAAACCTGCTAAGACAGGGGTTCTGCCGGCCATCAGTGGTGGCCGGCAGTGGCTCATTGATGGCCGGCAGGCTCAATCAATGGCCGGCAGCAACAAAGGAAAGGCCGGCAGGGCCAAAAGGTGGCCGGCAGTGCACCAAGAAAAACATTCTGAAAGGACCAAGTCATGGTCCAAGAATAGGGCAGAAAGGATACAGGGTTTGGAAAGCTCAAACCTGTGACGTTCCGCCGCGAAAGTCGAATACCCGACGAGCAATCGAACTTGTGGCTGGATGTACCTGCAAGCACAACCGAGTCTTGAGGATGGTCAAAAATGGGGTGTCTACAAATGTTTATGGGGTAAATAAGTTGGTAAGTCCAGATAGGAGGTGTAGATGAAATTGATAAGTTGACCTGAGTGTCCGGGGTGAAAGACCGAAAACATGCGTGGAGGAGGTACCACTTCCCTTCCGGTTAGCAACCGGTAAAGTGGGGTTTTTGGTAATGCTAGTTGAGCCTACTTGCAGACACCAACTTAGGGATTACTTGAGTCGTATTTACCGCCCCATTGAATAAAATTGTAAATTTCAGAATTTGTTGAGATTTCAAATTGTGGTTGAAAAGGATGATATTTTAAAAAAATGTGAAAATGAAATCTTCTCTTAATTGGCATTGCATGGCATTTGTATTTAATATTGGAAATCTTACATAAATGTATATACTTTGTTAAGGATTCTTGCAGATGTGCCCCAAACGTCCCGGCTCCGCGCGCGAATGGTGCGAAATCCGTTTTGTTCATTAGCTACTACAGTTCGGACTCAATGTCACGGTTTTGAATCAAATCTCACAAAGTGCAATGCAAGACTGATAAATCACCAAAGAGTCCAAATCCGACAAATCGTTTTGGAAAACTGATTTTTATAAAAAGTGCCAAACATGGACTGCTTTGCCAGATACAGAGTCGCCACCTAAATATTTTATTTTGGGAAAATTTAGGAAACCCTGACTCGTGCCTAAGGTCACGTGTCTGTCATCACCAAAGTTGCCTCGGCTCGGGAACTTGGGTACGAAAAGGGAAGGTCATGCAATGAGCACCCCCGCTCGCCCGATCAAAGATCGGTCTTTACTAACATGATATTTTATTTTTGAAAACACATGCGCTCTTATTCCGGTTAATTTACTAATCTTACTACGTGATGCGCACAACATACAAGTATAGACTAGATCGCCTAAGTTGGAACAAAACATCTCATGTTTGTTTGAAAATGGTTTGAAGGTGCTACTCGCAAGTAGGCTAAGACGTGGATTTGCCACCTTCAAGTGGGCTTAGAAAACATGATTTTGCCACTCTCAAGTGGGCTTAAAACTAGCATTTCGTTGAATTGTTCCAATTCAAGCAATCCAACCTTCACCCACAGGCATTCAGGCAGTTATATCATTTAAGCAGTTAGCCTCATGGCAAGCATGCTGTTATGGCAATCAATAACACACATGCATGGATGCTAAAGCATAAACACTTACAGTGTACTCCGAGCCAAAACAACAACTAGTTAGTAATCAATACATGATCCTAGCTATGTTAAGATGCCTAATGCAACATATGCAAAAATGCAATTAAAATAGGCTCGGCTATTCTAAGATGGCATATGAAATGCAACTTGATAACATGCTTTTGAACACGTATTCAAGTAAATATATTGAAATACAATGCAGTTTGTATGATGCGCCGAGCCTAGTGCATGCAATACAAATGAATGGATGCACACATGCAAGCATAAGGATGCTAATTAAAACATGACCTAGAACTAACCATCGTAAGCGGTTAAGTAAAAGGGAGAAAGACGTGGGGTTGGAAGACATTCACACACTCACACATACTTATTACAAAATTCGCCCTCTCGACGGAGGGTCCGAATAAATAATACAAACCAACTAATTAATTAACTATCCTAGCTAATTAATTATTACAAAACAAAATAACTATTCTAAGTTAACAAAAGCTCTGAAATGGCCTCTAGACGAGGGATGCATGCATGCTCGGTTGGCTTCGCTCGGAAATCCGTTGCCATGCCTCATGTTGCCTCTGTTTGCACTGTTTTAGACTCCTGAAAACTGTACAAATCTCCAAAACACTTCTGATCCACCTCATGGACATGCTGAGAGGCCATCGGCCAAATGGTATGGTCATTGGCCAAGGGATATGGGTCATCGACCACTTTTGAGGCTATCGGCCAAACATTTTTAGCCGATCGGCACACTAGATAGCCGATCGGCCAACTTTTCCTGCAGACTGCTCCTTTTGCTGCAACAGAGTACAAACAGAGGCATGGCAATACATTTGCAAGAAAATGTTGTGCAACTACACCCCTTATCATGTTCAAAGCTCAAAGGAGTGTAATGCTCGACTCTCGAGCCATCAATCACGCATTTCGATGCATGATGGCCAAAGAGGCCGAGTCGCACAATTCAATGTGAATGGAATGCACAAAAACACATAAGGGCCCTTAACCTCTATCATGTTTGATCAAGAGGCAAGGCATGCACACACAATGCAATGCAATAAGCATGTAACAACATGTAACCCAAACATGCAAGCATGATACAATGTAACAACATTTGAACAACATGCAAATTGGAGTTAAACTAAAATGGACAGACCTCAATCATGCCCAAATCAGTGGCCAAAATGATGAAATGATGGCATGAAATGCAAAACAAAGCATGCACATGTAATGGCCTATCACCTAGGCATAAGAGCACAACTCTCAAGAGTGCTCAAAGAGTGACAAAAGTAGAAGTGTAACAACATTATAAGCTCTGAAATCATGCATGGAATGATGCCAAATCAACCAAACAATGCGAGTATGGCATGCAAGAAAGCTCAAAGCTTGAAGCTAGCATAGGCATTTGCACTAATGCTATGCAAAACATGAAGCAAATGGCCTAAGCAAACCAAAACAGTCCTAAAGCATATCAAAGTGAGTCTAAAACATGCATGGACCAAAGCCAAAACAAGTCAACATGAAAGGCATAAGGCATAAGGCATAATGCAAGTAAGGCCAACAAAGGGGATTGCACTACACCTATCAAAACCAAACATGGCATGACTTTGACAACAAAAATTAGAGATGCATCATGGTAAAACAAGACCAAAAATACATTGAAATGATAGCCCTAAAGGCCTAAGCATAGAGGCATGCATAATGACCCACTCTTAAGGCATAAAACACCAAACCTCCTAAGCATTGAAAGAATGACAAAGGCAAGTGTATGACCATAAAACATGCACTGAAATATCATTTCAAATGATGCCAAATCATGAGAATAGTCTAAGCAATGCATGCTAGTGGACTTGATACACAAAGCTAACAAGCTAGATTGAACCATGGCTATACAAAACAATGCATGCATGACTAAGACAACACAAATCAGAGCTTAAGCATGGTGAAACAAGGCTAAAAGCTTCTTTGAGTTGAGCCAAAACATGCAAGAATGATTGTCCAAACACATCATGCATGTTATGCTAGCATGCAAGATTGCTGTACGAGTATGTGAAGCATGCAAGATGCTATCAAACCAACTTAAAACAGAGTTGAAGCATGCTAAAATAACACCAAAAATTTTCTGAAATGGAACCAAAACATGCTAAGCAAACATGCTACTATTATGAGCCATTTATACTAGCTTACAAGACACAAGGAGAGGGGATGACGCTCTCTTATTTGGGACCTCAAAATCACCTTTCCACCACTGAAAATCCTCTAAGTTTCAGTGGTGAGAAGGCCAAAACAAGTTAGTCCCAATAGCTTAAAAGGAAGGCACAAAACAAGGCCAAACAAGGCCTAAGAGGGGGTAGACAACCCCCAACACAAAAGTGACCTTAAACAAACATTACAATCTTGAAAAATCAAACAAATTTATAGTAGAAAGTTAAGCTTAAATCAGCATGCAAATAGGTCTAAAAGCTTAAGCCAAAACAAGGGATTAAAAGGTTAGTTTCTCACCCTTGAAGAACACCTTCAAGAACACAACTCCAGCAGCTTTTCTGAGTTCAAACCAACTCGATAACACTAAAACTAACTCCTCAGTACCTCAGCAACAAAAGGATGGTGTTCTAGTAGGCGTTTGTGTGCAATAGTATGAAGAAATCACACTTTTGAGCACAAACAAGAGCAAATGGAGAGAGAAAGGTAAAATATATAGAGAGAGTGATATATGTTTTGTATATCAAGATTTCAGAACCTCTGGAAAGGGAGGAGGGCCTCCCTTCTTATAGAAAATCAATTCTCAAGCTTGTTGAACAAGCTTGAGTCTTGGTTCAATCCCTCCATACACGTGTATGGAGGATGAGAATTGTGCTCAACAGCTGGCACAGCTGGCACAAAAATATTGCAAAAGCAGGTGGAAAGGTCTCGGCCAAGAAATATGGCTGATCGACCAAAAAGAGTGCCAATCGGCCAAAAAGAGTGCCGATCGGCCACAACTTATGGCCAATGGCAAGAAAACAAGGCCGATGGCACCATGCCTTGGCCGATGGGTTGTAGGGATGGCCAACAAGCCACCCTCTTCCCTCAGAAGTAAAAACCACAAGTCCTTGGTCCACAACCAAGCACAAAAAAAACAAGTAGAGAGATCCTAAGGCAAGGCGTGCAACCGAGACCTTCGGGAACTCAAAACGAACACGAGCATGGATGATCATCGAGTGTTCAAATGATGACATCCAAGTCTTGAGGACGGTCAAAAATAGGATGTCTACAGTTGCCCCTCTTTGACAGAACTCGAAAGTCATAAGATGACGGAAGTGAATGTCAAAGCCAAGAGATGACCCATTTTTGACAAGGCCGAAGACTTAGACAAGCATACAAGATGACAAAGAGATGCGCCTGCAGGCAAGGGCAAGATGAAAATGACATGCACAATGCCGAACATAACTTATGATCTTGCAAAGAGAGCTGTAATGAAGTATTTATGCAAAATAAATGCGACATTTTAAGCAAGCGAATAAGAAAGGATAGTCCTATACATTCCAACAGAAAGGATGTAAGAAAATTAGGCAATTCTCACTGTGTCTCATGCGGAGAAGATTAAAAGCGACTACTGAGAATACCCGGAGTCTGAAACACAACATCCCTCAGCATATCACACGCAAAAAGGAGAAAGGCATCCAAACGCATGTCAAACGCGAGAGGAGAAGGGTTGCGCAAGAAAGCGTGATGCACATGACAGTGCGGGTACGTCCAAACGCGGCACGCGAGTGGAGAAAGGTTGTGCGAGAAAGCGCGATGCACATAACAGTGCAGGTACGTCCAAACGCGGCATGCGAGTGGAGAAAGGTAGCAGTCAAACTGAACCGGAACATCTCTTGAATGAATCATACATACAAGAACGTCTAGCCGCGCCAGCTTCAAATGAACCGTACATACAATATTGTGCCTGCAAAAGAAAGAAACTCAACAAGTACAGTATAGTAGTAACACATGTAGATAGAACACGCATAACAATGCAAGTGAAAAGGTTGCATGACAACGCAAGTGAAAAGTGCACAACAATGCAAGTGAAAAGGTTGCATGACAATGCAATGCACTAACAAGTGCAGATGAGGTGCGCAAGATAGCACGAACAAGTTCCAACAAATGCAAGTAAGGTGCGCAAGATAGCACGAGCAAGTTCTATGCAAGAAGAAAGCATGTAATGAAATGCACAAAACAGTTCGACGCACAAGAAAGCGCGAGTGATAAACTGTGCAAAACAGTGCGATGAAATGCATGCCTAATGCAAGTAAGTTGCACAAAATAGTGCGATGCGCAAAATAACGCGAATGTAAACTGCACAGAATAGTGCGATGCACAAGAAAGCGCCAGTGTAAACTACACAAAACAGTGCGATAAAATGCAATAGATAGTACAGTAGATGCAAAGGGGGGCATATTCCAACCATGCTGGAATCATGAGAGAAGGAAAAACAATCAATCAGGCGCATACACAACGCACCCTGAGATAAATTCCAAACACGCTGAAATCGTATAAGGAAAAGGACACTCAAACCACGCTGAAATCGTGAGAGGAGGTCCAAAATAACCCTCCCAGGCGCGTACACGACGCAACCTGAGATAAATTCCAAACACGCTGAAATCGTGTGAGGAAAGGGACACTCAAACCACGTTGAAATCGTGAGAGGAGGTCCAAAACAACCCTCCTAGGCGCGTACACGACACAACCTGAGATAAATTCCAAACACACTGAAATCGTGTGAGGAAAGGGACACTCAAATCACGCTGAAATCGTGAGAGGAGGTCCAAAACAACCCGCCCAGCGCGTACACGACACAACCTGAGATAAATTCCAAACACGTTGAAATCATGTGAGGACAGGGACACTCAAACCACACTGAAATTGTGAGAAGAGGTCCAAAACAACCCGCCCAGGTGCGTACACAACGCAACCTGAGATAAATTCCAAACACGCTGAAATCGTATGAGGAAAGGGACACTCAAACCATGCTGAAATCGTGAGAGGAGGTCCAAAACAACCTGCCCAGGCGCGTACACGATGCAACCTGAGATAAATTCCAAACACGCTGAAATCGTGTGAGGAAAGGGACATTCAAACCACGCTGAAATCGTGAGAGGAGGTCCAAAATAACCCTCCCAGGCACGTACACGACGCAACCTGAGATAAATTCCAAACACGCTGAAATCGTGTGAGGAAATGGATACTCAAACCACGCTGAAATCGTGAGAGGAGGTCCAAAACAACCAGCCCAGGCGCGTACACGACGCAACCTGAGAAGGCCCCAGAGGACAACGATCCTAAACGCTGCTCGGCGTAAAAGGACAAAAGATACAAGATAACACAAAAGGCAAATAAATGCAATAAGTGCGATGATATGATACATGTTACAACATGTTTCAAGCAATGTAGGGCATGATGTTTAGGGAATGCAAGAAACAAACAAGGCGGTGCTTTAAAAAGGACCTCATAAAAAGGAGTGAGTGGCGGTGAACCGCTCTACTCGGATGGGGATCTCCCTTTGTGTTCTTTGAACTCTTACCTTCAACTCACAGTACAAAGGTCCTGAAATGCTGACAAAGGGTAACTTCTGCATGTAGAAACCACAAACGCCGTTTTCCTTCTTGATCATGTTCACAACTTTCCCTATTCTCCAACGGGGTGACAGACTAGGTTGGTTCAGTATCTAGAATTGAGGTGCGCACATGCTATCTCAACCTATGGGGCTTCCATACAGATTTCAAGCCGGGGATACACCCCTGGGTATTTAAACCAGACTTTAGTCTCGGAAATCCCGAACCTTTGCGTTCTAGGCAACAACCATTCGAACCCTAGTTTCCACCGTCATAGTTGGTCTCCTAGGAACTCATTGCAAACACAACCAAGATGCCTCTGGCAGGAAAAGGTACTCAGGAAGAGCACTTCTGATCGCCGTTCTGGCTTGAAGTAGGCCTGATCTTGAGCTTGAGGTAGAGGCACACTCATACTTTGGAGCATTGACAAGGCCTAAGTAGGTACATTCGGAATACAATCTCAAAATTTACAGAAGTTGAAACAAACTCAGATGCTCCAAATTTTCCCTCTTTTCTTTTGCTTTGCAGTCCGGAACCCAGATAGCTTCAGATAGGTCCTTGTTCTACTGTTCTCACATGACCTGGGTTGAACCCTGCAGTTTGTGAAAGAAAGAAATCCTGTTTTGCACAAATTTGGAGAATGGCACAGCACTCTGAGCACAAAACGATTTATTTTTGAAATCGAGAAATGAGTTCTTAACCGGGTATTGAGCCAACGACTAAAACACAATGCACCACGACTCAATAAAGGAAAACAAAGGTAAAACATCCTAAACACATCTATTGACACTCAAAACGACTCAAAACAAGAATCGAGGCAAACAAAACAACACACACGACACTCAGACGTATTCCATGGCAAGCGACCTTTCAGTTCACGAGGAGCCAGTTTCTTCTGGTATTGTTTCCCACCCTTTCTCATTTGTGATTCTCACATCACAATGGCACTCAATCTCTTGTTTTCTGAAAAAGCCCTTTTCTCACTTTTTCACTTAGCGCACATCTCTCTATTCTTCAATCTTTCTTTTTTCATCCCTCCCCTCGGTGGTTGATGGATAAACAAGAAGTTGCGGGCTCTTGCCCCTAGCATTTTGCTAAATTCTCTTTCTTCCGCTCACAAGAGTGAACTTTCCCACAGAGGGGTTGCGCTACAACTGGGTGTGTAGCAAATCTGCAGCTAACATTGATTGATGACGCCCTTGGCTAGTTCGGATGTGACCAGACTTTTTCGGATAAGGGAATGGAATATCATGCTCCCTTTCCAGTTTGTGCTTTGCACTTGGCTTGATACCTCGCTGCTTGGAGGATAAGAGAGCTTTCGGCCCTTTGCTGACAGCTTCAGCTGTGCCCTTTCTGGTGAACATGGTGCCCTTTCTGGCAAGCACGTAGAGAACGGGGAAAAGACAGAAAACCTGATTCGACTGTGCCCCTAGTTCATCATTTTGACCATTTTTTGTTTTGGCATTCTACTAAAACAATTTTGACCAACATGAGAGTTAGATTAACATGCTTGTTCGATTTTCTGATTTGAAATCATGCAAGTCAAGTTATGAGCACTGAAAATTTTCCTTTTTGGGTCCAAGATATGGTCCAGTTTTGGAAAAATGGAATAATTTTCAAGAGAATTAGTCAACCTCAGTAAAAATTCTCAAAAACTGTTTTTACAAATAGCCACTGCTCGACCAACACAGAATTTACTCTTGAGATGCATAACCTCAGATCCAACAAACAATGGAAAATTGCCCCTTGTCTAACTGGCATTGTACGGCAACGGAAAGTTGCCCCTTATTTGAATGGCACCACAACGCACTGTAATCAGTCCCCAAGGTGACGATCACAACCGAACTCTCGGATACAGAGAAGAAAAAGATGATTAGAACCAACACATGGACACAGTCGAATTTGAAGTGTTTTACGGCTGGACTTCAGAATGAAGTTGCCTATGTATCCCAAAGATGGGAATCAAGCCTTACATAGTTCGGGGTTAAGGTACACTCGGGTATTAACCTCTCCTTTTACGCTCTAACTTTTGCAAGGCCGCCCTTCCGGGTTTTCAACCTTGTGAGCTTTGTTTTTCTTTTCTTTTCATTTCTTTTCATTTTTTCTTTTCTTTGTTCACTTCTTTTCAGAATTTTTTCATTTCTTTTTCTTCATTTCTTTGTTCACTTCTTTTCAGAATTTTTTTCATTTCTTTTTCTTCATTTCTTTTTTGTTCTTTTTGCGTTTCTTTTCATTTTTCTTCTTTTTTTCTTGCTCTAACTTTTGCCTTGGTCGCCCTTCCGGGTTTTCGGCCCAGTGCGCCTCTTAAGGGTAAAAGTGTAGCTTTGTCCATGTTGATCGGTTTGAGATCTCGAAGCCATCTGAATCCAGGAGAATGGCTGCTGTTTGCTAATGATGTAGGAGTCCATCCAACGAGAACTGAATTTGCCCCTAGTGTTGTGGATAGGAGCTCAATTCTCTCTGTTTCTCGAATTTGGCTTTCTTGCCAGTCTTCATTGGTTTGCAGAATGACTCATCTTTTGAATCTTCGAGCACATCTGACATTTTTTCTTTGCCCCTAGTTCAAGGGCTGCTTCTCATCCAGCTTTACAAGCTTTCTTTTGATCAATTTGATCTTCTTGATCTGACTTTCTTGCCCCTAGTTCGAGGGCTACTTCAAATCTGGCCTGATGGGCCTCCTTTGATGGTTGACCATTGAACATTCTAAATCCAAGTTCGTGGTTTGAAAGCAAGGGGTCGATTCTCGAGGCTGAGAGCGATCCTAGGCTGCACAATCTCAAGAACGATTCCACACAGGTCTTCGTAGAACCACACAAAACATTTTTTAAAATCTTTTAAGAAAGCGACTAGTCGCTCGCGCTGAAGACAATGTAGAACCAATCTGGATCAAGCCAGGATCCTTATCAGTACTCACATTAACAAACATGATCTCATTCATTAAGGGCTTAGCACGCCTCTCTTTCTCTCAATTGATCAATTTTTTGCAAATCCCGAGGAATTCATTCCTCTTTGTTTTCATCACAATGTTAAAAAAGTTTTGAAAAACTTAGGTCAATGCAATGACTTCAAGGCACAGAAAAGACACAGTTTCTAGTCAAATACTGTCATCTTATCAGAACTTCTAGTATAACTGGCACAAGGCAGAAGCAAACACAAGAGTGTGAAAATCACTGCTGTTTCATTCAAAATCTGTTGGCACAACTGGCTCCAAGGTAGAAACAGACTCAAAAGAAATCGAGAAGACAAACACAAAACAAGAAAGTGATGTCCGAGGTAACACCCCCGAAATCACCCGACTCTAACAAAACAAGACTGACTCGATACAACAAGACAGACCCAACTGACTCAGTATGAAAAGACTGGCTCTATACAACAAGACAGACTCTAAACAACATAACAAAATTGACTCAATACCCGGGTCAGAAAGTACAAAAACCAGCATTCACAAATGCTCAAAACAGTGCGTGCCATACGCCACATCCGGAGTAAACTAGGTGCCATCCGCAGGTGGCTCATCCCCCGATCACATCACATTATCTCCCAGGTTCACTGATCCAATGACGATAGACTTTGCTGAGCTTGGTGGGATGATGACCTCATTGTCAAACAAATCATGCACTTCGTGGCAGAGACGAAAGCAATTGTCGATGCTATGACCGGTTTGTTGATGAAAAGCACAATACTGGGTAGCATCATGACCGGGTGGAAGACGACCAGGAAGGGGCCGAGGCTCGAGAGGTTTGAGATGGCCTTTTTCGACAAGAATTTGAAGAGCCTTGGACAAAGGCATGTAGAGGGCATGGAAAACCCTGCGACCTCGGGGTAGATACTTCGAGGTTTGTGGATTTTTGTTGGACGCACTAGTAAAGGGATCGGTAGGTGCTGGCTTGGTTTTCTAGTCTCTTCCGAGTGCAGGATTAGAGCTAACAGGATCGTTTCTGGTACGACGGCCCTTCTCCCGGTTCTCCCCTTGCTTTGAACTGCTCTCATTCTGAGTGACGAAAGTGTCATCCACAGTTTTTTGCGACAACTGCGAGCACTTGCTGTTTGTTCAGTCCGTCGGCTTTCAAAGCCTCAACAACCCACAGAAGGTGTTCATAGGGATCAACGTCTGCCCCTAATTTGCTCTTTCCACTTGCCTCAGATTGGTTAAAGGTTTGGGTCGCTACATCAGTGCGAAACCCGGTTGTTGCCGACACGTCATTGCCCAAATTTGGGATAGCTTCAGGTTGGCTGAGTTCAATTACAATTCGCCCCAAGAGTGGGGGGGTCTTCTGAAATGAAATTTCTAACATATGATGTAGTCGATGGCGGAGCCGATATTCCAAAGGCTAGATCAGCCACAGTTCTCTAAAGATCACCGATCATTCCCATCAGCTCAAAAGTAGTGGGCTCACGGGTTTGAGATGATTGGGGTTCCAAGACTGGATGTGTGGTAGGTTCCCTAGACGGGCGTTGCATTTCAGCATCGGTCTCACCCTGCATGGTGATTCCCTGGTTTAATGTCGCTGTCATGATCATAATTTCTTCTGAACTCTGCGTCATCATGAGTCTGCTGAACTGAACAGAGGTGATATGATTGGGACTAACGAATCGGATGAACTGGTAAGCCTTGACTGGCCTTTCTCTGCCTTGCCTCAGTGAAGGAACACACTGGCTGCTCTGAACTGAATCTCTGACTTGACAAAGTCTATCAGCAGAAGTCCAATGTACCCGGGGGATATCGGAGCCTTTTGAAGCTATGGTTCCAAGACCCTACCTTGCAAAAGAAGAAAACAGACAGCATCTCAGCCTGGTTTCACTAGAACAGATATGAGCACAGCTGAATGACTGCACTCTTTGTTGAATTCTGCCCAAAATTCTGCCTATAAACTGATACCCTCAGGTGAAATTGATTCCCCCACAAAACACTGATGCCCTCAGGCCTGATACCCAGACTTGAAAACTGATACACGCATTTCTGTAGAGGCACACTCTAAAAGCACATAGCAAGCAGATGAGAGCCAAAACACCCCTATGTTGGGGTAGGATTTCCCTATCCTATTTTGTTAGGAGCTAGGGTTTCACTATGCACACAGCGGTTTCAAACAACCTACAATCGGGTAAGCAACCTGTCCCAGTTTGGAATAGTCACTGGATTCCGATATGCACTAGGTCGAATGGTCAAAAAGGGTGCCCCGGTAAAAATCGGGGTTTGTGTTCCCGTCGTGGCAGAGCCCGCAACCGGTCAGCCTTATGGCACGCTTCTCAAAGCAAGCCTTCGGCAAACCATTCAGGAATAGCATACGGCAAACACGGTGTCCTAGGCGCACCAATACAAATGCAATGCAAAGAAACACATAAGTGTAATCAAAACAAGATATCATGAGTTCGAGTCAAGTTCTCTAAATCCCCAGCAGAGTCGCCAGAAACTGTAGACGTGCTGCGAACGTCCTGGCTCTGCGCCCGTATTGCGTGAAATCTGTTTTGTTCATTAGCTACTACAGTTCGGACTCAATGTCACGGTTCTGAATCTAATCTCACAAAGTGCAATGCAAGACTGATAAATCACCAAAGAGTCCAAATCCGGCAAATCGTTTTGGAAAACTAATTTTTATAAAGAAGTGCCTAACATGGACTGCTTTGCCAGATACAGAGTCGCCACCTAAATATTTTATTTTGGGGGAATTTAGGAAACCCTGACTCGTGCCTAAGGCCACGTGTCCATCATCACCAAAGTTGTCTCGGCTCGAGAACTTGGGTACGAGAGTGGAAGGTCATGCAATGAGCACCCCCGTTTGCCCGATCAAAGATCGGCCTTTACTAACATGATATTTTGTTTTTGAAAACACATGCGCTCTTATTCCGGTTAATTAGCTAATCTTACTACGTGATGCGCACAACATACAAGTATAGACTAGATCGCCTAAGTTGGAACAAAACATCTCATGTTTGTTTGAAAATGGTTTGAAGGTGCTACTCGCAAGTAGGCTAAGACGTGGATTTGCCACCTTCAAGTGGACTTAGAAAACATGATTTTGCCACTCTCAAGTGGGCTTAAAACTCATATTTCGATGAATTGTTCCAATTCAAGCAATCCAACCTTCACCCACAGGCATTCAGACAGTTATATCATTTAAGCAGTTAGCCTCATGGCAAGCATGCTGTTATGGCAATCAATAACACACATGCAGGGATGCTAAAGCATAAACACTTACAGTGTACTCCGAGCCAAAACAACAACTAGTTAGTAATCAATGCATGATCCTAGCTATGTTAAGATGCCTAATGCAACACATGCAAAAATGCAACTAAAATAGGCTCGGCTATTCTAAGATGGCATATGAAATGCAACTTGATAACATGCTTTTGAACACGTATTCAAGTAAATGTATTGAAATACAATGCAGTTTGTATGATGCGCCAAGTCCAGTGCATGCAATACAAATGAATGGATGCACACATGCAAGCATAAGGATGCTAATTAAAACATGACCTAGAACTAACCATCGTAAGCGGTTAAGTAAAAGGGAGAAAGATGTGGGGTTGGAAGACATTCACACACTCACGCACACTTATTACAAAATTCGCCCTCTCGACGGAGGGTCTGAATAAATAATACAAACCAACTAATTAATTAACTATCCTATCTAATTAATTATTACAAAACAAATTGAAACAAATAACTATTCTAAGTTAACAAAAGCTCTGAAATGGCTTCGCGACGAGGGATGCATGCATGCTCGGTCGGCTTCGCTTGGAAATCCGTTGCCACGCCTTATTTCCTCTGTTTGCATTGTTTTAGACTCCTGAAAACTGTACAAATCTCCAAAACACTTCTGATCCACCTCATGGACATGCTGAGAGGCCATCGGCCAAATGGTATGGTCATTGGCCAAGGGATAAGGTCATCGACCACTTTTGAGGCTAAGGTTGTAAATTCCTGTTTCACACTCAGTGAAAAAATCCCTGAAGCTAAGGTTGTTGGAAAATTTTTGAGGTTTTTACCCGAGAGGTTCCAATCAAAAGTGACAGCTATTGAGGAGGCTTAGAATGTTGATACCCTCAAGCTTGATCAGTTGGTTGGAAACTTGCAGACTTATGAAGCCCACCAGATTTCTAAGAAAAAACAAAAAGATAGTGTGGCTTTCACTAGTGCTCATGAGACTGCAAAAACTCCTGAGACTGAGTTTGATCTAGAGTCCAAGATGAAGGCTATGTTTACTAAACAGTTCAAAAAAAATTTAAAGAAAAAGAAGCCTAATTTCAGAGACCCTATTTCAAAAGATAAGAGTAATGATAAACCCAAAACTTTTCCACCAAAACTCGCTCCAAAAACTGAAAAAACGATTGTAAAGGGGCAAGGGTCAAGTGTTATGAATGTCAAGGGTTTGGACATATTGCTCTTGAATGTCCATTGAAAAAGAATCGGAAGAAATTCTATATAGTGACTTGGGATGATGAAAGCGAGTCAGAGCAAGAACTTGAAGAAACTGAATCCGGTGAAGATGGGGATAGTGCTTTCATGGCATTCTGGTCCACTTTCACTTAACCTCCTCCGAAGACAGTGGAATTTTCTCGTGGTCAGAATCTACACTGTGCTCCTACCTTTGATGGGAGTAATTACTTGTACTGAAAGATTAGAATGAGGGCGTTTCTGAGAGCTTTCGACCTTGAAGGCTAGCAAGCCATTGAAGAGGATATTGAAAGTACTGACAATCCGAGCAATCAGAGAGCTCTGATTACTATTCGTGAAGTAATTTCTGATGAAGAACAGCAACGGGTTGCTCACTGCACTAAGGCCAAAGATGCATGGGACATTCTGAGTCAATTTCATGAAAGAGGAGAGTCATCTTCACCACCATCTATCACCTTTCCTGCTCTAGTTGCTCGACTGGATGAGGTCCAAGAGAAAGAGGAGCAAAATGAAGATGATAAAACATCAGAAGATAATGATGAAATTGATGGTGATGATCTACAATAAGCTTACGAAAAGCTTTACGATGAATCTTTGAATTTGTCCAAGATCAATGACAAACTCACTCTCAAGCTCAAAGCATGTGAAAGCGAGAATGTCAAGCTAAAAGGAGAAATTGCAACAGCAAAATAGAATGTCATCAAGATCTCTAATGACAGGCAAGACCTATGTGGGAAACTTCTATCTTGTGAAACAGAAATGAATGAACTTCTAAAAATATATGCCACATATGAAGAGAAGATTGAAAGCCTTGAGATGTCACAAGCTACATTGGAAGAGATGATTTGTCATAAAGATGAAGAACTCGGAATTGCTAGAGCCACAATTACCATGTGGAACAAAGGTTCTAAGTCATTAGAAGACATCCTTGGGTCTCAAAAAATGGGTTGTGACAAAAGTGGGTTAGGCTATGTTAATGTGACAGCTCACAAGGGATAGGCCTCTACATCTCATAACCTGAAGTCTCAAGAAAAGGGAAAGTTGAAGGTGCACCAGGGTGATCCCTTTCTTCATCTGCCTAATGGGGGTAAGATCAACAAAAAGGAGGTAAAACCTATTTTTGTTTGTCAGCATTGTGGTAGGTATGGCCACATTCGTCCTTATTGCTTTGAATTGTTTGGTAATGTGTCTCAAAAGGGTAGAAATTTTAATACTTTTTGGGTTAGGAGACACCCTTACATGTCTAGGCGGAACACCAAGATACATGAGGGTGTTCACACGCTAAGGCATTTACCAAGACCGCCAGTCCTGATTTTGTTAAGACCAAAAAGATATGGGTGAGAAAAGATGACTTGACTTGTTTAGTTGTTCAAACTGTGCTAAAAGCACGTGACTCACACATGTGGTACCTTGATAGTGGGTGCTCTCATCAGGTGACAAATCCTACTTCACCTCCCTTGAAAAATATGAAGATGGAATTGTTACCTTTGGAGATGGTGGCACTTCTAGAGTCATTGGTAAGGGCTCTATAAGTGTGGCTGGTCTTCCCAAGCTTAAAAATGCATTACTTGTTGATGGCCTTAAAGCAAATCTTTTGAGCATCAATCAAATGTGTGATTCCCACCATGAAGTATTGTTTTCAAAAAATAAATGTGAAATTTTGGATAAAAAGGGAAATACTGTCATGCATGGGGTTCGCACATCTGATAACTGCTACGGGATTGTTACCACTAATGATCTCACTTGTCACTCAGCCATCATAAGTAACATTGATCTGTGGCATCAAAGATTAGGTCACATGAATTTCAAAGACCTAACTAAGATAGCCAACAAAGAACTTGTGAGAGGTGTACCTAAACTGGGTAAGAATCTGAACCATGTATGTGGACCATATCAACTTGGAAATCAAACCCGTGCCCCTCATAAAAAGGTGAACAACTTTACAAGCAAACGTCCTCTTGAATTGGTTCACATGGATCTAATGGGACCTACTCGCACTGAAAGCATTGGAGGTAAAAGATACATTTTTTTAACTATTGATGATTTTACTCGTTTTTCATGGGTAAATTTTTTAAGAGAAAAATCTGATACATTTGATGCTTTCCAGGCCTTAGTCCTTAAAATCCAAAATGAACAGGGTGTTTCTATTGGTGTATCATAAGAATCCGAACTGATCATGGTCGTGAGTTTGAAAACAGTTCGTTTTCAGATTTTTGTGATATGCATGGAATTAAGCATGAATTTTCTGCAGCTATTACTCCACAACAAAATGGAGTTATTGAGAGGAAGAATAGGGTTGTTCAAGAGATGGCTAGGGTCATGCTCCTTGGTAAGAAAGTTCCTCCAAAGTTTTGGGCTGAAGCCCTAAATACTGCTGTTTATGTCATAAATAATGTGTATTTAAGGCCCAACACTTTACAAACTCCATATGAATTGTGGAAGGGATTAAAACCTAATGTAAAATACTTCGAAACTTTTGGGAGTAAGTGTTACATTTTCAAAGATAGAGAGCCTTTGGGCAAATTTGACTCCCGAAGTGATGAAGGTATTTTTCTAAGATATTCAACCACTAGTAGGGCTTTTCGTGTCTATAACCTGCGAACTTCATCTTTAATGGAATCGATCAATGTGGTTATAGATGACACAGGTTCTCCTACTTTAACGACAAATGAGGAAGAAAATGGTGAGTCTCCAATCTTGGATACTGAACCACAAAGTCAAAGAGAAGCTGAGGTTCAAGCATAAGAAGTTGAGACAGCACCAACTTCTCAGGTAAGTCAGAGTCCAAAGAGTGCACAGAGAGACACCACTTCTGATGCTTCTGTCACCACAAGTCCAGAGTTCAAACCATCAGCAAGGGTGAAACTGAATCATCCAGCTCAACAGGTGATTAGAAGTGTCTCGGATCGAATGAAAACCTGAAGACAAATTCTGGATGAGGTATCTCATATGTGTTATGTTTCATTAATTGGACCTAAGAATATAAAAGAGGTCTTACTAGATGATAGTTGGGTCAATGCTATGCATGAAGAATTAGGTCAATTTGAACGTAACAATGTTTGGACTCTTGTTCCCAGACTTAGAGACATGAATGTGATTGGTACCAAGTCGATCTTTAAGAATAAATCTGATGAGAATGGTACTGTGGTTAGAAATAAAGCTAGGTTGGTTGCTTAATGCTACACACAAGTAGAGGGTGTTGACTATGATGAGACGTTTGCTCCAGTTGCACGTCTTGAATCTATTCGTATTTTACTTGGTGTTGCATGCTTTCTTGGTTTCAAACTGTTTCAAATGGATGTGAAAAGTGCCTTTCTGAATGGGTACTTGAAAGAAGAGGCTTATGTTGAGCAACCTAAAGGGTTTGAGGACCCT
The DNA here is from genome assembly GCA_030407325.1 of Camellia japonica. Taxonomy (NCBI): domain Eukaryota; kingdom Viridiplantae; phylum Streptophyta; class Magnoliopsida; order Ericales; family Theaceae; genus Camellia; species Camellia japonica. Next base: position 20,582,677 of record JAPPVO010000031.1, on the reverse strand, counting down.
AAATGTCCAAACCATGTCTACGAGTTAGACAAGGCTTTATATGGGTTGAAACAAGCCCCTCGGGCTTGGTATGATAGACTTACTACCTACCTACCTACTTGATAATGAATTTCAAAGGGGTAGTGTGGACAAGACTTTATTTGTGAAACATACTAAGTCTCATATTCTTGTTGCTCAGATTTATGTTGATGATATTATGTTTGGATCCACTGCTGATCATCTTGTTAAATACTTTTCGAATTGCGTGACACATGAGTTTGAGATGAGCATGATGGGAGAGTTGTCTTATTTCTTAGGTCTTCAAATTAAACAGTCCCCTTCGGGTATGTTTGTTTCTCAGACTAAGTATGCCAAAAACCTTGTCTCTAAGTTCGGTCTTGAGTCGGCCAAACATGCTCGCACTCCCATGAGCACCAGTCTTCACATTTCCAAAGATTCTTCCAGTACTGATGTTGATCCTACCCTGTATAGGAGTATGATAGGGAGTCTCTTGTACCTCACTACCAGTCGTCCTGACATTGCATTTAGTATAGGTGTTTGTGCCAGTTACCAAGCTTGTCCTAAAGAGTCTCATCTGATTGCTGTCGAACGCATTGTTAAGTATGTGAATGAGACATTAGGTTATGGGATTTGGTTCTCAACCGACACTATTGCTGAAATCACTGGTTTTTCTGATGCCGACTGGGCAGGGTGTGCTGATGATCGTAAGAGCACATCCGGGGGATGTTTTTACCTTGGGAATAATTTGGTTACCTGGCATTGCAAAAACCAAAATGCCATTTCTCTTTCGACAGTTGAGGCTGAGTACATTGCTGCTAGGAGTTGTTGTGCACAAATGTTGTGGATGAAGCAAATGCTTCATGATTATGGAATTGACCAGAACACTCTCGCTCTTTTCTGTGATAACACAAGTGCCATTAACATCTCTAAAAATCCTGTCCAACACTCTCGCACCAAACACATTGACATTCGTCATCATTTTATCTGAGAGTTAGTGGAAAAAGGCCTTGTTGTTCTTGAACATGTACCTATTGAGCATCAAAAAGATGATTTTTTTTACAAAACCCCTTGATCTTCTTAGGTTTGAGTTCCTTAGAAAGACCTTGGGTGTAGTGCTTAGTTACTAGGGTGTTACCTGTTACTGGAGGGGGTGTGAGTGATTGTTTTTTTGTATACTTGGATGCTATAATCTCATTCTCATTGATTCCTGTCATCCCTGCATTTAGAAAAATATGAGCACCTCTTATGCTGCTTGCTAGATTTCATTTTTCATTGTTCATAGCTCATTCTGAATGCCCATGCTTATTGACTTCATGATCTCATTCTGTACACATTCTTGAGATAAACTGTTGCAGGGATTTCCGCACAAGTGATCAAAGTTCTCTATGGACCACTAACAGTGTATCTTTTACATTATTCGAGGAATTGACCTATATTGGTATATCATAGGTGATGTTGAGTCTCTTAACCATCTACCATCGTTTTTCACTTTCAAGGTTCCTCCCTCAATTCATTGAAGTTCAGGCATTAGGAAAAGGCTACCTCAGAGGCACCAACCAGGCCATTCTTTCTGATTTCATGCTTCTCTGGTTTGGTCTCCATACTCTTGAGCGTGCAAGCCACCAGTAAGTGCCCACAGAAAAGAAAAGTCTCATAATAAAAAAAAAAGGACTCTTTGATTGAGGGAGAGCCTCTGCGCTTACTCAACAAATACCCCTTGATTCCCAATGGTTTGACTTTTCTCTGTGCTGTTTTGCTACTCTTGCCGGAGGTCCAACCATCCGATCACTATGAGGATTAACTCTAGCTCTGTGGTCTCTCAAGGATTGCACACACACACATTCTTTTTGGGAGCTCTCGTGTTTGCTTTTGAGTTGTGCATTCTCATGTAGCTTATGATCATTGATTAAATTTTATCTGATTTGTTCATGATTTTGTGGTTCATAAGTTCAAAATTTGCAAGTTTGCAGGCTTTATGGTTTATGGATTATCTCATCTTAGTGTCACAGTCTTACGGTTATGCTCACCTCTATTTTGTTACAAGTCACACTTCTTTGTACGAGTTGTTTTTATTTGCACAAAAAAGGTGTTTTGGGTTTTGGAGTTCTTTTGTCCTCACTCGAGCGGAAACTCTCACGCTCGAGCATGGATTTCATCCTTCCAGCATTTTTTGTAGAGTTGTTCAATTTTGTGAGGTTGTTTTTGGTGCTCGAGTGTCTAATTCCTTGCTCAAGCGTAGCCACGCGTGTTTTAGCGTACGCTCGAGCGTTAAAACCCACGCTTGAGCGGACTAGTTTGTTATAAAAATCCTTCTCGTCTCTTCAGTTCAATTTTTTCCCAAATTCGATCTCTCTCTCACCTAGGGCATCTTGGCGACTCTGTGTTTGTCCTCCCTTAGGCTGTTGATTGGGTTTCTTCCTTCAGTACCTTGATTCTCATACCTCTTGGTCGTCTCAGGTATGTATCTCTCAGATTTTGTCTATTTCTTTCTCTTCATTTGTTTTTTGGTTGTCTCTTGTTCCTCTCATGTTCATCATCCATACTTGTTCATAGTGTTTGAGTCTTGTGTGTCTTATCTACTCTTGTTTATGGTCTGATTGGTTTGGGTATTTTGGGTTGCATTGTGATTATTGTTATGGAATATTGAGTTATTGGGTTGTGTATTTTTTGATTTGAGTTATGAACTATTGAGTTTTGTCTTTGGTCTGATCACTGCATTCTGGTCTAGTATTTTTTTTCATTCTATCTATCTGGTTATTTGGTTATGGTCACTATGTTCTCATTGGCTATTCTAATCTGCATTCTGCTATATTGTGCTCACATTGAGGGTTGGTCATGCTGTTTCATATTGCTCTTGGCGGTTTAATGTTGATAGATTTGACTTTGCTACTAATGGTTTGTTTCTATGTTTTTTTTTTTTTTTTTTAAATTCCTGTCTTGGGTTGGGGGGATGAGTGATAGTTCTTTTGGGTAATTCTTGATTTAGTCATGTCCACTTCTAAGCGTAAGAAGTCCACTGCCTCTCACTCCTCCTTTAATACAGACCGGTTTCCCTCGGCTGATAAAGCCAAATTGTTTAGGGAGTCCTATTCTTCACAGATTGTTCATCTTGAACGCAATGTTCTACCGAACACTTTTGAGTCCATCCACATTCGTCCTTTATTTGATCCTTTGGGTGGGATTTGGTTCTTTCCTTCTCGGGTCGTCAAAATCTTAATTGGGTAAAGGAATTTTACTGTAATATGGAGGGACTTGACGATGTTGGTCCCTTGTTCAAAACATGGGTCCGGTCTAAGTCTATAACTATTACTCCTGACCTCATTCGTGAGCTTTTAGGGATTAGTAAAATCTTTCCTACTTTCTATCCTTTTCCTGTGAGACCTACCTGTGATTTCAACGAGGTGGCCACTGCTTTATGTGGCACATCTCGTTCGTGGCTCCCGGGCTTTTTGATCAAGCAAAATGAGCTCCTTTCCCAATTTTGCTTACTCAATCTTATTGTGTGTGCCAACATCATTGTGACCACCCACAGTTCGAAGATAAATCAAGAACAAGGTTTTGTCCTTTATTGCATTGCTCACCGCCGCTCTATTGACCTTGCCACCTTGATCATTCAAAAAATGGTTGCTGCTTTTGAGCGCAACAATCTTGGTTTTCCTCCCGGGTGCCTCATTAACCAGCTTCTCGCCAAGTTTGAGGTTCTCCCTTTTGATGAGGATGACTTTGTTTCTCCTTCCCGACCTTTCACCAAAAAGACTGTCTCGCAGAGTCAGTCTCATGTCAGGGGGGTCTCTACTAGGGTGGGTAGTTCAGGTATAGGTGCAAGGGATGCTGCTATGGTCGAGGAGGCAGAGTATGATGCGGCTACTACAAGAGAAGCTGCTGGTGAGGGGGCGCAGTTACCTCCAGTCCATACTATCCGAGGCCAGCTCTGTCAGTTCGAGCAGTCCATGGTCTCCCATTTTGATTGCCTGGAGGGATAGATAGATATCTTCAAGGCCAGGCTTACAAGTCTTGAGACTACTGCCGATGCTCGACTCACAACACTGGAGGCCTCATCCAGGCGCATTGAGGAGTCAGTTGCATAGTCCCCTTCTTATCTGTCTCAGATCTTGTCTCTTCTACAACTGCAGTCACCTCCACGGCCATCTGCTCAGTGACCTCTGTTTTATTGGCTAGTATTCTTTTTACACAGTGGTATCTCTTGATTTTTGTTGCACAGTTTTCTCTTTTGGTTTTGTTGCAAAGTTTTCTTGTGTTTTTTTTTCTCTCTCGGACAAAAAAGGGGAATGGATAGAGATGCTGATGTAGATGTTAAAGATACATACTGATACTTGATGATACTTGATGCATGCATGGTTAGGTTATTATTATTATTTTTTTGGATGGTTATTATTATTGGATATTGGGTTACTTTTGTTTAGATATATATATATATATATATATTTGGCTATTTATCCAGTTCCACAGTTTTGGTTTGTATGGTTGTTTCCACAAGTGGTTGGTTCAAGGATTGAGTGTTTCATGTTCGTAGCATTCAGCTCGTGTGGTGTAATTTTTTTTTTTTAAGTTGAGGCTGTTGATTGTGTTAGTTAGTATGCTTTGGGTTTTCTTGTTAGGAAAATTGTTTAAATCAGTTTTGGTCAGGATTTGACAAAGGGGGAGATTGTTAGAACCCTACTTGTTGTCAAATTCCGTGGACAAACTTGGGTTTAAATTGAGTTGTAATTTTCTTATTTTTGGTTTTCCCGCTCAAGCGAGGAAAGTGGCGCTCGAGCGGAGATTCCATGCTCATAGTATTTTGCTCGTCTGCAAAATATACTGAGTGGTGTGTTTTTATGCTTGAACGTGGGATCTTCCGCTTGAGCGTGAACCCTGGTTTGGAACACGCGATATAGAGTCCCCGCTCGAGCGTCCATTCCCACGCTCGAGCGGACCTCACGAGCTCAGCCTCTATAAATCCTCAAGTTGCTCCAAATCTAGGGTTTGTTTTCTAGATCTTCTTTAAGGGTTTTTGGGTTTTCTTTTGGGGATATTTTTCTGGTTTTCCTTTATGTTTGATTGAGTTTGAACTCATGTTCTTATAAATACACATCAAGGATTTTGTTTGATCTTCTTTGAGAGTATTCTTCTTCGGTGGAATCCGAAGATTCAAGCACAGAGTAATCAAAGGAGTTTGATGCTGTGTGTAGTCGTTGATTCAACAATAGATGTTGTGGATTCAACATCAATCTAATCAATTCCGAGACAAAGGCTGCGGTGAAAGATATACAGAAGATTTGAAGACAAATTGGAAGCGTTTTGGTAATTTGTTCGGTATCTTTGTAATCTTTCTTTTCTTCAGTAGTGCCCGTGGTTTTTTTATCACAATTGAAGGTGTTTCAATTGTGGTTTTTCCACGTAAAAATCATTTGTGTTGATTTATTGTTTTCTGAAACAACAATCTAAATCACTTTCGTACATACTTGATGATTTAGATTGTGAATTTTAATTGGTTGCGAATTAGAATAATTAAATCTTGATCTAACCACGAATCACTTAGGTTTTTTAGACACTTTTCCCCATCCTAAAAAGAAAAAGAAAGAATTGATGCACTTTAACTAGGATTAGAAAGACACGAAATACAAACATAAATAAAATGATTATATAAATCAAACACAAAGAATACAAATATTTATGTTGTTTATCCCAAAATAAAGTTATGTCCATCGTCGTTGCAATTTCACTATGATTTGAAAGAATTACAGTACAAGATTGAAAAATGCGACAGTTTAACTATAAATACATAGTATTGGAGTAATATGACAGAATTGTGAAATATCAAAAATATCCTTAGTTGTTAGTGTTTAGTGTTTAAGAGGATCCACACTACCTAAGAGATCATTCTTATATAATATAGCTTTTATGGAAACACATTTAGATTAGTATTTGATAACATTGTTAGTTTTTTTATTTTTTGTAAACGTGAAACAAGAAGTATTTTTAAAAATAAAAAATAAAAGCAAAAACCTTGTTTGAAATGCAGAAATTAATATATTCAAAACATATAATAATAACAACAATAATTCTGTTAAAGTTAAAGTTTGATTAGTTAAAGTTAAAGTTAGTCTTAGGAGTAAATTGAGTTAAAGTAAAGTTTGATTAGTTAAAGTTAAAATTTGATTAATAAAAGCACAATAATTCTACACAAATATATTAGGGCGATGTACCAATAAATCCCAAATTCATATCTTATGACCCATTTAGTCTTATGTTTTATCTTATGATCCAATTAGTCCCAAAGTAATATTAATGACAAATTAACCTGTGTTACACTATTTTTTGCGCGTGTTAGTAAGGGTAAATGAGGAAACCCCCAACGTCGTATTGACTGAAATGCCCAAACCTGTACTCTGTAGAAATTTGTTTCCCTCCAAACAAACCCGTAATCGAAGAGTCGTGGATGGAAGGTTGAACAGCACTCCGATGTTAATGGCCAGCGTCCATACCTGCACACATTTGAAAAATGCATTACTGTTGCCATCACAAACCCATGAAACAACATAACAGAACAAATATGTGGTGTGTTGGATTAAACACAGCAATGTTGAAAATAAAAAATTTTCCAGCGAAGCCATCGAAGCCATTGATATAACCAGCGAAGCCATCCCAATGACAGATTACAGGAAAATAAAAAAAAAATTGAAAAAAACAACACACCTTTTTTCGGTGCCTTAAACACAGCAGTGCCACCGTAGGAAGACACCAACTTGAACTATCCAATTACAGTGCAAAGAATGGCAGTGGTCACCGGGAAAGATGAAGCCGGCCACCGAAAAAATGGTGCTCACCGTATTCTGCCTCCAAGAAAACCATGGTGGAAACAATGTTAATGAAGAAACACAATGGTAATCAATCATAAAATGGTGCAAAACAATGACAATGAATCAGAAAACAATGTTAATCAAATACATAACAATGAAAGCAAATGTTCATCAATAAGAACGGCTGTAACCGTTTTCTTAGAGATCGCAGAAATGGTGAAAACAATGTTAATCAATAAAAATCATCCCCACGGAAACGTTTACATTACCTAACCGAATTGAAAACAAAATCAAATATTTAAGGAAATACTCATACACAGCATATTGATCGGAATAAATGGTGCTCACCGTTTTGTCTGTCCCAAAAACAATGCAAACAGTGTTAACCAATAAACCATCCCCACAATACGTTAAACATTGTGAAACCCAATTGAATTCATCATCAACTGTTTAAGGAAACAATCATGCAAAGGGTAATGATGTAAAAACAAATTGGATCAAATCAAATCCCCCAAAATCTGGCAATTAAATAGGACTAAATGGTATACAAAAAAAACTTAAAGGACTAAATGGTTTAACTTTTCTCATTGTAGGATTTATGGGTAATTTTTCCAATATATTATGTTTAAAATTAGACAGAAAATATAATGTTAGTTGTCACATGACATAAAAAAATGTGTAATTAATATGATTAGTTGATGATTGAATAGATATGAAAAAGAGTGTTACTTAAAATATTTTAATTGATTAATAATATATCATTAGACTTGGTAATTAGATCTAAATTTGAATGACAGTGTTCTATTGAATACTGTTGTTTATGGCCTTTTATATTTGGATCAGCTTATATGGACAGTTTAATTGGACACGTGGACATCGGTGAATTTAACAAGACATCAGTGGGTTACGTGTTCCTCTCATTTTTTATTTCATAATTTTTTTCTTTTTTATAATGTATCATTTTATGGCATACAACATCATGGACTGGAACAATGCATCCCCTCATTTTTTAAGGATATTAATTTTGTGGTGATTTGTGCTAAAAGTGATAAGTGTGTTTTGACGTATTGAATTTAAAGATTTTGATTTTTTATGATTTGTGCTGAGATTAGAAGTTTTCATTAAGATATTTTAAACTATGAATATTGTGATCAAGTGCGAAACTAAATAAGTGATTATTGGATGGATGAATAATGACTTGGTTGTATAGAGACATTTTTTTTTATCCTATTGATAATGTTATTATCATGAAAAACTTTTAAAAATAAAAACTCATCGGGATTAGTTGTATGAGTTTAAATTAAAAATCATCAAGAAAAATTTCAAACTTGTAATTAATAGGTGACGTCTCTGAATTAATGAGCATTTCAAAGTTTTTGTGCTTTTTGTTTCAAGTTTACAAAAAATAAAAAATTAACAATGTTATCTACCACTAATCTAAAAGTGTTGCCATAAATACTATATATCATATAAGAGTAAGTTGTTGGTTAGTATCGATCCGTGCAAAGACGAAATGGTAACCTCTAAGCATATTTTTGGTATTTCACAGTTCTCCCATATTACTTCAATACTATTTATTTAAAACTGAAGTGTTGCATTTTTCTGTCTTATATTGTATCTCATAATCTTATTTTGAGAGGAACATAGTAAATATTTATATTCTATTTATATTTGTATTTGTATTTTATACTTATCCTAATTACATTGTATCGATCATTAATATGGCCTATATATTTGCATCATAGCTTGTTTTGACTTGTCACTATCAATTAACCTCTTGTACAAATTTTAATTGTCAAAATTTAAGAAATTTTTTTTTTTTTTTAAATCGTCAAAATAAATGGAGTGTTAATGGTGTGCTTATAATGCCAATTAATCATTGTACAATAGTAGACTATTCAACATTAGTACTCCATAGTTTATAAGATTCCAAGTCTTGGGTCATCGATTGGAAAAATCAAGCTAAGGAACAAATTTAAGGAAACTTAAAGATGAAAAAGAAAGGATCAATAGTATCATTTAGAGGACTTCAATTTTTGTACTATTTCTATATATATTTTATTTTTTAAGTGAATACTAATGACAAATATAGAACTGGGATTATTAAACAAGTCGAATAATAAATTGTTTAAATTTAATTTAAAATTCTAATAAATCTTAAAACATGTTGATTTGAAAAAAGATATGCCTCACTTATTAATTGGCTGAAATATGATTTTATTGTAAATTCAAACCTTAAAACAAGCAAAAAAAAAAAAAAAATCATAAATGTACTTTGAAATGAAGCATATATTATAAATTTAACTTTACTATAATATATGTCGTATTTTTAATAATAAATTTAAGGGGAATTGATCCATAAATCTTAAAAGGTGGGATTGTAATCTAATCAGTCCCATATTTAATTTTGTACACCCAAAGGTCCCATTATTTGGGAGTGGACAGTTTTGCCCATGAACTTACTGTTTTGGGTTTGGTGATATTAGTTTGAATGATATGGGTGTATATAACGTTTGGGAAAAAGCACATTTATGATGTGGGTGTATGTAACGTTTGGGAAAAGCTTACTATAGCTGTCACGGCCCCATTCCGCCCCTAGTAGAATGGTGCTGTGATGGCCAGTAATCCGAGATTACCAAAGTCAACTTACAAAGGAAACACACAATCGGAGTATACATATGGGGCTTACATGTGCGGAAGCAATATATTTAAATCTAATTAGTCCATAAGAGCTGTGCATAGATCAAATGAAATGACATACATTGAACATGGTTTACAACTTGAATACAAATAAAATAAAATAAAATACATATTACATCTTGATCAAAAGGTTTCTCAAGCCGACATATACAAAAGAGGTGAAATACAAAGCCAAGAAGCATAAACTTCAAGATGCTAGCAAAAGTATGAATCCAAACATCATGCAAAACACATCTAGGCGTCACCGCCTTCCTGCTCGTCACCTACATATATATATATATAGAGAGAGGGTGAGCTTGAATACTCAGTGAATGTTATTAGAAATAAAGGGTTAAATGAATGACATTCGAGATCTTTATCAAACAATACATATCATAACTTTACAAATCAAAGGGACGAACCAAGTTTATCTATCAAATCTTTCAGAGCTTCTTGGATGTTAATAACATCTACATAATACCAAAGGATGACATTCCGAACAAACAAACCCATGTGGAAAACCGTCAGTGGCAAAACAAGGGTGCAGTTGCATTATAGTCCCCTGGCACTAAGGACTTCCAAAATAAGGGTGCAGTTGCATTATAGTCCCCTAGCACTAAGGACTTCCAAAATAAGGGTGCAGTTGCATTATAGTCCCGTGGCACTAAGGACTTTCCCAAGAATGTCATCAAAGCAAATATAATACTTGATACAAAACTAGGAATAATCATTCATGCTTGATCAAATACTTTACAAGACGAAACAAGACTTATCAAAACTTTATAACATAGCTTTATTAAAATACCACTCGCATAGCTCTTCGGTGTGGGGATTACAAGCAAGGATCCAAGGCCTACAAGCACATAGTAAATCCCATTGAATGCACTTCAAGAAGTCAAGAAGAGATGCTCAAGATGGATATGAAATGCATCCCTAGACAAACTTTACATATGTGCAAATGATCTCGGCACTTCTTTCAAAACTAAGTCAAAACAAAGCAGTCATATGCTGGAGTCAAACACTGTTTTTTTTTTCATCTCGGAAAACATACTGGGTACCAACCAGGTCTTGGCCGGGGTCCCACACCTTTTGGCCAAGGTGTGGTCCCGACGACCACATGCAGGGAAATGAAGTCTGGGAAAAATCTGGGTTTCCCTTGAAGAACATGAAGAATATGAAGGACAAGAACATGTAGAACATGAATGCTAAAATCATAACTTCTTTATTCAAAATCTAAGATTTTATGAGATGAGTTCGAAAACATAGACCTGGGCAGCCATACTTGAAGATCTTACGAAAACAAACACAAAAACATAGATCTTGATACAACTTTCGGATCAAAACATGGTTTTATTTCAAGAACACAAGAATATCATTTTCTCTTTCTAAAATAAGCTTTAAAACAATGCATGGCTCATGAATCATGCTAGATCATGCAATGTGATCGGTTCAACATAAGGAATAACAAGAGTAGATCAAGAATCTAACCTCAAGACACGGATCTAACGGTTCAAGGTGCGAAGATCAAGCTTGGAAATCTAGTTCTCTCCCTAAGAACTCCTTCCTTTTTTTCCTAGAGCTTCTCTCTCTACCATGCAAAATATGACACACAATGATATGTTTTCTCCCACTGCCGGCTGGCTTAACCCTCTGCTAGGGCACGTGGCAACGATTGGTTGGCTCTCCTAAAAAAGGTGACTGACTGACAAGACAAGAGCATGACAAAGTGTATACAACAAGCAAGGTGACAAGGGCACACTGGTAAGGCGGGGATCTCAGGTTATAACATCGGCTCCGGCAAAAGGGGTCTCAATAATCTCTGCTAGGAAGGATAACACTGGACCTAGCTGTGCCACACCTTGGCCTAGATGTGCCACACCTCGGCCTAGATGTGCCACACCTCGGCCTAGGTCATACCAGTCCAGAAACAAGATCACTTAGGTGCAAGGATAGCATCTCGGCCTAGATAGTACATATCTCGGCCTTGGTGATGAACACCTCGGCCTAGATAATGACATCTCGGCCAATATGCCAGGGTGAAGGTGGAGGTAAACCAAAGTGGTTCCAAGATGGTCCTAGGTGTAAAGGGTCCAAAGGCGTGACCTAGGCTTAAGATGACCTCGGCTTCACACACCAAGCAAGGGACAAACGTACAAACAATACTCAAGCCAAAACACATAGGTACAAAACAAGACGGGAACCTTACTTTAGGCAAAACAAGTCAAAACCACAAGTGCAAGCTTAACAAACAAAAACATGCAGATGCACATGAACATGACTAAGACGAGGATGAGGGTCACTACAATAGCTTTTTAATGACGTGGGTATATGTAACGTTTGCTTTTTTATGATGCGGGTATATGTAACGTTTGGGAAAAACTTATTATAGCTTTTTTATGATGTGAGTGTATGTAACGTTTGGGAACGTTTGGGAAAAGCACATTTATGATGTGGGTGTATGTAACGTTTGGGAAAAGCTTACTATAGCTTTTTTTATGATGTGAGTGCATGTAACGTTTGCTTTTTTATGATGTGGGTGTATGTAATGTTTGGAAAAAGCTTACTATAGCTTTTTTATGATGTGGGTGTATGTAACGTTTGGGAAAAGCTTACTATAGCTTTTTTATGATGTGGGTGTATATGTAACGTTTGCTTTTTTATGATGTGGGTACATGTAACGTTTGGAAAAAACTTACCATAGCTTTTTTATGATGTGGGTGTATGTAACGTTTGGGAAAAGCACATTTATGATGTAGGTGTATGTAACGTTTTGGGAAAAGCTTACTATAGCTTTTTTATGATGTGGGTGTATGTAACGTTTGGCAAAAGCTTACTATAGCTTTTTTTGGGTTTAGTAGTGTATGTAGGGGTGTCCACGTTATTTATGACCCACACGTTTCAACCACAAAAAAAATGATAGGGCTGAGTAAGGAATCCGTGAAATCCGTAATCCGATCGAGTCCAATCCCATCCAATAGGTTTGGATTGGTTTTTTGAATCCATGGTTCGGTTCCGGATTGAAGAATTAAAAATCCGTAGTCCATGGATCGGTTCCGGATTGAACCCCACGGTTCCGGATTGGAACCGATCCGAACCGTATACAAATACTCTATATTTTTATTATACATCATCTCTCATAGTATCTTCTCTTATTCCATATAAAACCTAAACTCAAATCTAAACCTGCATCATATTTTCTTTTATTACTTTTGTTTGTTAATTTTTAGTTTTAATTTGTAATGTCTAAATACTTATGGTGAAACCAATTTTCTTATGGTTGTTTAAATTCTAGAACAATATGTCGCTATTACAGAAAGGCATGTTGCTATTGTGGAACTAATATAGCGCTATGTTTATGTTTTTATGAAATTAAAGTGTTATATATATATATTATATATATATTTTGTTATTTAATTATGTGAATCCGTGGTCCTAAACCAATCCAATCCGTGTTTAAATGGATTGGTTCCATGATTTAAACGGATTGGATTGTTCCAATTTTTCAAGAACCGTAAATAACGGATTGGTCCTGGTTTTACCCCAATCCGATCCAATCCGGATTATGCTCACCCCTAAAAAATGGTACATTAGTCAGAAAAACCATTCCATAATTACATAATGGATCCTTCGGATCACATTCCCAAAAAAATAGGACTTGGACGTCTATTAATTTTAAAATGGGACTTGGTAGACTACAACTCTCCAAAATGGGAGTTTCCAATAATTTCCCCTAAATTTAATTCATACAATTTTAATAACTAAATTTATTAGCAAGGGCAACCCAATGGTTAAGCGAGTGATTTTATTTTACCGAAATTTGGCGAGAAATTTTTAACTTAAAAATGTTTCACATTCGAAAAAAAAAAAAAGGTCTAATGAGTAGTTGCAAAAGTTGTGTTTAACTTTAGACTATTTTAATGTGGAACATTGTGTTTGTCTCGGAGGATTAGATCAAAATATTGGATTGGGCTATTTTGAGAAAATGGTTATAATCAACTTTTTAGTTAAAAGCTGATTATAATCAGCTTTTTGTGAGAGAGGGAAGTGGGTTATAATCTGGGAAGTGGATTATAACCCACTTCCCAAAAGACCCCAATGTATTCTGGTTAACTTTAAATGTCATGTTTAAATAGAAATGTAAACTAATAGATTAATAGTCTCTGCAGAACATATCGGGGACTATAGAAGGGAATGGACAACTAGGTTAAAAGCTAGCTTATTGGTTTTTTTGAATCACATCATCTCTTTACTTTTTTGCACGTTTTTTTTTTAAAAAGTAAAAAAGTTGACTTTTAACTTACTTCCCAAAATAAGCCTTGTTGTTTTTATGTTTGGCCATTTTTTCACGTTGGCCCTTAAAGTATTTTTTTTTCCCCCCACTTTGGCCCTTCATATTTTATGCTTTTCTTAATTTGTCCCTAAGACTAACTTATGTAAAAAATTAGACAGAAAATAGCACATTAATAGTCAAGAGACATAAAAGTATTTTATTATCTATAACTCATATCTTTGACACAAATTCAAATTTTTATATAATAATATTTCTTTGGGCATTGCTATATAAGTCCAAAAATTAGACCTAATTTTCAAGCTCAATGATGTGTCAATTAATTAGGATATCTAAGGTAACACTGTCTCTCTCTTATCTTCTCAATCATCAACCAATCATATCACTTATATATTATTAAATCTAAAAAATGGGTCTAAAAAGTGGACTTGTATCATTTTCTTATTCAATAAGGAATTATGTTGGACGTTGTACAATGATGATCATTCAATGCAAATTAATCAAACTTCCGCAAAAAATGATTTGGTTAGTTTTAGGTAGAGGTGTAATTTTGGCCCGGCCTAGTCCGGTCCATGTCGGGATTTGTGGGCTCCCACAAAAAATCAGACCCAACTGGGCTGGCCCATGGGTCAGAAAAATTAGGCCCATGCCCAGAGATATTCGGGCCTCGGGCAAACCGGTGGGCTCGGGCTTTGGCCAGGCCTAAACAAATTTTTTTATTTTTTCCACCAAAATTTTATTATTTTCCACTAAAAATAACACTGGGCCTCGGGCAGGCCAGGCCTTGGGCCGGGCTTTGAGTGGGCCGATGGGCCAGGCCACAGGCAGGCCTAGGTGGGCTGGGCCGGCTTCAAAACGATGGCCCAAGCCCAAGGCCTTGGATTGGGCTCGGGCCTGGGCCTAAACGGGCCAGGCTCACCCCGGGCTGCCCACAAGTTACGGGCCATTTTTACACTCCTAGTTTTAGGCTTAAAAAATTCAATTCAACATAAAAAAAATAAAATAAAATAAAAAAGGATTCTACCTATAAAAGTACTCTAAAAAATGGACAATCATACTAAAAAAAATTATAATATTCTGCAACTTAACTTTTATAGAATATGTACAGGCACATCAAATTCTTCATATTATATACCATCATATATGCAATTTTCAATAATATAACAAGTGTAAAAATCTTATAAATATTGAATGGTTCATTTTTTTTTTTTTTCTATTTGATTCTTTTGGATCTTAGTACATGAATCAAACATATAATTATGACTGCTAAATGATTTAGACTAGAACCTAAACTCTAAAAAAATGGAACCAAATGTCAGTTGAATTGGATTGGAATCGATATATGCACTTGTTTATTTGAAAACCCTACCAACCTAGTGAGTATTCTAAGATCTCATGGCAAGAACCAACCTTTGTGAGTGTTCTATACAAAAAAAGAGTATGTTATAACAATGGAGTGCATCTCTCTTTGTTTCAATTGGAAATATTTTAATGAAAGTTAAGAAAAAATATTTTTTATAATCAACAAAAAAAATAAACTTACTTTGATAGAAAATATTTTCTACTTTTGAAACATGAAAAATGTTTTTTAGATTAAAATGTTGCCAACACCACCACACTCCCATATATTAGTTTCAAGTTACATCCAAATATAAGAAAATATTTTCTGCTAAAACAAATAGGATGCATTTGATTGGGGGGATTAGGGGAGACTATTTATTGTTCGAATTGTAATTCATTGGAAGCCTTATATCTGGGGTATTTTTTTTTTTTTAATTCGCTGGACATGGAGTCCGGCTAGACTCCTAATCCCCCATATGTGGGACTAAACAATCCTAAGGGGAAGGTGTGATTATTTTCATGGAAATGGTATCCCATGGGACTAATGTGTGAAATGTCTATTTTATCTTCATGCTATTACTTAGTAAATAATTGGAAAAGGGTAAAATAATCTTTTGAACATTTATAAATTATTTTTTGAGTGTTGTTAATTTAAAATTATATATTAAATAAAAATAAAAATTATAAATTATAAATTTAATTAAAATAAAAAGTAAAAATCATGGCCTTATAAATTAAATTTTTTAGTGTTGTTAAAAAATTAAATTTTATATATTAAATAAAATTAGTTTTTTTAGTCTTGTTAATTTAAAATTATATATTATAAAAATAAAAATTATATATTATAAATTTAATTTAATTAAAAAATTTTAATTAAAAATAATAATTTATAAATTATGGCCTTATAAATTAAAATTTTTTAGTGTTGTTAAATTCTAAATTATAAATTACACGGGTAAAATAGTCTTTTGAACATTAATTCTTATCCAGTCCGTCCAACTAAACATTGGATTCACTAAAAATAGTCATTTCTAAACATCTAATCTCATGAGAAAACAAACACGAGATACACATTCAATCCAGTCAAATAATCCGGGGGATTCATAGTCCTAAGATTCAAGTCTGATGGATTCTAATCCCTCCTTATCTAGTCTGTCCAATCAAACACACCAATAGTGAATACAATGAAAATACTACAGAATGGAGATACCATAGTTAGGTCTCATCATGTCAATATATATGTATATTCTTCATACTTCTCTAATTTAATTCTGTGCATATGAACATGTTATAACAAGAAACATTTATTAAGCTTTCAAATTGTACATGGTATCAAATTTAACTAAAAGAACCTCAACTCCAAAAAGAGGAACTGGTTTATACAAGTTAACCCAGCAGACGAAAAGAAATGCTGTAGTCTTTTACAATAGTGAAGATTTTCATTTTTTTTAAACAGGTTTTGGGGCATATAATTTGCATCAATACAGTGTATGTTTCTATCGAGCATTCAACAGAGTAATGGTGATTTTGTTGACTGGACCTGTTGCTTCCTTACTTGACGAACTAGCGGCCTCAAGAACATTCCTTTCGGTGAAGAAGCCAGGTTGTTCGGCCTGAGGCAATGTATGTTCACCACCTAGCATCAGAACCACAGATGACATGCTTGGCCTATCCCCTGGAGATTGTTGCACACCTAAAAGACCCTCGTGGATTGATCGCAACACTTCAGTTAGGTAACATGAGTCCCACAAAGCCTCATCAATCAATTCCAATGACCTGCCTTCTTTGTAGAGTCTCCATGCTTGAACAGATGCTCACACAATTGCACGGTTGTGAATGTTTTGGAACAGGGAGAAAGCGGGATTTAAGACAAAATATAAGAATACTCCTAAACTAAGTATGCTTACATGGCCAAGGAGGTTGAGGTGGTGATTTGGATGATAGAAACCTCTGTTTTTCTTCCTACTCACGATCTCTAACACCAAAACGCCAAAGCTGAATACATCTGATTTTACTAAAAACAACCCATCCACTACATACTCTGGAGACATGTAGCTGCTGCAGAAAAGAGTTAAATAAAGAACTAGATTTTGAAGCAATAAACAAAACATGTTGTATAGATTCTTACTATGTTCTAACCACTTTGTTTGTATTTGCTTCAGTCTCATTTCCCCGAAAACTTTGAGCCATTCCAAAGTCTGATATCTTTGGGTTCATGTCAATATCCAATAAAATATTGCTTGCTTTAAGATCTCTGTGAGTAATTCTTAGCCTGGAATCTTGATGAAGATAAAGAAGACCCCGAGAAATCCCATTAATAATGTGGAAGCGCTTTGGCCAATCCAGTAATGTGCTTCGGGTTTGATCTGTCAAAATTTTGTCTGATTTAGTAGTTGTTTGGCATATGCTAAAATAGCACATGCTATTTTAACACATTATCCTATTTAGGTCATAATCATCTTATTTAAGTCATATCACTATTTAGGTCATAATCATCTTCTCTACCACATCTTATTTAAGTCATATCACTTCTCTACCACATCACTTCAAACCAAACCCATATTTTATATTTTTTCGTAAAAAGTCAAAAAAAAAAAAAATACTAATCTAGCACTTCACAAACAACCCCTTAGCCCATGCTCCTGCTAATCGGATGAATGAATTTAACAGGATTCCTCGATGGAAAATCCCAAATTTTGGAAGACCCAATAGTTCATGCAAATGCACATGTAATACAAACTGCATATAATTTTGTTCCCATAATCAAATAAATCAAAAGGGAGCCAAATCGAAAAATAGTTGTGGTATGGTATTATAGTTTCAAGAGAGCCAAACCAAAAATAAAATAGTCCAGGCTTTTGTTGGGCATGTATTCATAGATCAACATCTTTTCTTCTCCTTGAATGCAGTATCCTAGAAGCTTCACAAGATTTCGGTGCTAAAGTTTGGCAATACAAATAACTTCATTCTTACTCGTCAAGCCCTTGGCTAGAATTCTTTGATAGCCGCTTCACAGCTATTTCTTGTTCTCTTTCTAGCATACCCTAAGAATTACCATTATAATTGTTAGAATGCCCTTTTAAAATTTAAAAGAAAGCACCTTTTTTCTTTACTAATTATTATAACTTTAACCTACCTTTTTTTAATATGTTGCTCTGGCAGACATTGTTCCAACTTCCAACATGTGCAATTATGACCAATGATTTATTTTAAAATAATACCAAATGCATACTCAAAAGACATAATTACACAGATTTTATGAAGTTTCATATGTGAGAAAAGGAAAATGTTAGGAATCATGAAAATTTTTTCATGAAAATGACCATGAAAGATTTGTGACCCTTAGATTACCTTGATTAGTATGTGGTGCTTTATTCTAAGTGTAATCCAAAGGTCACAAATCTTTCATGATCATTTTTATGAAAAACTTTTCATGATACCTAGCATTACTGTGAGAAAATATGCATCAAGTCAATTGTCTTTTCTAAAAACTAAAAGAAAAAAATATTGCAACCACCAATAACAACTTAGTCGTGTAATAAGGAAAGGATAGTGAATGTTTTACTATGTTTGGGTGAGTGTGGAGAGTGGACAGATGGAGAGGATTTACGGAGTTAGAGCTTCTCTATAAGATTTTAAATAAGATTACCTTTCATTCCCATCACTACTAAGCTTTAGCAAAAGCTTAGTCTCAATCATTTTTCATTACAGCAAACTCAAATATAAAATTCTAAAGCAGTTTTATTTATCAAAATTTTACATTCAGAATGGTGAGTTCTGTATTGAAAGGTTTTATCGAACAGTAAGTATAGGAACAGAAAATTTGTGGGCCCACACATAGAAATGAATGCAGTGATATAGTCTGCTGCAGCACAACATTCTATGCACTTTTCCGTGAAAAAAAGTGTTTGTAGCCTTACAGAAAAGCAATGATAAAAAATTTGAATGGTTTTATGGCTTCTACATAGGCTTCATGACTACATAAGAGTGTCTTTACATGGTTACCTTGTAAACACGTCCGAATCCACCCTCTCCAAGCTTATTGTTGATTGAAAAGTTACTAGTGGAATTAGCTATTACAGCTAAGTCGAACAATGGTAGCTCTAGATCTTCTGTTTGGCTTTTGTCAGTGCAACCTTGTTCAAGGTTGTTCATCAAATTTCTTGGAAAGCGGGGATGAAATGGATGTAAACACAATGAGAAAACTAGTTCCAACTAGTAACATACCATTACAGACTTTACCACAAAATGACACATCGAATATATACCTTCTTTGTTCAGCTGTGAATTCTTTCACTTCTTTTTTTGGAGATACAAGCTTACGCTCATGCCTATCAGAAGGAGCCCAATTAACAATGCCAATGTCGTTGCCACTATCTCCCTTTTCTTGCCTTTGATGCTAGCTTGTTGGACTGTTGAATCCTTAATCCGTTAACAGAAATGGTCAAGTCAATCAGATAACACAACCATGAAAGAACAAACTTAAATGAATTTTTTTTTTTTTTTTGCCCATGAAGCTAGACTTTAGATTCCAAACCTTTGAACATTTCATATATGTTGAAGTTATTATGGGAAAGGCGATGAGAATAGTTGAAACAGAACAAAAACATAGCCACACAAGGATTTACGTAGTTTGCTTATAAGCCTATGTCTACGGGCGAAAAACGAAGGAAGAGTTTTACATTCAATGTAAAGTCTCTCTCTCTCTCTCTCTCTCTCTCTCTCTTCTCAACAACCTATTTACAGAAGCTCACAAGATAATCCTAGAACCTTGAAATAATCCAATCACGTCAAAATAGGCACAAATACAAATAGGAAGTTGGATCTATAGGATCGATCCATGTAGGCCGAGGATGGGTAACAACCATCATTCGGATTGAATTCAAGACACACCGACAACAGAAATCAAAGTCCAAGACAAAAACCAAAATGGAAACTTCTTTTTGCTAAATTGTAGTTAGATGTAGAAATGTAACATAGAGGAATTTTTTGGGGAAGAAATGTAAGTGTTCAACATATTTAACTATGATTCTTACATATGTATAATATAATTATCTAATTAATTTGTGTTTGGTATGAATTCTTACCCAACTCAAAGGAAGCCATCCTTATGTAAATATCTTACCCATTTTCACTGTACTGTTTCATATCAATCAACTTGTCAAACCAAAACAAGCAACCACGTCCACCGACTGTTATATCTAAACTTGCGTAAGCCATACAAGAGCAGTTTTCCAAGCACATTATCTCACATTCCCACAGGCTTCTGCTCTGGTCAAATGAGGAGTACCGTGTGTCTGGCATCTTATATTGCGAATACTTGAGAAACCCATCTCCATTATGGCAATCCAATGGTGTCCTCCGAACACACTGATTAGACCAATCTCCATTTCTTCATTCCTTTTGGTTCTTGGGCACAAATTTATTCAAACAGCCGCATACTGGCGAGTTTCCAACATTGCATTTACCATTTGGACCATATAGTTTATAATTATCGCAGCTATCAGTTGGTGCAGTCAGGTAAAGGACCCATTCCTACATTCAATCAATCCATGTCCATGACTGTATAACACTGTCATGATTCAAAGTAAACCTTGAAACAACTGAACTGATGAGTTCATAAATATAAATATAATACACCTCCTCATTGGTATAAACCAATCCATATGTGTACATGGAGTTTGGATTAAGGTTTTGAATCCCACTGAATCCGAGACCATTCCATGGCCTAGTTCTGAACAGCTTGTATGAGGGGGTTCAAGAAAGTTGTTGGAAAATTCGAAGATCTTCGAAGATCCTTGAAGAAAAATTCGAATTCTCTAGAAGATGATGAGAGGCTTAGATTCTTCAATAGTCTCAACTAAGAACACAAAAGCAAAGAGATGATGGAGATAAGAGATTGAGTGAAGAAGAAGGCAAAATAGCTAGAGAGAGAATAATGGCAAGGCTCTCCCATGGATCTCCCACTTTCACTCTCAAGGTTGATAATGGAGAAGGGAAATTAGTTCTTTCCCAAGAGTTATCTCTCCAAAATCCATCCCTTGTAAAGCTATGAGTGGGTGTTATTTATAGGCACCTCATGATGTAGGATGGAGCCCATGTGGAAGGCACATGGGGAATATTCTCTCTAACCACCTTGTTCGAGGAGGTGACCTCTCCGAGGATGAGGAAAACCCTCGAAGAGGAGATCAACCTCTCGGCAAACCCTTCTTCTTAGCCACACTTAACCAATGATCCCTAATCATCCCAAAGGGTCAAGGGTAGTCTCAGAGGACGCCCTACCGCAAAAGGGCCAGCGGTAGTTCAAGAGAACGCCCTGCCACAGATATTGCTGAGTCTCAGGGACCCCCTAGATTGTGCCACCTCGACCTGGATATAGGCTAGTTTAACTGAAGAGTGAATTTATCTCTACTCATCGTCCTCGGGATCGGGTCCTTTGTTTGGACTCTATTACGCCCATGGTTCTGGTACGTAGATCCCAGAAAGCTCCGAGTTCGCAAGTGTTCTGGGACTCATTAATGGAGCGGCTTCTAGATTGCATTTGAATCCGTTTGAAGCCAAGTGCTTCGGATCTCTAGGTTTATGGATCCAAACCCTTTCGAGTCCGGGCTCAAGTAAGTCTCTAAGTTCGTGGATTTGAACCTTTCGAGACTTAGAGCGATTCTGCCCGTTTGACAACGATAAATCCGGGCCCATCAATCTTGGACTTGTGATAAATTCAGGCCCACCAACCTTGGACTATTGCGCCTAATTAATTTAGTGGGCTCAAATTAGCTCCTCTTACACAACTCAACCGACCATTACTCAGAATGTTTTGTGGGTATCCTTAAGGATCACAACGTGTAACGCGCCCGCGTGGGACCTCGCTACAGCTCGGACTCTCTTTTTGCGTGTGTTGCGGTTCTAAATCTTGAACCAAAGAGTCCACCTCTGGCAAATCGTTTTGAAGAAAAACAGATTTTTGAAAAAGTAGTGCCAAACATGGACTGCTTTGCCAGATTACAGAGTCGCCACCTAAATATTTTTTTATGGGGGAATTTAGGAAACCCTGACTCGGTGCCGAAGGCCACGTGTCCGTCATCACCAAATGTCTTGGCTCGGGAGCTTGGGTACGATCGGGAAGGTCAGCTATGAGCACCCCCTTTCGCCCGGTCCGAAGACCGGCCTCTACTAACCGTGATATCCGATTTTGAAAAATTATGCGTTCTTATTCCGGTTATTAACCTAGAATTACTATGTGATGCGCACAACACGAAAGTATAGACTAGATTGCCTAACTTGGAAATAAACATTGCATATCCGTTTTGTCTCGAAAAACGTGTTGGTTTTTGCTACTCGAAAGTAGGCTAAAATACGGATTTCAATGAGTTGTTCCAACTCACGCAATCCAACCTCCACCCACAGGCATTCAAACAGTTTATCTCACGTAAGCATTTAGCCGCATGGCAATCATACTGTCATGTTAGCATTCACACGCATGCGCTATGCTAAAGCATAAAAACTTACATCGTACTCCGCGCCAAAACAATAACCCGGTTAGCAAACATGCATGACCTAGTTCATGTTAAGTGGCTAATGCAGCACAGGCATAGATGCAATCTAGAGTAGGCTCGGCTAACCCTAAACATGGTACGTGAAATGTTACAATTATCACGTATTCAAGTTGGAATTGAAAATACGGTGCAGTTTGAATGATGTACCGAGCCCGGTGCATGTTTAACAAATGCATGGATGGACGCATGCATTGCATAAGGTATGCTAATTTAGATGTGCCCTAATCTACCATCGTAAGCAGGTAAATAAAAGGGGAAAAAGAAATGGGGATTGGAAGACATACACCCACTCACACACACTTATTACAATTTTGCCCTCACTCGGAGGGACCAAAATAATAATAAAATTAATTAACTACGCAAGTAAATTAATTATTACAAATTAACTAAATTAATTAAATAAATTAATTAATCTAATAAAGCAGTAAACCGCCTCGGGATGAGGTCCGGATGCAACACGCGCTCGGGATTGGCTCGGAACCACACTGCCATGCACGGATTGCCTCTGTTTCCCCTGCTTTCCTCTGAAAATTGCCAAAGTCCCAGAAGCACCTCTCAGGGCACTGGGGAGTACCACCGGCTGGGGTAGAGCACCACCGGCTGAAGGAGGAGGACACCGGCACTGAATTGTTCCATCGGCTGGGAAAACACTGCCGGTCGGCACTAAAAGTGCCGGTCGGCACAAATCCTTGCAGAACCTACAACTCACAGCAGCAGAGGGAAACAACATGCAAGGCAATGCAATTCAAGCCATTTATGCACCAAACACATTCCCTATCATGTTATTGACTCAAGGGGGCATGTGCCTCGATTCCCGGACCACCAATCACGCATTTCCATGCATGATGGCCCTAAGAACCAAGGATGCAACTTTGATCTCAAATGTGTGCAAATCAAACAAAACAAAAGTCCCAATCCCTATCACCAACTCAAGGGACAAGGAATGCATGTTGACATGATGCAACCTAGTCATGTTATCTACCATGCAACAAGGGTAATACAATGCACTCATGCAAGCATACAAGCAAGCATATAATACAAGCATGCAAACCAAATGAGGGGTGGACCTAGACATGAATTAGGCAACTCAAAAAGGCCTAAAATCAGTGGCCAAAGTGCCTAGAAAATGAGACCAAGTGTACATACACATGTGCACGTGTTAAGGCTCAAACCCAAGGCATAAACAAGCAACATTCAAGCACACTTAAAGAGGCACAAGCATGGACTAAAAGCATGCATTAAAAGCTCTGAAATTCATGTCAAACATGATGCCAAATCATGCAATGAAGTGTGCCAAACAAGGCATGCAAATGACCTAGGCTTAAGGCAAGCCAATGGGGGCTTGAACCATACCTATGCAAAGCAATTATGGCATGCACTTAACAAATTAAAACAGAGTTTTAACACATAAAACTAAGCCTAAAGGGACCACCTAGATGGCACCTAGATGGCATGAATCTAAAGGCATGCACATAAGCCAAATCATGGAGCATTTAACACATGCTTTTAAAGCGACAAAGAGGCATGCAATGTAAACATACAAACCTCTAGGGGACTGAAATAGCACAAGAAATGGTTCCAAACCATCAAAAATAATGCAAGCAAGGCATGCTACACACTCATGCTCTTAAGGCCAACAAGCCAAATGTAAAGGGGCTATATTAAACATGCTAAGATTGACCAAAATACTTATGGACAGACCTAAAACATGGTAATATGAGCACAAAATCTTCACAAACACAAGCCTAAAACATGCTAGAAACTAAGGCATACAACCTAGGCATGTTAAGGCATCAAAGAGGCATTACAAGGTAACTATACTAAGCATGCATAGAAGACCAAAACCAACTTGGAAACACGTTATATCATGGTAATATAAGCATGGAAAACAACCAAAACATGCTCAACACACACTCAAGCATGGAACTCTCTCAAGAGGCAAAACTTGCCCTTTTCAAGGACATCAAGGAGAGGGGGTGGCCCTCCCCTTTTGGAGACTTCAAGGCACCATCTCCACCACTGAAATCCCTCAAGATTTCAGTGGTGGAGAGGACCAAGCACCAAAGTCTCGGATCTCTCACAAAATGGCACAAAAAGTGCCCTTTTCAAGGCCTAAGGGTGGTCAAACTTGCTCAAACCACAAAACACTCTTAATATGCAATAAAGAGGGTCAAAAAATAGAACTTTTATGTGCCAAACACTAAGCTCAAAAACTGTTTTAAAGCAAGTAAAAATGGAGTGCAAGAATGGGGTACAAAGAACTAGTTTCTTACCCTTGTTGACCACCTTCACAAAGGTTGTTGTGGTTGTCTCCTTGAGCTCAAATCCAACCAAAAACTTCAAGAACCAACTTCTTGGAACCTTAGTAACCAAAGAAAGGTGAAACACTAGGTGCTAGTGTGCAAAAGTATGAACTAAAGCACCTAGTGTACAAAATGAGCAAGGAAAAGAGAGATAGGGTAGATATATGGTTTCTAACCTAAAACCAGAGCTTGCTTTCTGTCTAAAATGGCTGAAACCTCTCAAGAATTCCCAACCTAAGCCAAGAAGAAGAGCCTTCCTCTTATAGAACTTGTAAGACTTACAAGCTAAGCAACCAAGGGCTCATCCCTCCATACACGTGTATGGAGGGGAAGCCAATGGCACACAGCTGTCTGAAAATATCTCAGAAAGTAAGTGCACAGTGTCCGGCCGGCAAAAAATGTCATTTTGACAAAATTGAGTGCCGACCGGCACAATATAGTGCCGATGGCAACTCTAGCCAGCCGGTGGCCTCTAGCCCAGCCGGTGGTGTGTAGGGATGCCTCACAAAGCATTCCCTGCCCTTCCAAGGCAAAACACAAGTGTTTGGTGCAAAACCAAACACAAACGGTCGAGTCCGGAGGTCCTGAGGCACGGTGCGCGAGCCGAGAACTCCGGGAACTCCAAACGAACACAAACATGGATAATCACCGAATGTTCCAACGGTGACGTCCAAGTTTTGAGGACGGTCAAAAATGGGGTGTCTACACAACGGTATGCTCTTCCAGGAAGAGAGGTGACGCTCAAAGCCCGTTACAAAGTTCTTGCCAAGCTTCATGCCTGGTAAAGGAGTATCACATGGATAATCAAAGCTTTGCCCCAAAATATTATCATTTGCATGTTTCACAACAAGATTTCCTGACTCCATAAGTTGTGCAACAGGGTCCTGTGTGGATCCTGTCACATTGGGAGACCAAATGACACTGCCAGTACCATTGACAAGGGAAAGAATTCCAGGGTCAATTACTGTTAAGATGCCTGACAAATTGACAAGTGGAATTTCTCTATTGGCAACCCATACAACGGTCCTAATAGAAATTTTCTTGTACCATATTCCCAAGTATGTATTTTGGGAATTGCCAGGGCTGAAAAAAACCCATCTCAAAGCTTCCACCAAATGAAACAATGGTATTGCGGCCTGTAATGGATTGGGTTTTGGTTATGGTGTCTACTGCGTTGGAGATTGTTAAAATGGAAAATAAAGAGGAAAACAAGAAAGGTATTTTGAGGCCTTCCATTGATAGTCTAATGTCTAATTCATGAAATTCATCTGTTTTTATAAATGAAAACTCAAGAAATCTTACAGCACAGTAAGTCTTCAATTGGACTTTTCTATGGTTACTAACCTAGTACCTTTCATTTGGACTAGGAAGTCAATCAAAAAGACTTGGAATTGAAGTAATTTAATGCTAATTTGGACTATATTCACATCTTAGTCATTGCATCAAATCAACAACCTGGATTTCCACATGTAGAGATTAATGCTGTCTAATGTTCATAACAAGCACAAATGACATAGGAGTAGTTATAAATTACACAAACCAGTGTTTCTTTCTTTTTCTTTTCTTTTTTTTTTTTTTTTTTGTTCGATTTGATCAGCAAAGAAACAACTTGTATTAGAAGAAAATGAAGCAGAATATAACAACAATCATATGCACCACACCGCAACCCCACAAAACACCCAAAACACATGCAAAAATCCCAAAAACTACACCAAAGCAATCAACATACTGACCTTTACATATAAACATTTTACAAAACAGATGGTAGGCATGGCACAAATTTGATGCCCAGTCCTCCCTCATGCTCCAACTCCAAGCATTCCAACACTAGGCCACCACATAATGGGCTGTTTGGTAGAGCTGCTTATAATTTTTATGTTTATTTTATTTAGGGAATCTGTGCAAATAGTGCAACTTTTATTTATAATTTAATAGACAAAAATAACTTAAATAAGCTAAATATAACTAATTTTCTAAAAATTGATCGAGGGGTACTTTTGACTTTATATTTCGATTATACCCGGCGTCCCAAAGATCAAATTTTCAACAGGAGCAAAACAATCAAAGTTTTTTGTAATCTTGTTAGGTACACATAAAATTTACCCCAAAAAAACTGCAGAAATTTTTTTCAAAATGGTTGAAATTCATTTTATGTCTCAATATAAAAAAATTAAATTTAAGTTAAACTGTTTGGATCATCAAAAAGGACTTATAATGGGCCGACTTGGACCATCTAATTAAATATTCCAAATCCAATCCCTTTTCGAATCTACAACTCTAGGGTTCCAGGTTTTAGGTTTTAAGGTTGCCACGAACATCATGATTTGATCACACAAGGGTAAATCAAAAAAATAAATAAATTTTGGACTTGCAGTTCCAAAGTTTCAAAAATATAAAAAAAAATGACATCAACTATGAAGTAGTAGGACCCAAACACATGAATTTTTGGTAAAGGATTTTATTTTTTTCCAAATGTTATTCTCTTAAAGCTTGTCTGCTTCTCTGTTCAAATTTTGGATGTAATGAATCCAATTATAATGAGAAGATATATTTTGAACTATCGTTCTTGCAGATTGGGTTGAGTCAGATGGCCTTTCAACTGCCATTCGTTTAAATTTAAGCAGATTGAAAATATCAATTGGCATCTGTCTTCTTTATTAGTGAATGTTGATTGAGAGGGCCGTGCGGGTCTTTATAGTTGGCGGATGCAAATTAAGCGAACTATACAGGTGAATACGGATTGATTTGGCAGTTTGAATTTTACTGTCTTGGGCTTTTTTTTAACTATTTTTCAGTAATTTTTTACTATTTTATGTCCAAAATTTTTTATTGTCCATTTTTTATAATAAAAATAAAGACTTAACTTTTATATTTCATAAATAGTAAATATAATTAGTAAATAAAAGGTCACTTTTTAACACACAAAACATACTTTCATTTTCTTAGGAGTATCAGCAGATTAGGTTGGGTCCGGTGGCCTCTCATCCGCTATCCATCCAAAATTAGATGTAGCGATGGAACTAGGAGAAGACTATAGGGTGTCATGGCCCCTCTTATTTTTGTGAAAAATACTATTTGTCATAACATTTAAAATATATATATCATTTTATATGGGGAAATTTTTTTCAGGTCCCTGGTATTAAGATTTTATAGGATAAATGACATAATATTTTCATATTTGTTAAAGTCCCTCAACATTTCTACAAAGATTGACTCAGAGAAATTTTGCCCGACTCAGAAAAATTTCAATTTTCACAAAAAAATTTCTTTGATTTCACAGAGAAAATTTCAAAATTTCTCTATGATTATATTAGAGAAATTTTAACATTTCTCTAAGTCAGGTGAAATTTCTTTCTCTGTGATCATACCAAATAAATTTCGAAATTTCTCTGAGTTTGGTGAAATTTCTTTGAGTCGAGCAAAATTTCTCTGAGTCGAATTTTCTCTATGAAAATGTTGAGGGACCTTATCTAATAAAAAAAATATATCTTGGACCTCTCCTACTACACAAAGTTGGAGAATGATATTTCACTAATTTTCCCAAAGATATATAATATATATATCATTTTTATCTCATTTTGTGTTCTCTTTCTATTTTGTACTAAAAAAAACTTCTTCTTCCTGCTAGAGATTGTTTCTATGGTATTAATATTTTTTCTAATATATATATAATTTATATATATTATATTATATATACATGTATATTTGTATATATGGTGAAACAATTTATTGGTCTTTTAACTCCTCTGATGATAAAATACTGATTTCATCCTTGCTTAAATGAATTGAAAAAATTACAATCGTATCTATCTACTTAGATCATTAAAATTGTCTATTTTGTAATAGATTGATTCCAGCCAATCGATTTTGAAGAATCTAATGGATACTTATCCACCCCTACTTTGAACTTTGTCATTGCCCTACATTGTGGAAATATTACTTGAAACAGACAACCCTTGAAAAGTGCATTATATGAAGCTGTTCTCACTGATGGCTCCCAACAAGCTGCACACACATGTCAAGTCACCCATCCCTCTTAATGCCAACTTCTGAAATTGCCATTTCAGTCTTCTAGTGTGCAATTATTTATTTATTTAATATGCCACATCTATACTTCTACATAAAGACACAATTGAAAAGAAGTTTTGTCATGATTTTTGTACATTTAAAATAATCCTATACATAACTGTCATCTTTCTCAATCTTAACTACTTCAAATATTTGCCATAATTAATTTAAATTTTACACACACTGTGTGCTTACACTTTTGATATATGATATATATACAATAAATAATAAATAAAATATCGATACTCATATCAACCCATCAAACCCTTCATTTTCCCTGTACTAGTCATGAAATTGAAGATCTCCAGTCCAAAAGGTTGGATTCTGAGATGTACCAATAAAAATAAATAAATAAAATAAGTGAGACATATCTTTGATTCGAATTTAAAATTTATTAAATTTAAATAATTTATTATTCAACTTGTTTAGTAGCCCTAGTCGTATGATTGTTGTTAGTTCTTCATTTCAACCATAAAATATAAATAAAATAGTAAAAACAAATAAATAACGACCTCTAGTAGTACCATCGGTCCTTTCCATTTCATCTTTTAATTTCTATAAATTTATTTGGTTGGTAGATTTTTCTTACTTGAAGAGCCATGATCTGAAATCCTTTAAATCATGGAGTATACAGGTTTAAACGGTTTCATTCAGTCAGTATTGAGAGAAAGTTAGCGCCAAATCTGATTTTTTAGATTTGATGGTTAAAGAATCGACACAAAGGGTAAGAAACAATTTAGTTTTATCGATTTTTTCAATTTGGTAGAAAGGAGGAATTTACACGATATGTTTAAGCATTTAATGCAAGAAAAGTTTGAAAGTTGTTATATAAAATTTCCATCCCTAGTTTTTATCACAAAAAATATAAGGGAAATTACAACAGAAAATCAAGTATTATCCCTTATAATAAAATGAAATTTAAGTTTTTAATTTTGTCAATTGAAATCTTAAATTTTTGATTTATTTTTAATTAAACTATTTGACTATTTTTGTTAAGTAAAACTAACAGAAAAAATGATATTTTAGTCACTAAACTCAATAAAAAGATATTTTAAATATTTTATGTACATCTTTATTGAATTTAATGACTTTTTTTTTTCTGTCGGTTTGCTTAACAAAAATAGACAAATATCAAAATTTTAGGATTTAAATTGAGAAATTAGAAATTCATGATTTATTTTATTATAAGAGTCAAATTTTAGATTTTTTTTTTTTAATATAATTTTGCTATTGATCATTTATCTTGTATGATCATCTTCTACGCTTAAAGAATTAAAATATAAAATATTTAAATATAATATTTATTTTGATTGACTCCATCTCGATGAATTTTGAGCTAAACGATTGGATTTCATCAATTTTTCTTATGAATAGCCAATGTTTTGTTGATTTGTCAAAGTCTTTTACAGTGTTTATAATTGGCAGAACTGAGGTTTATTATTTTTTAAGTAGGTAACTCAATAAGAAATTTCTTATTTGTCCAATTTTTAATGAATCAAGATAATCATTTGTTCCGGCATAAATAGCCGTTATCTAATCTTTCATCGTAAGATAGGGATGGAATTTGGGCGGGTTCGACCCGAGCAATTCGAGTCTAGTATGAATTTTTTTAAGTCTTGGACAAGATATTTTTGAATTCGGTACAGGTTTGAATAAAAATTCAGAAGCCCGAATTAAATTTAGACGAGCTTGGATAAAGATATCAAACAACACTGAATTATATATATAGATATATAAAAATATTAAATATATATATAAATTATTAGTCATTACATAATATTAAAATAATTTAAATCATTAAATCATATTGAATATATATTATTTACACAAGCAAGTAACACAAAATCTTACATTTTTATTTTCACTCATAAATTGTAAAGACTATCATATCGATATCTCTCTTACATTATATAAATTATTTGTTTTGATATTATTAATGATTTTCTTAAAAAAAATATAAATAGGGTTTAATTTTAATAAATTAATAATTTAGCTGCAAAAAAAAAAATTCTTCAAATTTATGTACAGTTCAGCAACTCGGGTTTAACTCGGGTTGGGCTTAGGTAGACAACCTCGGGTTACAATTTAAACTTGGGTGGACCTAGACAAGTTTCAACACAACTTGAGTTTGGCTTAGATAACCTCCTAACCCGACTGAGTCCCAAGGCCGGCCCAACCTTCGATGAGGCCTAAAGCAAAATTTCAATTAGAGGATTTTTTATATTTAAATATTTTGCAATACAAATTTTGGGAGTTATTTAAAGCCTTTATGAGAGTTATGAAATGAAAAGAATTGAAAAGTACAAACTATCAAATAAATATAATTTATAAATTCAAAGTGAAGATCATGTCAAGAAAAACAATGTGAAAATTGAAAATAAACTTGTAAAACATATTTTAAATTGATGGAGGCATTTTTCAAAATAACTCTTTTTAAATTAACATATTGGATAATTTTAAATTTGTGTAATTTCTTTTCAATGTGAACCTTCCAAAAAAATAGAATGGGTACTTTATACAAACATATAACAAATGGGTAGAGAACTTTTTCTTCTTCTTTTTTTCTCAATATGTATAACATGCATTATAGTCATGGGGTGAGATCTTTTTATTATAATATTTCAAAATAAACCTTTTAAAAAACACACATATATAATTGTAATTTCTTTAAATTTAGAGGCCTTCTCCACAATTTGGGCCTAAAGCCTTTGCTTTTGTGGCTTGGCTATTAAGTTGGGCCTGCCAAACCCGCCAAGTTGCACTCCTACCACAAGAGGAGTTGATTGGGATTGTTTGAACAATTCACCCAATCGTTGACCTCTTATCAATTGATTCTCCATAGCTTTATTGAGATCAAATTAGTAGCAAATTAATACACTTGACAGGTCCAATCAAACCATCATGCTCCATTTCTGGTGGAGAAAAATATTTTTTGCATTTTAGTTTGTTTTGATTGAAAAATATTTTTTTTCTTTTAAAAGATAAAAATCGTTTTATGAATTAAAGTCTTATTAATGCCATATTACCACCACCATCTCACCTCCACTACCACACCACCAATATCACTATGGTCGTTGTCACCACCACCACTTCCATCGAACAAAGTGTTACATAATATAGCTTTTGCAACAACACTTCTAGGTTAGCGTTTTTTATAATGTTATTAGTTTTTTATTTTTTATTTTACAAAAACTAAAAACAAAAATAAAACTTATTTGATATGCACAATTGTTTTTAAAACATAAAATAACAAAAATAAAAATGAAAAAACATTTTCTCTCTCCTCTCTTCCTTCCCTCTCCTCTCCTCTCCTCTCTATCTTCTCTCCTCTCTATCTCTGTTCAAACAATCTTAGCACTCTCACCTCTCATCCCTCTCTCTGATTTGGGTTTGATTTTGTGTGAACTCATCCATTTTTTGACAAAGAAAAACATAGATTTGAGCTTATTGGAACCTCGTTGAATGATGAAAGTCCCAACGATTGGTGAATGATTTGTGGCTATGGCTGTGGGATTTTTTTTTAATTCTAATTTTGATTTTGATTTTTTTTTTTTTCCTTCTCTGAAACTAGTTGTTTTTTCTTCTTGCTAGGTTTGATGAATCTCTTCTTCTTCTTCTTTTTCTTCTTCTTCTTCAACTTCATGAATCAAACCCACTTTGTCTATTCAAAAAAAAAAAAAAACAATTTGCAGAACTCTATGAACCAAAAAAAAAAAAAACCATTTCTCCATGATGAAGACCTAGAAAGAGAGAGAGAGAGAGAGAGAGAGAGAACACTAAGCAAGATGAAAACCAGTATCAAGAGAATGAAGACCCACCATTTCTCTGTAATGAAGACCCCATTTCTCTTCTCTCCTTTTCTTCACACTAGCTCACCCTCAACCTATTTGTGGAAATGCCGAGCTTAGATCAGTCATGGACATGAAGGCAAATCTTGACCTAGATGTTAGATTACTGAAGGAAAAAGAAAGAGGCGAGACCCAAAAAAAAAAAACATTTTGGCACCGCAAGTCATTCGAGCCACTATTTTCTCAAGGTACCTAGTGGGGTTGAATAAAAATATATGCTTGATGAGTTGTTGAAAGTTTAAGAAGTGGGGGTTGTCAAATATATTCTATCTACCACACATACCATATTATTACCACACTAAGGATTACCATACTTAGATTTTTCTTCTCCTATATAAAGGAGTCTTGTATATACATAATATTGAATATATACATAACATATATAATATTCTCTCTCTCTCTCTCATCACAATATCATCTCTCTCGTTCTCTATCTATCTCTCTCTTTTCACACATATTGTAACATGATATCAGAGCCAAGTTAAGTACCTAGTAATTTCACTTCACTGGCGGGCGGCAGCCTTGCCTTGGCTGCCTGCCGGACCTCAACTCAATCCACTACCATAGTTTCCTTTCAGTATCGTTTCGTGGTGATTTCCTCATTTGTCCGTTAGTTTCTCTATATTCCTCTATCACCAACCAAAGTTCCGCTACATCTCTCAACTCCAGCCATCGCTGCCATCTCACCCTGTTCCCATAAACCCATCGCCATCTCAATATCATACTACATATTTTATTATTTTTTCTTCATTAGCTTCAACAGAAAAACTAAGTTTTATTACACATTTTTTTATTTATTTTATTCCTACCATCACATGGTCTTGCTTCCACCAACCCATCCAAAAAAAAAAATTTATTTCTTTCTTAAAAAAAAAAATCTCTTTTCTGCTCCACTCTATTTTTCCCTCTGCTTCAACCTAAAATAGGTTTCTATCTTCAACCCTATTTGAGTTTGAGGGGGTATTATACCTATATCATGGTGAGCATGGTTATACACCATGCAAACCTCCCTAAGTTGCCCCCTTGGCGCACTACCTAAGTCGTCCCCTTAGGGCACTCCCTAAGCCACTCCTTGGCACACTACCTAAGTCGCCCTCTTGGCACATTTTTGTTCCTTTCCAAGTTGTCTATTGGTGCACATGGTTCCTTTCCAAGCTGCCCCATGGCGCACTTCTTTATCTGTTGCAATCATCGTTCAACATGATGTCAAAAGTTATGTGTATGCCACGTTTGCTGGTTCAACATCCAATTCTTCTTCAATGGTTCGACACAACCAAAAATTGTCTTCCAGGTGCACCTTTGGCGCTCTTGGACGGTTCGACATTACCTCACCAAAAACTGTCCCCCGGCATTAGTTTCGGCCTCTGATCTATCCCAAGCACTCCTGTGCTTCGATCCGGACTTTGCAATCTATTTGCCTCGGATCTATCCATATTTTTAGTTTTATTTCATGTTTTAGTTCCTCTCTCCAAACTCAAGTTATTATCCTTACTTGAGTTTAAGGGGAGGTGTTAAATATAAACTATATATTCTAACTATCATAGATACCATATTGTATTCATTACCATACTTAGGATTATCATACCTAGATTTCTCTCCTCCTATATAAACGAGTCTTGTATACACATAATATTGAATATACACATAACATAATATTCTCTCTCTCTCTCTCTCTCTCTCTCTTGAATATTGTAACATGGTATCAAAAGTTTTCTATTTCACTCCTCCACAGTAATCACCAAAGCGCTAAAAGTAAAGAATTTTTTTATTTTATTTTATTTTATTTTATTTTTTTGGGGAAGCATAAGATGCATTATAATATTAACGAAATCGCAAGAGTGAGTACATTATCACAATACAACATTACAATGAAGGATTAAAATAAATATTGCACAACCCACGTACTATCACCATGAATAGTGGAGAAAACTTCTATCAGCAACCGCTGTGAGTACGTACACATTGGTTAGAAAAAACAAAAGAACGCACCATACCTCATAGGTAAAGACGCCAACGAAGAGCATCATCTTAAGAGAATGCGAAAGAGGCTTGGGTCTTTCTGACTGCCTTTTATGCAATGAGCTCCTTTTCGCTTGACATGATATATGCTTTGAGAGGATTGGATAACTTCCATTGCATTGCGGATGTCCCAATGCCGGATCAAATTTTTTTCATGCTCATTTGTGCAAGTTCAAATGTTATCCAAAGTAAAGAATTTTGATTAAAAGATGAAAATAAATTCACTACAAATAAAAAATTTACTCACTTTTTTTTTAATTTTAGATAGGGAATTAAGTCACTTATAATTTGTAAATTGAGCCAAAGGAGGCATTAGTAAATGTTGGTTAGTCATGTGTTGGTAGCCAAACATAGATAAAGTTAGACCATTTATTTTTTTGAAATTAAATATATGTGTTATGATTAATGGATCAATCTGATTTTTTTATTTATTTCTGAATGATTTACCTACACGAGATTACAAAATTAATAAATCAAATTATTGAAGTTAGATTCATGATAGATCTCATGTGCAATGGTGGAGCTAGAAAATCAATTTAGAGATGCCACCTATTAAACAAATTCAAAATGTGTATTCTACTAGTCAACAATAATAAAATAATGGATAAAAAACAATTTTAGTCTCTAAAGTATGCACTTATTGTTATTTTAGCCTCTTAAATTTTAATTTTGTCATTTTAATCCTTAAAGTTACTAATTTGAGTCATTATGGTTGTGAAGCTAACGTTTGTTTCCCTTATTAACGAAAATATATTTTATCCTGTTTTTGCAAGGGCAATACTAGAAACCGAGAGAGAGAGAGACAGAGACAGAGAACAAGAAAAGAAGAGATTCGAATGTAAGGTTTTAGTTGCTTCAGAAATTGGTGAGGAAATCTAACTTCATTTGTGTTTGCTTTATTTTACTGGAGAAGATACAAATCAGTGGGGTTTTGGAAAAATGTTTACAGATTATTGAAAAAATTTATGAATTTAATTATTAATATCTATAAATTTTATCATGACTTTGAATTTTATTTTGCAAAAATTCACTGAGGTATAGTTCTCCATATTTTATTTTATTTGTCACAGCTTCTAACCAAGAAACACATGGAGTTGATGTTGGTCTTTTGGGTGAAAAGAATAATTTTTATTTGGACATGGAAATAGGTGATGACATTCTATCACATATTGATCTTGGGTCATATGGTGGGTTTAGTACTACTGTTGGTGAAAGTCATGTCCAGAGGAATGATTTAGGCTTAGGTGAAACTGAGGGTCACATGAATGAAAATGATACTGAGTGGCAGAGGGATGAAACTGATACTGAGGGCCAGAGAGATGAGGGGACTAGAAGAGAACATGATTCTGATTTGGATTCAAGTGACTATGAAGGTTGCATAGATAATGAATATGGCATATGTATCGATGATGATAAACTATATGAGTCTAACATAGATGTAGATGTTGAATGATATAGGGTGAAACAGATTGTGCAAGGAGAAAATTGGGATGCTGGGGTCTTGAACTTTAATGAAGAAACTGAGGAGAGTGACATTAACTCTGATTATGGGGACTCAGAGGAGTAGTTGAGCTCTGACAGTTCATCTGATGATGACACATCTAGATCCAAGAGGCTCATTTTAAGCATTTCAGACTTGAAACTGACATGAGGGACCCTGAATTTAAGCATGATATTTACCTCTACCAAGGAGTGCAAGGCTGCAGTAAAAGAGTGTGTATTGAGGAAACAGAGAAAGGTGAAGTTGGTGAGAAATGACAAATTAAGGGTCAATGCTGTGTGTAAAAGAGGATGTCCTTGGGTTTTGTACGTGTCTAAATATGAAGGGGATGCATTTCAAGTGAAAACTTATAACAAGAAGCACACTTGTTCTAAGACATACAACAATAGGAATATAACCTCTAAGATTTTAGCATAGAACTTTATAGAGGAACTTAGAATCAATCCAAATTGGCCTGTCTCTGCCATGAAGCGAAGGATTAGAAAGGATTTGAAATTGGATGTATCAACAAGTCAAATTTATAGAGCCAAGAAAAGGGCATTTCTAATGATTCGTGGAACTGATGCTAATCAATATTCCAAGCTTTGGGACTATTGTGAAGAGTTGATGAGGAGAAACCCAAGCTCCACTGTGGAGATAGAAGCACCAGATGCTGAGGAACTTAGAGAGCCAAAGCCAAGATTTTTGACATTATATGTTTGTTTGGTGACTTGCAAATGGGCACTTTTAGAAGGTTGTAGACCATGTGTTGGTCTTGATGGTTGCCATATAAAAGGTACACACAATGGGCAATTGTTGACAGCAATTGGTATTGTGGGGGCATATTTTGTGAATGACAGCACGTGGACGAGGTGGCGTCGAC
This sequence comes from Camellia japonica, assembly GCA_030407325.1. Taxonomy (NCBI): domain Eukaryota; kingdom Viridiplantae; phylum Streptophyta; class Magnoliopsida; order Ericales; family Theaceae; genus Camellia; species Camellia japonica. Next base: position 20,545,412 of record JAPPVO010000031.1, on the reverse strand, counting down.
GTGTCAGCCACAGTGCCACGTGGCTTGGTCATGTGCGAGATGATCTCGGCTAGGCCAAGATTATCTTTGGAGGAATTGAAATCCGAGATGAGCGGATAAGGGATAAGAGTCCTAGAATGGGGGAGGACCTCCGTCTGGATAAAGATAAAGCTCTTAGGGAGTTTATCTCTATCTAGCTGGGAGTCCAAGATGAGTATTGAACCAAAATCCATTAAAGCTAGGCTTCTACAGGGATCAGGTTAGTGCTGGTTATAAAAAGAAGGCACCCTCATGGGTCTAAGGTAACTTTTTATGCTCTGTCCAGTGAGTTAAGTACTATTGGCGATCTTTGAGAGATAATTACTGACTTGATCGTCAGAGTGCCCCCGAGTGGACGAACCACTATTTGATTCTTATCTTTCTATAACAGGTTGTTCGGGCTTAATCTATTCTACTGGTGCTCTCTTGCTGAGTTTCCCTGTCTAGTTGTGTGGTCAAAAATCAACAGCCACAATTTGGCGCCGTTTGTGGAAACGTAAGGAGAATAGATGGGCAACGACGAACAGAAAGAAAAGATTGGGGACGACATCCTAATGGGAGTGGTAAACATGCCGATCCTAACATGGAAAAGGAGAACCCTAATGAAGGACCATGGGATCCGAATCCCGCGGAGAAGGACGTCAGCTAAAAAGGAGACCAACCGAAGAAAGCAGGCCGAGAGGAATACTATAACGAAAGCGACCTCCAGGTATGGAAAGATAGATGCCTGAGGAGAGACGGCGAGATGAAAGGAATGGCAAACAAGTTGGCAAACCTACAATCGGTTGTCAACTTCATGATGCAAAACAACGTCATGCAACCACTGTTTCCATTGAAGGACATGCCGATTCTAGTGGCCAGGAACGATGCCCAGAAAAGGAGGCAAAAAGCAGTCCCAGTAGCCCTCAGCACGACAAGGTGAAGGAACACTCACATTGGCCTTCACGGGACACCAAGCGAGCAGAGTCAATGAGAGTGGAGTCGTAGAGGATACCTCGTACAAAAAGAACTTATGTCAAGGAACATCAGCATCTCCAAGGGAAGGAACTTTGTTTTGACACGATGAATGAGGAAAAGTCCAAGAGGACTCATAACGATACCGAGAGCAGCGCACCCAAAAGGCTGAAATCCGTTGACAGCCGAGCTCCTAGTCGGACTAAGGGAGATTTGAGGGACTACCTCTAGAGGAAGCGGCAAGACGCCGAAGTTACATCTTCGGTCAAGCTGAGAATGCCGTTCTTAGTGGAGTTGGATAAGTTCGAGGCCCCAAAAAGGTTCCACGTGTCGAGGTTCCAGATATATGACGGTAAGTCAGATCTGAACTTTCACGTCGGCTTATACCTGAATTCAATGGCCTTATATACTGGGAATGGACCATTGTTGTGCAAGGTGTTCCCTCATCCTTTGGGGAAATTAAATCGGATTGGTTTCACAAGTTGCCGAAAGGAACTGTGAAAAGTTGAGAAGGCTTGGCCGAGATGTTTGTGGCCAGGTTTGTTACAAACAAATTACAGCCGTTGAGGGTAGACTCCCTAATGGCTCTGAAAATTGGCGAGGGTGAAATCTTCAAGGCTTATGCCAAAAGGTATTACGAGGTGTTCAACCGAATACTAGGATGCAACCAGGAGTTGGTGGTCGTATCTTTTAGGAATGACCTGGAGGATGACTACATGCTTTGAAAGTCACTGGAAAAGACTCTGCCGAAGAGTATAGAGAAGCTCATGGCTAGGATCGAGAAGTATGCGAAAGCAGAATAGGATACGACAAGAACAAAGGCATCAAAGCAAGAGAAGAGGAACGGCTCGCCGAAGTAATACAAATTTTAATAGACAAGAAATAGGACTGAGGGTTGCACAGGCAGTCACCACTGTGTTGCGAATACCAATTTATAAAGTCTTGGAAAGGATCAAGAACCAGCCGTATTATAGAGCACCAGAGAAGATTCCTGGCGAATTTATAGGAAGAAACCTTGGGAAGCACTGTGCCTACCACAATGAGGATGGGCACCTGACTCAGGGGTGCAGAGCCCTGAAGACACATCTAGAAGATTTGGTTAGACAAGGTCACTTAAGAGACCTAGTAGATGAAGCCAGAACGAGGGAAGAGCGGGCAAGGCTGCCCCAGGCACCGGCAGCACCACCTCCACTAGTACCATAACCACAAGCAGACGGACCTCGAGTGATCAATGTGATTCACTCGAGAGTCAATGAGAACGAGGTATGTGGGGAGACTCAAAGGGTGAAGCATTTACAGCATGTGTATCAGCCCCAGCAAAAGAGGCCTAGGACAGACGAGTACCGAGGACCAATGGTATCCTTTACTGAAGCAGACCTAGACATGGTGCAGCATCCACACAACGATGCTCTAGTAGTGACCCTCAAGATTGGAGAATGCCAGGTAAGGCGCATTCTAATTGACCAAGGCAGCTCTTGTGACATCATGTATGTCAGATGCTACAAGGAGCTCGGCCTTCACCGAGATGATTTGGAGCAGTCCAACAGCCCAATGGTCAGGTTCAATGGAACGCTGACATTGCCCCTAGAAGCAATAAATTTGGAGGTGCAGGCAGGCACCAAGAAAGTAAGCACAGAGTTTACAGTAATTGACACCCCTCCCCTTACAATGTTATCTTGGGGAGGCCATGGTTACACGTAGTAAGAACAGTTCCCTCAACACTGCACCAGCTATTGTGGTTCCCAACAGAGCATGGAATTGAGGAGGTCAGAGGGGATCAGGTGTAGGAAAAGAATTGCTCCATGGCAGCAATGAAATCCACCTATAACGTGCGAGAAGCAGAAACAATAGAGATTGAGGACGAGGACATGGAGGTCCTGGATGACATCAGCAAAGAAGCGCCAGACAAAAGTAAGGAAACCTTAAAGAAGATCCTGGTCCAACAAGGGGATGAAGAGCGTTTCTTCCTTCTCAGCTCAGGTTTGGCCGAGGAGGAGAAGAAGGAATTAGAGTCATTCTTGCGAGCAAACATAGAGGTGTTTGCTTGGACGCCATACGAGATGCCTGGCATTGATCCTGAGGTCACTTGCTATAGACTAAATGTAGACAGGTTAGCTAAACCTGTCATTCAGCGAGCAAGGAAGTTGACGTTGGTTCATGTGGAGGCAGTCGAGAAGGAAGTAGACAAATTGTTGGAGGCCAGAGCCATTCGGGAGGTAAACTACCTAACTTGGTCATCAAACACAGTTGTTATGAAAAAGAAGAATGGAAAGTGGAGGGTCTGCGTAGACTTCACCAGCCTAAATAAGGCTTATCCCAAAGACAGTTTCCCACTCCCCAAGATCGATCAATTAGTAGATGCCACTTTAGAGCATGGAAGGATGAGCTTCCTGGACGCTTACAGGGGGCACCATCTGATAGCAATATACCCTCCTGATGAAAAGAAGACTGCATTTGTCACTCCAAAAGGGTTGTATTGCTATAGAGTGATGCCTTTCAGGTTGAAAAATGCAGGAGTAACCTACCAGAGGTTGGAGACCAAAATGTTCAGACATCTGATTGGCAAAATAGTGGAACTATACATTGATGACATAATTGTGAAGACCAAAGAGCCTGAGAATCACCTGGCCGACTTAAAGGCAGTTTTTGATATTCTTAGAACATACCAGCTCCAACTCAATGCTTCAAAATGTGCATTTGGAGTTGGGTCTGGTAAGTTTCTAGGATACCTGGTTACTAGAAGGGGCATTGAGGCAAGCCCAGATCAAATCAAGGCCATCCTTGACTTAAAGAGCCCAACATCGGCAAAACAAGTACAAATGCTGACAGGAAGGGCCGCAGCCCTGAATAGGTTTATAAGCAGAAGTTCAGATAAGTGTAAACCATTTTTCAGTTTATTAAAGAAGGCCACAGATTTTTTGTGGACAAAGGAGTGCGAAGTCGCCTTGACCGACTGTAGACACCCTATTTTTTACGGCCCTTTAAGACTTAGATGTTCTTGCAGGTACATCCGATGGTAAGTCTGATTGCTCATCGAGCGCTTAAAGTACGTGGCAGAACGCCACAGATTTGAGTTTTCCAAGCCCTGCATCTATTTTTGTCTTATTTTTGAACCATGCCTAGGTCTTTTCAGCATGAAGTCTTAGATGGCCTGCTAGCCATCCTTGGAGGCTGTCGGCCACCATTTCTCCTTTGTCGCCCATCAATTTAGCCTTGTCGGCCATCAGTGTTTCCTGTAGATATTTTGTGATATTTTGTGCCAGCTGTTTGCACAAGTTCATGCATCTTCCAACACGTGTATGGCTGAATGTTTGTGAGAGGATTTTGTATTTTCTATATATAGGACCCCTCTCTTGCATGTGTGGGGGTTAGAAATTTGAAGACAAAAAAAATCTCTCTCTCTTACAATTTTGTGCTAAGTGCTTGTTTTCTCTACACTTTTACATACTCTACCTTAACCAAATTTGCTAGTCTTGGAGCTGAGGTAACTTGGGACCTTCTTTGAGCTCTAGAAGGTGGTTTTGGCTTGGATTGTTGGCCAATTTGTGTTTTGCTTCAAAGGTATAGCACTTGCCTTGTTTATACTTGTTTTGTATACTTGTTTTGCCATTCTTTTCAATTGTTTTGGTGTTGGTTTTGAGCTGTAAAAAGCTTTATTTTGGTGGCTTAAAAATGATGTTTTGAACCCTTTTTAGTTATGGGGTGGTTCACCTTTCTTGTTTCCTTGTGTCTAAAGCTTTTGTACCTTTATTCATCACTTTAAAACCAAATTTTTGGTGCCTTTTAACCACTGAATTTTAATGGTTTTTCAGTGGTAAAAAACTTATTTTGAAGTCCAAAATTGGAGGGATTAGCCTTCCCTCCTTGTGTCTTGCTTGCATGCCAAGCTAGCTTCACATGTTAGCATGTTTTTTTAGCCTAACTTAGCTCAAGTCCAGCATGTCTTAGCCTCTGAAATAACCTGTTTTAGCTCTGTTTTGGGCTGGTTAGTTTGTTTGAGTCTTGTTTTGCATAGTTGTAGTGCAACCCAATGCATTAGCTTAATGTTTTGGCTTTTTGTATCTTGAGTCCAGCATGTTTTAGACCATATTTGGGGCTGTTTTGCCTCTGTTTTTGGTTGTTTGTTTCATTTGAGCCTTGCATGGCATGGTTGTAGTGTTAATTCCTTCACTAGCTTAGTATTTTAAGGCTTTAACCCTCATTGGTGTGAGTTGGTTGCATGTTTAGTGCTTTTATCATTCATTTCCAGCACTTTAATCATCTCTGCAATCCCCATCAATTCTTCACTTTTGATTTGCTTTGAAAGTGGTTTCAAGCCATTTGTTTACCTAAGTATGAAATGGAGGTGTTACACCTAATGGTTTAATCCTTAGGGGGTTCATTACCAACAGTGTAATGTCTCTTTAATACCCAAAACAACTTGTGGTTTGAGCCCTCTTTCCATTAGAGGACACTCACCAATGGACTTAATGGATTAAAGAATGATTTGGTAATTAAAATGTGTAAACAAAAGTGACAAGATAAGCATGTCTTTGTGTTGCATTGCATGTGTTCAAACCAAACGTTAGTTTGAACACTAGGAAAATGGGCATTTCATACTCAAAAGTGATGAAATGTGCCATTTTCCTTGGTCTCCATTGCCCTGGATCATGCATGATAGGGTGGTAGTCATTCGAGTCTTATTTGTGCATTTATCGAAATTGTACAACTTGGATCTTTAGCCATCATGCAATGAAATTTCTTGATTGGTGGTTTTGGATCTAAGTGTGTCATTCCTTTGAGGTTTTGAGATGATAAGGAGGGATACAGTATAAACAAATCCTTGGAAAAACCTTCATTTTGCTCTGTTTGTGCTCTGTTGCAGTATGGTGATCCAAAGCATCAGTGGCCGGCAGTGCCTCATTTTTGGCCAATAGATGGCCGAAAGCAACCATCCATGGCCGGCAGGCCACTGATGTCAACCTAAGCAAAGATTTTGTAAGGTGGAGCAGAAAGGTTCTGAAGTATGCTCAACCTGCAAACAGAGGCTTTCGAGAGCAAAACGGAGGTCTTTTCGGGGCCAAAACCGAGCATGTGCATCTTCCACTTCCCGAGGCGGAGCAGTGGCAACGTAGTTTAATGCCTTGCATGCTTAGTTAGTGTGCATTTGTAAATTAATTAATTAGTTTTCTAATTAATTAAAGTGTTGTAATAATTAGTAATTAGCTTAGCTAGTTATTCATTTGATTTGTAATAATTAGTCTAATTAGCTTAATTAGATTAGTTTAAATAGCGTAGCTAGTTAGCTCTTGTTCATTTGGACCCTCCTTCGTGAGGGCATAATGTTGTAATGAGTGTGCGTGCCTGTGTATATGTTTTCCAACCCCATGTCTTTTTCCCTTTTATTTAATCGCTTTCGATGGTTAGATTAGGGACATGTTTCAATTAGCATATCACATGCTTGCATCCATTCATTTGTATTGCATGCACCGAGGCTCGGTGCATCATTCAAACTGCATTGCAATTTCAATATCTTTTTTGAATAAGTGTTTAATCGCATGTTGTTCAAATTGATCCATATGTCATATTAGTAGTCGAGCCTATTAATTGCATTATTGCATGCGTTACATTAGCATCTTGCATAGTTAGGATCATACATCTTTCTAACTTGTTTCTATTTTGGCTTGGAGTACTCGGTAAGTCTTTATGCTTTAGCATACTTGCATAAGTGTGATTGCCATGTTTCCATGAACATGCTTGCCATGAGGCTATGTGCTTAAATGCTAAATTGCATGAATGCCTGTGGATGAAGGCTTGTTGTTTGAATTGGAACGATTCAACGAATGTGAGTTTTAAGCCCACTTTGTTGTGGCAAATCATAGTTTAAGCCAACTATGTTTGGTGGCAAAACCGCATCTTTAAGCCCACTTGAAATGCAAATTCAAACCATTTTCGCAAACAAACATGAGTTGAATTGTTCCAAATTGAGCAAACTAGTCTATACTTGCTTGTGCGCATCACATAGTAAAGATAGCTTAATAATCAACAATAACGCATAATGTTTATAAAAAATCATATCATGATTAGAAGAGGCCGATCTTTGATCAGGCGAGCAAGGCGTGCTCATTTCAGGACATTCCCCTCTCATACCTAAGTTCCCTAGCCGAGGCAACTTTGGTGATAACGGACACGTAGCCTTTGGCACGAGTCAGGGTTTCCTAAATTTTCCCAAAATAAAAATATTTAGGTGGCGACTCTGCATCTGGCAAAGTAGTCCAATTTTGGCATTATTTGATTTAAAATCGATTTTCTAAAATGATTTGTCAAATTTCGACTCTTTGGTGTTTATCAGTTTTACATTGCACTTGTGAGACTAGATTCAAAACCGTGGGAGTCCGAACTATGAGGCCTTTATTTCAAACCTTCCGAAAGGGGCGCGAAAAAAGGCGAGTCCACACTGACTTAAAAAAGTACCTAACAACAGCTCCAGTTCTGTCAAATCCAGTACCTGGAGAGGAGCTACTCTTATACTTGGCCATTTCAGAGCATGCAGTGAGTGCAGTCATAATCAGAGAATAGAAGAGAGAATAAAGGGCAGTATACTATGTGAGTAAAACCCTAACAGGCACAGAGACCAGGTACTTGCCCCTGGAGAAATTGACACTGGCCTTAGTGATGGCTTCTAAAAAGTTGAATCATTACTTCCAAGCCCACAAGATTATGGTATTGACTGAGCATCCCTTAAAGTCCCTGTTGCAGTAAGGAGATCTAACAGGCAGGGTAGCTAGATGGGTAGTGGTATTAGGCCAATATGACTTAGAGTTTAGGCCCAGAACGGCAATCAAAGGCCAAGTTCTAGCCGACTTTGTGGCTGAGTTCACACCTGGTGCACTCCCACGTCGGGCTCCGATGAGCCACGGCTTAGGGTGTCCAGGGGAACAAGAAGAGACCCAGCTGGGAATGAAAAACCCCATAGCAAAATAGAAGAAAGAAGAAAAACCTAACCCCTGTGATATTTACATCAACGACTCCTTTTGCCTGTTTGTTGATGGGAGTCCAAACCGTTAAGGAGCGGGGGTAGGAGTGGTGTTGGTATCACCAGATGGGCGAATGTTAGAGTAGTCTATTCGTTTGGGGTTCAAAGCCTCAAACAATGAAACAGAATATGAGGCACTAATCGCAGGGTTGAAGTTAGCAGTGGCAATGGAAGTCGACGAAATAGTAGTTTCTGTGACTCCCAACTTATTGTGAACCAGGCAACAAGTGAGTATGCAGCCCGAGGTGAGAGAATGATAGCCTATGTCAAAGAGGTTGTTAGACTGCTAGCCTTATTTCAGGACTGCCGACTAGAGTAGGTCAGCCAAGATGACAACAGTCATGCCGACACCTTGGCTAACTTGGCTAATGCAATGAAATCAGGAGAGGCAAGGACAATAATGGTTGATTATTTGTCAGGCCCAAGTGTGGAACCACTAATCACAGAGTATGAAGCAATATGTGTGGAGATGGGTCCAAGTTGGATGGATGCAATAGTAATGTTTCTTAGGGACAGTAAGTTACCGGATGATCGCAAAGAAGCGCACAAGACCAGACTGAAGTCGGCAAGGTTTAGCCTAACAGTAGAAGGACATCTCTACAGAAGGTCTTTTACTGGCCCCTTTTGAAGTGTGTGCACCCCTTCCAGGTTGAAGACTTCTTATATAAAATACATGAAGGGGTATGTGGCAGCCATGCTGGGGGCAGATCACTTGCTCATAGGGCCATTACTCAGGGGTACTAGTGGCCCTACATGCAGAAGGATGTTGAAACCTACGTCAGAAAGTGTGAGAAGTGTCAAATGTTTTCCCCTTTGATACATTAACCAGTAGCAGATTTGAACCCAGTATCCAGTCCTTGGCCATTTTCCCAGTGGGGCATGGATTTTGTTGGACAACTGCCCCAAGCAACTGGGTAAAGGAAGTTTCTACTGGTAGCAACTAATTATTTCACAAAGTGAGTAGAAGCTAAACCCCTTGCAAAGATTCGAGATATTGATGTAAAGAACTTCATATGGAAGAACATCATCACCAGGTTTGGGATCCCAAGGGCAATAATAGCAGATAATGGTACACAGTTTGACAGTAAGCTAATCAAAAGCTTTTGTGCAAAGTACAAAATCAAGAACTACTACTCTACTCCAAGTTTCCCTCAGAGTAATGGTCAGGAAGAAGTATCCAATATGACTATCTTGGATGGGATCAAAAAGAGACTGGAAGCAGCAAAGGGAAAATGGGTGAAGGAATTGCCCAATGTACTCTGGGCATATCGGACTACGTCAAAAAGATCAGCTGGGGAATCTTCGTTTGCCATGGCTTATGGCACTGAAGCGGTTATCCCACTAGAAGTCGGCATTTAAGGGATCAAAACCCAGGGAATGGAAAATGGTTACTAATGAGGCATTTCTAGCTCGAGATCTAGACCTATTGGAGGAAAAAAAAAAAAGAGCAGCAATTTGGCTGGGGGTATACCAGCAACAACTTACTAGGGCTTACAACAAGAAAGTCAACCCAAGAGAGTTCAAAATAGGGGACCGTGTGCTGATGAAAGTGGTCGGTAACAAGAAGGATCCTAGGAAGGGCAAGCTGGGCCCAAATTGGGAAGGGCCTTATAGAATCATCTCGGTCGCTGGTAATGGGGCATATCGACTTGAGGACAATGATGGCAAAGAGCTGCCAAAATTCTGGAACCCTTACAACTTGAAGTTTTTCTATCATTAGAAATTTTTTTTTTTCGAAGTTTATGTCATAATTTTATTAGCCGAGGTAGTAATAAAATTTTAGTTTGATGAATTTGAAATTTGTGTGATAGGACTGATCAGTCCCATGGCGATATTTCTAAAGTGAAACATGACGAATAACTTAGACTGATTATATGGTAGAGTTGAATTATACTTGCATATAATAGAGTTGAACTAAGTTGGCGATGTTTCTAAATGAAACATAATGAATAACTTAGACTTATTATATGGTAGAGTTGAATTATACTTGCATATAATAGAGTTGAACTAAGTTGGCGACGATTCTCAATGAAACATGACAAATAACTTAGACTTATTATATGGCAGAGTTGAATTATACTTGCATATAATAGAGTTGAATTAAGTTGAAATTAACCTAGACTTGCCATATCGGCAGAGTCAAACTCAGAAGAGAACTAAGTCCTTTAACAGAGAAACCAAGGTTGAAACACCTCGAGAAATCTTTGTTTGAATATGATTTCGAAGAAAAACCATAGACACACGCTTAATGTGAACTTAAGTGAAACTTAGGTTCATATTAGAGGGCAGGGAGCAGGGATGATAAATAAACCTGAGAGCTTGGCACTTGTTGGAATTTTTAGAATGAGGGTTTAACACTTGTTGAAATTTCAGAAAAATTTACAAGTTGGAGTTGGCCGAGGTAATTATGAATGAAGTATCGGAGATACGTATTACCCGAGGTAACCAACCGAGTTGTCAAAGCTTGGAAAAGGTGAAGTCTTAATCGAAGACAGCATATGGAGGAAGAAAAGCAATGCTAGACTGAGTAACACTTGTAAAAATATTTTAATATTTTTTAAGTCTTAGCCGAGATATTCCAATGGTGGGCCGAGGCAAACTATCAAGGTTTATATCCAAAATATTTAACCTCGAAGTTATTATAGAGTTAAGGTATACGTTGAAGAAGTGCAAAAATATTCTAAGTATGAAAGCAGTAAACTTGCATAGAAGAAACGAAGGCAAACATTCAACACTTGGAAGAAAAAGTAAGACTTGCATTCATAAAAGAAACTTTTGTTTAGATACAAAAAGGCACTTCGGCCTTGCAAAAGAGATTACTTGTTAATCTACAAAGACAAAAAGGGCACATCGGCCAAATATAAAGCTAACATTGTTCAAAAGTAAAAAGGGAAAAGTACAAACAAAGAAAAGATCCTAAACAGACTGTTCTGCATCGGCGGTTGGCTGAATTTCAACCTCAGCAGACATCGGGGAGGGTTTCTCGGCAGCCTTCTCAGCCTCGATTTTGGCCTTGATCTCTAGAAGAGTCTTGTTAAGGCTCTTCTCGACGCTTTTGACCTCGGTTTCAGGCATGTTCTTGGGAACCTTGTCCTCGTCATCCTGAGTCAAGTCCATAGCTTGCTCATTCAAAGTTGGGGACTTGGCCCTCGCAACTTCAGCCTTCCCAGACTTGTCAACCTCAACTTCTTCGTCATCCTCAGCCTCATCCTCGGAATGGCTTGGAGCGGGAGGGAAGGGCAAGACAAGTCGGCTCTCGTCCCTGAGGGACGAGTCGTCAAAGACAGCCAACTCCTTCAAAACAGTCATCCAACCAAGGGTGTAACCCCTGTTGCATGCCTGCTTGACTTGTTTTTTGTATTCGTCATGGATGTCGGCTACCCCCTCGGCATAGGCCTTCTTGTCCGCCTCTTTGATTTCGAATACCTTTGTAGACAGTTCTGTTTGGAGCTCAGTTTGGGCCTGGGCCTCTTTCTCCTTGGCCTCTTTTGCCTTGGCCTAAACAATCTTAGCAACATTTTTTGCAGCCTCAGCACGAGCCTCAGCGCAGTCCTCGGCCTTCTTCAAGGCCGACTCAGTAGCCTTGGCCTGATCCAGAAGACCTCGGATTAAGCCTCGGCCTTGTTTAGTGAGGATAGGAGTTTGGCTGCCTCCTTTGTCTTTTGGGTTAGTTCCTTCTTGAACTCATCGGTTTGACTGCAAGGGAATGACCCTGCTGGATGGCTTGCAAGAATGCGAAGAAAATTCGTTAAGTATAAAAACAGGAGTTGAAATTAAAAGTTACAAGTGTTAATACTTACCAAGACACAGTGCTGCATCATCATTGCATAGTTTTCATATTCGGAAAGCTCGGCCATCCAATTTATGTCGGCTGGGAGCAGAACGACAGTGGAAATGGCGGCGCTGACTTCTAGTCTGTCAAGCGTGCTATCCCCGACTAGAAGGGTTCGGTCTCCGACCGTGACGAATGGAGTCCAGGGAGCATCGGCGCAGAAACCAGAAGGATCAGAGGACCCGCTGGACCTCGGCTTTTTGGATTGTGGTGGATCAGACGCCTCGGCCTCGACTGGCTTCTTGTCAGCAGCAGGAGTACTCTTTTCAACTCGGCCAGTTTTGAGATCAGTACAGTATCCTCAAAATCAATCTGAGTCACTGTAGCCTTGGCCTTAGCCTTCTTGACTCTTTTAGGCTTTGGCATGGGTTGAGAAGGGAAAGAGGAGGACTGAACAGTCACTACTCCAAGAATATCGGCTAGGAGGTCTTCGACGATGGCTGGTTTACGGCCCATCTCGTCAGCAGTAGCAGTGAGTGTAACTTTGGTGCCAAAGTGAATGGCGGGAAGGGCAATGGGAGGATTGTTCGGATCATAAGCCGACGCCTCAAAATCTTGTCGCTTGCGGCTGCGAGTTCAGACTGCTGGTACATTTGGTAGAGCACGACGTCGGCGCCAGCGCTGAGATGGTGCGATAAGTTGAGCTAGAGCAGAAGTAGAAGGTTGCTCTACTGGGTCTGATGAAGAGGCCTAGTCTAGCATTGGCGATGAAGCAACTGTGGGAGTTGTTGCTGATGGGGGAGTTTTGCTTCGACAGGGAACATCGGGCAAGGCGGATTTGTATATCGGGATGTAGTCAAGCAGCAATGGGGCCTTGTGCTTCTCGATAGGCAAATCCAGCAACGTTTTTAAGTCTTTACTAGAGAAGAATGTCTGGCGAAAGTCTTTCGCTGGCTGAGGAAGACTTGCAAACAAAAGAAACATTAGCATAAATAGATAAAGGTTAACAAGTTTTGGGCAGAGATAAAGTTGGTAGGCAGCACAGTTCTTACCCTCATCCTCTCTAAACACTCATTGGTGCAGTGGGAAGAGATAAAGATCGTCGTCTGGTGCAAACTCCCAGTTGCCCGAGACGATCAGATAGTCATCCCCAACACCCTTGTTAGAGTCGGGAAGGTCAGCTATGATTTTGTAGGCGGTGGATCTGGGCTTGAGGTAATAGGTGTAGCCTTTTTCAAACTTAAGGCCACACATGGTGTAACAGAACTAGATGTTGACTAGCGTGATCCTAGCATTTTCTCGGTGTGCTAGTTTTATGATGCCATTGATAACCCTGTACGAGTTGATGGCTAGTTGCATGAGGTTGAGCTTATAATAGTGGAGGATTTCCCTAAAAAGGATGTCTAGGGAAACCTGAGTCCACATTCTACAATGGCAACTACTAGGAAAGGCATAAGATTTCCATCAGGCATAATGGAGTCCTCTTTCCCAGCCAATCTCATCTGAACGTCGGCTGGGATAGAGAACTCTCTCCTAAAGTTTTCAAGTTTCTCTAGGGTGTCTACCCTCCACTTGAACATGCCCATAACGTCGGCTTAAATGGGAGATGGTACAAGATTTCAAAAGATCACTGATAAATGTTTGAAAACCTCGGTTAAACCCTAGAAAGCACTGGATGGAGATCTATGAGAATTAGGAGGGATTTTTTTTTTCCTAAGTGTGTGGTTTCTAGCAATCCTAAGCCTAAGTCTATACGGAAACAAGAATCAAAGGCAATAATCTGGAAACAAAACAAGAAAACCAAAAAAGAGATGTAATTCAGAAATCAAGGGTGAAGCAGAAAAATAGCTGTGTATATCCAAAACTTCAAGACACTGAGTGACTGTGTGAAGAACAATGTGCGAATGTCTCAAGAAAAACATGATTGGCATTTTCAAAAGATTACACAGATTTAAGGTTTAAGAACAGGAAATTGATTCATAATCAAAGAAAAAACAGAGTGCAACCACGAAAACAGATTTAATAGCAACAGAATAGACATCTGGTAAAGAAAGGATACATTCAGAATAGTGGAAGGCTGAAACTGAAATTAAAAGAAACTAGGAACTCACCAGTTGGTCCGAGGTCGAGGTTTGAGGATCGCCGGGGTCAGACGGTGACGACGAGTGGAGCAAGACAGTAAAATGCTTCGCTGGAGGATGTGAACGGAGCACAGTTACAGAGAGCTTTGGGTAAACAGTAATGGTGGATTGAGAGCGAAAGTTTAGAGAGAGAAATTTATGAAACAAGGGAAATCGTTTTTTGCAAAAATGAAGAGATGGAGAGAGAGGGAGAAGTTTTGTCAAGATTACAAAAAGGCGACAAACCATAATGATGTGCCTTGGACGACGTGTCTGTCAGGCGGCGTACACAGAAGTGACCTGTCTTGATAGCGCGTGTCAGGTACGAACTAATGAGAAAAGGACGCGTAGCGGAAACGGTTGGGAAAACCATGCTTGATAGCTCATGAGCAGATTAAACTCTTGGAGTTCTTGATTTAATGAAGCAAAAACTTCGGCTAGAGGAACGATCTCAGTTAAGATACTTAAAGAACTTGGTTCTTAGTTCTTGGTTCTTGATCCCTGATAAAAATGGACAGTTAAGTACTAGGTACTTGAAGCCGACGAATCATGATCTCAGTCAAAGGAAAGAATGAATTTCAGTCGACGTAGTAAATGAACTAGTGATGTAGGTTCCATCACCTCAGGTTGCTGAGATAATGGAACCTAGGGGGCAGTTGTGGGGGCATATTTTGTGAATGACAGCACGTGGCCAATGTGACGCCGACGTGTCAACCAGAGTGCCACGTGGCTTGGTCATGTGCGAGATGATCTCAGCTAGGCCGAGGTTATCTTTGGAGGTATCGGAATCCGAGATGAGCGGATAAAGGACAAGAGTCCTAAATGGAGGAGGACCTCAGTCTGGATAAAGATAAAGCTCTTAGGGAGTTTATCTCTATCTAGCTGGGAGTCCAAGATGAGCATTGAACCAAAATCCATTGAAGCTAGGCTTCTACAAGGATCAGGTTAGTGCTGGCTATAAAATGAAGGCACCATCGTGGGTTTGAGGTATGCTTTTTATGCTCTGTCCAGTGAGTTAAGCACTATTGGCTATCTTTGAGAGATAATTACTGACTTGATCGTCGGAGTGCCCCTGGGTGGACGAACTACCACCGGATTCTTATCTTTCTGTAACAAGTTGTTCGGGCTTAATCTATTCTGCCAGTGATCTCCTGCTGAGTTTCCCTATCTGGTTGTGTGGTCAAAAATCAACACCCACAGGTATTGATCCCAATAATTGCTTATTTCCAATTGCATATGTTGTAGTTGAGATTGAAAATAAGGACTCATGGAAGTGGTCCATTGGGCTGGTTCTCCAAGATTTGGGTATTACCCCTCAACAGCAACATCACTGGGCCTTTATAACAGATTAACAAAAGGTATAATACTTGTTATTATTAATTTTTACTTTTACCTTGTATATAGCATTTACTTACTTCTAAAATTTGATTTTGGTTTCCATTTGACAAGGTTTAATTCCTGCACTTAATGAACTAGTCCCAGAGTCAGAGCATAGGCATTGTGTGAGGCACCTACACAACAACTTCAAGAAATAGTTTCTTGGTTTAGCACTGAAGGATAGGATGTGGAGATGTGCAATGGCAACCACAATTCAAAGGTTTACAGCAGAGATGGAGTTGTTAAAAGAGAAGGATGAAAAGGCTTTTGATTGGTTAGCCAATAAGCCAGCAACATATTGGAGTAGGTCACATTTTCCTACTAATGTAAAGTGTGACCTTTTGTTGAACAATTTATGTGAAAGTTTCAATGCTCAGATTCTAGATGCAAGGGACAAGCCAATCATAGAGTTGCTTGAGAGAGTGAAGGCATACATAAAGAGTAGTATGCTAATTAGAAAAGAGTGAGTGGGTGAAGAAGTATGATGGCAAGTTATGCCCAAGGATACAAGAAGTGTTGGAAAAAAACAAAGAGCAGTCAAGTATATGTATTGCAGACTGATTTAGCCAACTAAAATACCCGATAAGCTGCCCTTATGGTGATCAGTACACTGTGAATTTGACTGAGCATACTTGTTCATGTAGAAAGTGGGATCTATTAGGGATCCCATGTGCACATGCCATTGCTGCAATTCATGACAAAGAACATGAACCGGAAGACTTACGTTTTTTAATAAATCTTACCAAAGGGATTATAAACCTATGATTCAGCCAATGAATGGCTATAAGATGTGGTCTAGGACGGGGTTGCCTCAAGTGCTACCTCCACACAACTACAAGCAACTTGGTAGGCCTAAGAAACTAAGGAGAAGGGAACCAGATGAGCCAACCAAACCAGGAAAACAACATAAGCTAAGGAGAATTGGCCAAGCCTCAGTGAAGTGTAACAAATGTGGGAACAAAGGCCACAATAGAAGGACATGCACAACCAACAAATCCCCTTACTGGGTTAACATCAGTCCATGAAGTTATCATGCGACTAGGCCTTTTTTTATTTTTTTATTCTTTTCTTTAAAAATTTTTTAATTATTTTCTTTTCTTTTCTTTTTTTCTCTTTTTTTTTTTTTTCTCTTTCTTTTTTTTTTTTTTTTTTTTTTGTATCCCTTAGCTGATTTTTTTGCCTTACTCTGTTCTCCCACACTCTGTTGCACAGTTTGGGCAGGAACGTTTCCTCCGAGGATCCAGCTACACATCTTTCCACGTGTGGAGATGTTTTTCCAATAATGCCCTCAGCTGAAGTCAGCAAGTAAATAGACGTTAGCTTCAGGAATAAAATGACTCAAATTGGTAACTTTAAGGACCAAAATGTCAAAATTAGAACTTGAGAGACTATAATGACAATAAGCCTCGTGTGGGAATAGGTTATTTTAGTAATTTTTTTATTTTTTGGTTAAAATATGAGATAAAAACATTAATATGTTTGGAATGACTTTTTAGTTTTTTACAAAAAGATGTACAAAACGTGGAAAAAAAAGAGAATCTTTAACTTTTTAGTATAGATTATTGGGTTTTTAGTTCTTTTAATAACTTTTTGACTTTTAGGCTAAAACAGTGAGTTGCCAAACAAGGCCTAAGTGCATATTTTAAGGAGTAAAACTATCTAATAATACATTTTTTTAATTAATATTAAGCATAAAAAATTAAATATTCGTTACAAAAAATTTTACCGTAAACTTTCACAATTGACTTCGGTGAATTTTCATTTTTGAAAGCTTTCCATGATATAATTGAAAATCTTAATAAAAAATTCTTGATTATAATACAAATCATAGGAAATTAAAATTCTTAATTTCAGTATTAAAATGCTATCACATTTAGCACAAATCACCATAAATTAATATTTCTAATTTTTATTTAAGTTGTGATAGAAAAGTGAGATAGAAGACCTCATAAAAAAATATGGGGTCGCGACATGTGGCATGGGTAGGGCACTGGGGGGACATCTTGGATTGTTTTGGGAGTTGAATATTTTAGTTAATTTTTTGATTTTTTATAAAAAGATACACATAAAATTAGAGAGAAAAGTTAATTATTAAATTTTTTTTTGCCTATTTTAACCAATTACCAAAACAAGCTCTTATATTATATTTTAAAAAAAAAACATTTTAAAAATTTTTTTAAGAAAAATGAGGGGGCGCGTGACCCCTGATCTTGCACACGTGTCCAATTAGACCGTTCAGACAAGTTGTGCCCAAATTAAATGGCCACAAACAACGACAAAGTTGTATAATTCACAGATTTAGGAAGACACAGAACACCATCTTCATATATTTTCTCTCAGTTCTTTTACTTGTACAAAAATTAATTATAAAATCAAACATAACTCTCTCCAAGTGAGACCCACTTTATATAACAAGGATTGTGTCTGATTATGTAAATAATTTCATGTACCTTAACTGTTTCATTCCTTATCGAGCATTTAAGAGTGTAATGGTGATCTCATTGACAAAAGTTGAACTTGGTGCATCTTTGCTTGAAGAAGAATCAGCTTCAAGTGGATTCCTCTCAGTGAAAAAACCAGGTTGTTTAGGCTGAGGCAATGCACCTTCACTGCTCAACATCAGAACCACACTTGACATACTTGGCCTGTCTTCTGGACACTGTTGTACACATAATAGTGCCACGTGGATTGATCTCAGCATTTTAGATAGATAACATGAGTCCCTTAAAGATCCATCTATCAGTTCTAGTGTCCTGCCTTCTTTGTAAAGTGTCCATGCCTGAACAATTTGACATGAAGATGACATTTAAAAAAAAAAAAAAAAAAAGGTCTAAGGCAATGTTTTAAATATTGGCCGATACGAACTAATGATGAAAATGAAAATCAATGCAGAATTGCCCATATCAGTTAATAGCCGATATGGGCCTATCCAGTTCTATTGTTCTTTTAATTTTTAATTTTTGTCTTTTTGTGTTTTCAAAAACAAAATGACAAAAAATTAAAAACACTTATTGTTTTCATATCATTTTCATTTTTGTTTGAAAGCAAGTTTCAAAAATTAAAAAAAACTACTTTATAAATTTTCCTACAAACCAGGTTGTTTTTTTTTTTTAAATTAAAATTTAAAAAAAAATCTAATTTTTGGACAGTTTTTGAAAAAATCACAATCACGTCATTTGATTTTCAATACAACTGTGTCGTGATTCATGTGGATTCATCTTGTGATACTGCTATTTAAAATAATGATCCAATAGCATATTGATATGTAATGTATATTAGTAGATTCACGGCAGGAAATTCAGCTTTTAGTGGTGTTTTTTCAAAAAAGCCTCTAATTCTTTTTGTGACACTTAACACCAAACGCCGAGGACATGGCCGTCGCTATAACTTTATAATGTTTTAAAAACGTCGGTATATTAGTATAGGCGGCGTTTTTAAAAACCGCCAAATGTCCTACTTGACAATATCATGACGTCACTATGATATTTAGCGATATTTTTGAAACGCTGTCATATCTTTCTTAAAAAATCTAACCGATAGGATTAAGGGTTTAAGTGGCGTTTTGAGAAAAGCCGTGATATCCCTTCTTCTTCTTTTTTTAAATTGTGCTAATTTTATGTGATTAAACTAAAAAAATACATATAATAAAACTGAATAACACTAATATGAAATAATAACTTACATTCAAATAGCAAATGCAACATTAATTCACTTTCCCATTTAATTTAATATCCAATCACCATTACTCACAAAATAACATATCCACAAATGATATTTTAATATTACCCACAAAATAACATATCCAAAAATTGAATTCACAATTCTCAACCAAAAAATTACTACTTTGTATACAAAGCCACAAAATAACATTACACTCCTCTCTCTCTCACCACTCCATCCCCCATTTAACACAAAAAATAAGAAGAAAGTGAACCAAAACACCCAACTCCCCAATCAGATCAGAGGAAAAAAAGAAGAAAAAAAAGAAAAATAAGAGAAATAAGAATCCGAAGGAAAGCCCCCATCCATACTTCATTGTCATTCTGAATCGCTCTCCATGTTGCTTCCCATGGCCTTCAATCCTCTCAGTCTCTGCCAATCATAAAACATAATAATAAACCAAGAAGAAGATCCAACCAGAATAACCATGCACTCAGCTTTAGTTTATAAGTTCAATTATTGGCTTCTAACTATAAGTTCACCCATGCATGAAATTATTTTCTAGAGTCCATTAAGCATGTCAGCTACTACCAAGAATTAGATAAAACATTTCCTGTCACACCCCAAATCCGGGCATGACCGGCCGTGGCCCACAGGGACTTAGCCCAAGGCACACGTAAGCCTAAACATGAACCCAAAACCATAAAGAAATTGTGATGATAATCCAGGAATAAATAAATCAACACTCAATCCAGTGACATACCACAATGTATGCACAAAACTCGATAAGCAACCTAGAACAAATAAATGTATGCCCTAGAGGTCCATGCAATCGAGTCCCGCTATGCCATGAGTCCACTCTAAGTCCTTCTAACACCTGGAAGTGATAAAAATTAAGTCAGCTGATAGCTCAGTGAGTAGCAACATGGATAGTAAATACAGTTCTGAAAACAGGGTTCAATTCCAAAATAATGTATATATCACAGAAACTAGTTTGGCATACAGTTTGGTAAATACAACTGTTTCAAAAAGAAGGTTCCACAGTTCAACACTTTAAATACTCATGTCTCGCAAGAACATGTTAAAGGACAAATACTATTTGTTTCAAAAAGAAGGTTCCACAGTTCAATACTTTAAATACTCATGTCTCGCAAGAACATGTTAAATGACGTTAAAATACTCATGTCTCGCAAGAACATGTTAAATGACGTTAAAATACTCATGTCTCGCAAGAACATGTTAAAAGACATTTTCCACAGATTATAACATGAACACCAATAATTTTCTGGGTACCAATAAAAACAAATAATCTGCCACACATTTCTCAGGCTATAAGCCCCGTTGGATCCAATACCGAACTAGGAGTCATCCTCAGGGTGGCACCTGGGCCCTTTTCTCAAAGTCGATCCGATTGAAGGTCACCTAGTTATTTTTAAAGGTCTGTTCCTTACAATCGTTGAGCACTAGAGTCATCACGGCCCAACCCGGATCTGTTCCCTAGTGGCCAGAGTCACCACACACAGTGGAATAATTTCCCTGGACCAAATACACACATGGTCCCAATATTCAATACACATCAGTTTCGCAAAACATGGTAGTTCATCATTATAAACATGAGACCAAAACAAATAGTTTACAGTATGCCAAGTTCACACATGTTTGAGAAATAATTTGATTCATTTGATAATATAATAATTATCAAAACAGTTTAATCATGAAACAACAATTTAATTTTCCAACAGTTCAGGGTAGGGGAACATTTATAACAATATGTAGCATGAAACTACTCACCTGGAAACGAAATAATATAATCCTCGAATAGAGTATGAAAGTCCAACTAGTGCCCTGAACCAATATGAAAACTTCACGTCACTACTAATTTCAAACAAGCCTTCCCAACCTATTCACTAACTTTGAAAATTACAAAACCCACTCCACGCTATTCGAAAAATTCCAATAACCTCCAGATATGATCTAATATATCCTAAGCTTCAAACCCAATTGGTTTCACTTGATTTGCTTATCAAATTAATTATCTACAATTTATTATATGCAAACAGGCTGTTTTCTGTCGCACTTCAAAGAAATTAACGGTTCTCTTAGTATACACGAGCAATCAATGCAAGGCCAAAAATGTATGAAACTAGACTCGTAACCGGTTCTAATGACGCTGATTTGATAATTTTTGGATTTATACCCAAAGAGAACAACATTCCCGAATTTACTGTTTCGGACTGGTTTCCTGGACAGATTTGAATACCTCAATTTATATGGATTTTGACTCCCAAAAATTATGAGAAAATTCAGATATACAATTCAGTATGTAATTAATCTACGGTAAAAATTTCAGATCAAAATTCCTCCATTTGGTATGATTCCTCAAAATTTAAAGTTCATGCGAATCATCAAAACTAGTAGCCAATGTAACCATCCCTCTAAAATCAAGGTCACCTATCTCTAATGGCCCAGCACTGAATCTCCTCCTAGTTTTAAATATTTTAAGCCTAGATGGAAGAAAGATCCCAAGGTCCATCATGTTACCAATTACACAATTCGGCCCTTGAGTAGAAGGCCCAATAAAACCATTACTCAATGAGGCCTTCCACCAATAAAATAGATCAGCCCATGAATTAATATATACCTGAATGATTAAACCATGCACCATCACAGCAGCTGGCCTGCTCAGATCACCCTCAGATTCCAACAGATTCTGCATCTTTGAAGGAGTAGTGAGGTGGAGTGGAAACACACATAACAACATTTAGACTATTTTCAGCCCTACTTGCTTGTCTTAAAACATTACTCAGTAGATTTGTGATGTTTAGAGAATAACTGAGAAGCAAACCCATCGTAGATGCGAATGCCAACTGGCTTTCTGCTTTTCCATTCTGCATGACAGCAAAGCTTGCGGTCAACCATATTATGATGCCTCCCAATGTTTCCAATCTTATGTAAAGCCAGCAGTTGGAACCATTTAGTGCTTCCCCAAATTGTGCATAAACTGGAGATCTGGTAATGGAATCTAAGCGTTTGAACCGAGACATTCTGACCTCATCTAGTTGATCGAAATCGAAGCGGAGGTTGGAGAGGGAAGTCCAGATTTACCGCCATCGTTTTGACAGCACGCAGGTCTGAATTGCGGAGGCGAGGTTGTCCATGGAAGAGCTGAAGCTTCTCCATTGTATCGGGATGGAGAGCAACCACAGAGTTGTCATTGTTGATTGCGTCGTCGACAACAAGCCAATTGGGGAACTTCTTGCGCTCCAGAATCGCAGTACTGGAGTCTCTATTCGAGCCATCTGTAGTAAATTCATTAGGTGATGACAGTGTGCTGGCCATCTCAGGCACCTTTTCTGCTTTAGAATTGTTGTCTGGCAAGGTGTTAACATCAGAGGTCCCACAAACATATTTTAATGATTTTGGCAAAGCTATAGCTAATTTTGAGCTTTCATTGGATGCTCCAATACCAGTAACAACGGCTCTTGATCTGAATACTATTGGATACTCAATCCACACACATGCGAGAGAGAGAGAGATAATATAAGCATTTGATTCCAACAGCTCTAAAGTATGTGCATGCGTGTCTGTCTTTGGCATCCAACTTGCACTAGCTTACAGCTAGCTTCTTGTAAAGCTTCCACCACCGAAAAAATCATCATGCATAATCTACCCTCTCTTCTCTACACCAAAAAAAAATATATATTCCACTACCCCCACTTGATCATATTCTATAATAATAATTATTATTATTATTTTTTAAACTTAGGTCATCACATTTCCTCTCCATTTTTTTTAGAAAGTGTAGATAGGCGGCAATCCCAAGAATTATGCACAACAGTATAATATCAATATAGAAATTTCGACTGGACCTCAACTGAAACAAACCAAAACTTTCTGTCAAATCCAGCAAAGAGATCTACGACATAGCATAGCTGAATCTCTCTCTCTCTCTCTCTCTCTGTGCAGCACACAAAGTGATGCAACTTTATAACATTTTAAAAACATTATTATACTAGTATAGGCGGCATTTTAAAAAACGCCGCCAAATGTCCTACTTGACAATATCATGACGTCTCTATGATATTTAGTTATACTTTTGAAATGTTGCCATATCTTTTTTTAAAATCTAACTGATAGTATTAAGGGTTTAAGTAGTGTTTTGAAAGACGTCGTGATATCCCTTCTTTCTTTTTTTTTTTGAAATTGTGCTAATTTTATGTGATTAAACTAAAAAAATACATATAATAAAACTGAATAGCACTAATATGAAATAATAACTTACATTTAAATAGCAAATGCAACATTAATTCACTTTCCCATTCAATTTAATATCCAATCACCATTACCTACAAAATAACATATCCACAAATGATATTTTAATATTACCCACAAAATAACATATCCAAAATTTGAATTCACAATTCTCAACCAAAAAACTACTACTTTGTATACAAAGCCACAAAATAACATTACCCTCTTCTCTCTCTCTCTCTCTCTCTCACCACTCCCTCCCCCATTTAACACAAAAAATAAGAAGAAAGTGAACCAAAACACCCAACTCCCCAATCAGATCAGAGGAAAAAAAGAAAAAAGAAAAAAGAAGAGAAATAAGAATCTGAAGGAAAGCCCCCATCAATCGCTCTCCATGCTGCTTCCCATGGCCTTCAATCCTCTCAGTCTCTACCAATCATAAAACATAATAATAAACCAAGAAGAAGATCCAACCAGAATAACCATGCACTCAGCTTTAGTTTATAAGTTCAATTATTGGCTTCTAACTATAAGTTCACCCATGCATGAAATTATTTTCTAGAGTCCATTAAGCATGTCAGCTATTACCAAGAATTAGATAAAACATTTCCTCTCCATTTTCTGGGAAAGTGAAACTTGTCTAGATAGGCGACGATCCCAAGAATTATGCACAACAGTATAATATCAATACAGAAATTTCAACTGGACCTCAGCTGAAACAAATCAAAACTTTCTGTCAAATCCAACAAAGAGATCTACGACATAGCATAGCTGAATCTCTCTCTCTCTCTCTCTCTCTCTCTCTCTCCAGCACACAAAGTGATGCAAATCTACAGAAAATACAGTTGCAGCTCAATCACCTGGTTATCAGTATCGTTAAGTCTCACATTGGTGTTCTTAAGGTCAGATGCCGCATTGTTGACCTGTAGGATGCGAAGAAATACACCATTAATAATTTAAGAATACTTGTAGTTCAGATATTGCTAGGACAGGATGTGTTCTCAAACCCTAGTGTCAATCCGTCCATTAAAGGAACTTGCCTATCCATTTCCTGTATGAATTGCAAAGTCAAAAATTGATGTGCACAAAATGGGACAAAGCAACAGATACAAATGCACAAGGCAGTAGCAAACCTCATTCAAATCATGGGTCATGTTTTTCAATGTATCTAAACCTTTTGATATCACTTCCAATCCTTGGTCCTGTGTGAACATCGAAGTAAAACACATTATTTTTATTTTTTATTTGGAATCAATAGAACAATGAATGCAGAAACCACACAAGAACAAATCCTCATCAGAAAGAAAAAAAAAATCATATTTCCCTCCAATTAAAAAAAGAAGGGTATTCAACTCTAAAGAATTACATGCCTGCTTCATTTTCCACATTTCAGGAGTAACTAAATCAGTGCTTATGTTATTGGAAAGAAAAAGCCACCTTATTAGATATGGCTTTTGGTCAGAAAAAGATTTTTGTTTTTAAAAAAGGACAAAAATTACATATTCTCTGCATGAACAAAGTAAAGTTACCATATGCAGATACTGAGAATTTAATTTATTGTCTTGTTACTAGAAAAGCCAAAACCTTAGCATGTTTCATTACTAAAACTAATGCCTGATTACAAGTAAGGAATAAAAAAACAATAAAACTTGATAGGACATACCGGTTGAGAATATTGAGAATCACCGATTCCACTGCCAGCTACCAAGTTACCATATGGAGCAAACTTTTTGGAGCTACCAAGTTACAAGCTACCAAGTTACCAAGTTACAAGTTACAAGCTACCAAGCATCCATTTACCTTAGAAGCCGAATGTGAACTTTTTGGAGGGACCATTTCAGTTAGAGTCGATGATGAACTGACACGTGATTCAGTGTTACCCTTCACAAAAGATGTGTCAGAAGTTGAAATAGCTGAGGAAATGGCATTGGAGTATGCATTTTCTTCTGAAGTATGCCTATCTTGACATTGGTTGTTCAGTTCACCAATGGAAGGAAGAGGATGATCAAAAGGTGCACCATTTGACAGCAATTTGGATGACATATCTGAAAGAATTCCCTCAACAGCTTTCGACTGGGTAAAGCAAGCATCAACTGTATGTAAAGAGTAACATCAATTAGTTAGGTCAGGTGGGTAAGCTGCATGTAGAGAATTATTCAACTTCAAATCTAGTAACAACATTTAATTGAGCAAAGAAGGCATCCCTATTGGATGGGATTCAAGTTTTAGTTCTATTTCCTTAATTGTTCAGTTGCTTGTATTTGGTTTTACTTGCTTTATATTATACTTATTTGTTACCTATTTTAGGTTTAATATATGAAACAATGAATGATGAACAGAGGCCAGCCGGTTGGTTGGGCAAAGTGGATGCCTAATCTCTTCTCATCTTGTAATTTAACCCCAAATTAGATTCTCTAGAGATGGAAAAGCATCCACTAAATTTCACCCAGTTAATAGTAGTCATTAGTCAGGGGAAAAAAAAAGATGATAATACGAAGGCTTTCATCAAATGAGTTCTTCAATGAAAACCAAAGCAAACAAAATAATAATTTAAGGTCATTAATATGCACCATAGACAGTGAACCTGCCACTGACTCTGCCTACCATACCTTAAGGTCCACAAGGCTTGGTATTTTTACAAAATCTCCATTAATAACATAAAGCATCCAATTAATGTACATGAAAGCCATTTCTATAAAGAGTTTGTTAAATCATTTTTAACCATCAACAAATAAGAGGAACAGTGAACTCACAGCTTGAACCTGAGCCTTGTACTTCATGTGTCTGCAAAAAAAAATAAATAAATAAAATAAAATAAATGGCAACGGAAATAATATTAACAGAATGAATCACTGCAATGTAAAATAATGCTTCCCATTTCTACAGGTTCATATACGAGAGGATGAGATAATATTCACTAATAGTTGAGGGGGCCTTGATGTAATTAACCCTAAAAAATAATATCTAACAAAACAATGGCTATATTAGAACTTAGACTTTGCAAGAGAATCAGAATTAAACAACTTGAAATGATCGTCCACAATCATTGTGAAAAAAAAAAAACAAAACAAAACAAAACAAACAAACAAACAACAAATGTTCCAGATATACAAAGTAAAAAATACAAGTAACAAAGTTTGTAACAAGGTTAACAACATTTTCAAATAGTAAAATCTTATCAAAAATCATTAACAAGCTATAATTCCCATAAAGATCATCATAGAAGATGCATAAATGATTGCCATTACCATTCTTAAATGCCAAGAAGTCGAATATGGAATGAAATACTGAGACAATCATTGTAATCACCAGTAGGTCCGGATTCCCTTCCAAGAATATTCTCTAAAACAAAGAATAAATAAATCAGAATTGTAGTAAACATGTATACACATTTGTATGAACATGCATAATAGTTACAGAACCAAAAAAGAAGCAAGTCCAATAACAAAAAATCACAACCAAACCATACAAGGATCACATTTTAGAACATATTCTAAAGAAGTAGCTAGTCTTAACTACAAAAATGTGCATGTATCATGCTGTATCTGTGTTTGTGTTCGTACTCATACCCATACCTATTCTTCTTAGATTGCAATTCAGCATTGCCATTTTTTTTCAATGCATAAACAGGAAAATTTTATGTATCGTGTTGTATATGTGTCCATACTCATACCCATATCCATGCTTCTTAGATTTTAATGCAACAATACCACTTTTCCCAATGCAGAAACAGGAAAATTTCAAGCACTAAGAAAGATTGTCAGTCAACGTAGAAAGATAAAATGTTTAGAATTAAAATAGTAAAACTTTTCCATCAGATAAAATAATGTGTCCGCTTAGCAACTTTACAATGAAAAATAAGCCGCGCGTGTACTATAGTGCATAGTTGATCCCATAAATAAACTTAATCGATAAATCTCAAAGTTTCTGGAAAATCTCCTTTCAATTTGCAACATCATTTTATATGCACTGAATAAGTTCACTTCAACTATTAGAGAAATTGAAAGACTGATTGGCAAATATTATGTATTTGCTTGATTTCCAAAACAAAAGTTAGAACTAAAATCCAGAAGTACATATTTCTTCAAAGCTTCCTATTTACATCATGCCGGAGAGATTTCTTATGCTCAAAGAAAAATTAATACCTTAAGTTCATCAGCCTTGCCTTCAAGCATACTCCCATAACTAAGGTGAATCTGGAAGGATTAATCAATCTGCAGGAACAGCTGCCACTTGGTCATGCTTATTGGACTATTTTTAACTAGCTCATTTTAACTATTTTTTAACAAAATCTAGCTCATTTAACTATTTTTTTCCAACAGTAATTATAATACTAGATAGAGCAAACACTGATGGGTTGTCATAACAAGAGTCTTGACAGAAATAAGTCAGTACATAATTGCAAAAAATCCTAACCCATATTACCAATGAGATTTTGAGACAGGTAAAAGAAAAAATATACATGCAACATGGCATGACCCAACTAAACATTGTATGACATGAAAGATGAGGCAAAGCACACTTGTGGATATTCATCTGTCTCTACAGGTGTCTTCAGTAGATGGCAACTCAATCAACTCAAAACTAAATATTAGTTGGTCTGAACTTTTCTGTGTTATCTACGAAAAGAAGGAATGGAAATGCATGATTCACTATTTGAGGATATTGAACTAAGAACGTGCCAATTCAACAATATGAGCTGAAGCACGTAACAATTCAACAATATGTAGCATCTATCAAATTCCCAACTTCAATTCTCCATGGATCCTTAACTTTAAGCCTAAAAGGTCCTTGATAAATCAAACCCACATTTTTCAAAATAACTAGAATATAGAGTAGCCCACACGAAAAGAGTGAAGTGTTTGGTGTAGGCTTTTAGCTCTTTTTTTTTTTAATGGTTTTTTGAGGATTTGAAGTAATTTGAGAGGACACTGAGAGAGAGAGAGACGGTGGAGCTCACCTTAGTGAAATCGAACTCGCCGGTGCAGATGGTGGTGGCGATGGAGTTTCGAAATCGAAATCGCCCTGCAATCCCTGAATCTCTGAATCTCTGCAAATGAGGATCAAGTAAGGAGGCCTTAAAACATTGATTTCATAGATCTAGAGAGAGAGAGAGAGAGACGGTGGAGTTCGCTGCCTCGCCGGTGTAGATGGTGGTGGCGATGGAGCTTCGAAATCGCTCCGAATCTTCGAAATCGCCGGTGCAGATGGAGCTTCGGTGCAGATGTGGTTCTCGTTGACAACACCTAGTGGGGATATTCACTTTTACATTTGTGAATATTCTATATAAAAATATCAAAAACCCTAAGTAAGAAGGTCAAGAAATCGCCGGTGCAGAGAGGGTTGAAAGACAGAGATGTGTGCGTACAAGGGTTGAGAGAGAGAGAAAGGGCAGATTCAAAATAAGGGTTTCACAAACGACGGATGGACGAAGCGCGTGTTCCTACCGCCTTTGGAGGCGTTTTTAAACGCCTTTAATTATAAAACGGTGCCGTTTTGATAAAATATGCAACGGTTAAAAACGCCGTTAAAAATATAAAAAAGTGACATTTCAAAAAACGTCGTTAAAAAAATGCCGTTTAAACTCATTTTCCCTGTAGTGATTGGAACTCACATGCCCAACAAGATTGAGACGATGGTCTGAATGATTGAAACCTCTGTTTCTCTTTCCACTAACAATCTCTAGCACCAAAACGCCAAAGCTAAATACATCTGACTTTACTGAGAAAATCTCATCTACTGCGTACTCTGGAGGCATATAGCCACTATAGTAAAACATTAGAAGAAGAAAACATTTACAGAAACAAGATTGAATAACATAAAACATGCATATATACGTACTATGTTCCAACCACTTTGCTTGCATTCGCTCCTGTCTCATTTCCTCCAAAACTTCTAGCCACACCAAAGTCCGATATCTTTGGGTTCATGTCAACGTCTAGTAGAACATTGCTAGCTTTGAGATCTCTATGGATTATTCTTAGTCTAGAATCTTGATGAAGATAAAGAAGCCCCGAGAAATGCCGTTGATGAAGTTGAAGTGCTTAGTCCAATCCAGTAATGTGCCACGGGTTCGATCTGTGCAAAGTTTTTTAATATAACTAGAAAAGAGTTCCTAAATATAAAACCACTTGAATGCCAAAAAAAGATGGACTTGTTAAGCTTTAGAGCCGAACCAAAAATAAAGAAGTCCAAGCTTTTGTTAGGCATGTACTCATAGTTCAACATCGTCTGGTCTCCTTGAATGCAACATCCCAGAAGCTTCACAAGATTCCGATGTTGGAGTTTGGCAATACAAATAATCTTATTCTTGAACTCATCTAATCCTTGTCTAGAATTCCTCGAAAGTCTCTTCACAGCTATTTCTTGTCCCTCTTCCAGAAAACCTTGAGGACAAATTACCATTTGTGAGTTGTGAGGCATGTTACTTTTTCATCTTTCCCTTTTGTCGTCTTCATTATTTACTGTCTTTTTCTACCTCATGTCTAACACATTCACTACAAGTTCTACTAATGACTATTGCATTTTTCATACATAAGACAAAAATATGAATTTATCTATTGAACTCAGCATTTGCTATAAAAAAAAAAAAAGAGATTTTAGTTCAGTCTCAATAACTTTTTATTAAAATAACTTCGTAGTTAAGGATCTTCGCTGTAGCACTTGTGTCTTTTAAGGCTTTTGGTAAATGCCTTCATTCTATTTTGGGAACCTTTGGTGTGTTTGTTGGAAGTCCACATCGGTTACAAGATATATTTTTAGGTGGACAAACTTCTATATGTTGTTGGAAGTCCCACATCGGTTAGAAGACACATTTTAAGGTGGACAAACTCCTATATATAGGTGCAAGTGCATAGGGTTAGCTTATCAACTTCTATGGTTCTTTCTTTGGTTTGATAAGCCATTACGAACCAAGCTTGAGTTATAAATTTTAGTTGTGCCGAGTTGGATTTTGGCCATAATTCCATTGGGATTTCGGCCATAGTTCCTTCGCCAAAGTTGTATTATTTCTCGAGGGCTTTGTGGTGTGTGGTGGAGATCGATTTCAACTCTTTTCATCTTCTCCGTTGAGCTTCGAATTTGAGGTAGGGATAACCTACTCTCTTTATGAGCTTTGTCTTTAAATTTTAGCATTTTGATATGTTGGGGGTTGTTGGGTAATTTTGCGAAAGTTTAAGGGCTTTTGTGTAATTTTATAAAAGTTGGGGTTTTATTTATAATAAACCTATATGCATGTTTAGCATAGAGAATGTTAGAATTGGGAATGTATGGGATTAAAGGGTGTAGTTGATTATTTATCGCTCACCTAGTTGAAATGTTGATTTTTATCATTTTGTGCATTTATTTTCTGTTAGAAATAACTGTTTTGGGCTATCGGTGGAGGATAGTCTTGATTGTTGTAGACAATGCATGATGATTAGGCAAACTAAAACTAATCACTAGAATGTGTCATTGAGTATGACGTTTACATTAACTTTATGTATTGACTGATGATGTGTATAATAATTGTTTATATGCATTGTGTTGTGTTGGAGGAGAGAGGTGATGTACTCCACGGTTTAGGGGAAGAGAGGTGATGGACCTCTAAACCGGGTGTTGTGTGGGAGGAGAGAGGGGATGGACTCCGTAGATACAGCTCATATGCTTATCTGTTGAAGTATAGATATAGCTCATATGCTTATCGTTGGAAGTGTGATATAGTTCTTATACTTATCAGTGAAAGTGTTGATGTAGCTCATATGCTTATCTGTTGATGTATTGATATAGCTAGTATGCTTATCTATTGTGACATGAGGAAATGTTTAATATGAGTTACTGTCTCATATTGGTTATTTGGTCAGGTTCTGGACTATGGTTATGAATTGAGAATTGAAAAGGAATGGAAAATGAAACTGTAATGTGATATGAAAGAATGTAAAAGTGTTAACCATCTATCAAACTGTTAATCTTTTAGTCATTGTTCATAGCTGGTTTAGTGTATTTCTATTGGGCTGTTAGCTCACCCTATACGGGAATATCATTTTCAGGTACAGATAGCATGCCACCTCCAAGGATATAGCTTGAGAGGCTAGAGGCGAATGGACCTTTTGATGTTTTGTTTCCCTTTTGATGTGTTACATGTGATTTCAAGCCAAGGGCTTTATATGTATTTGAGTTAGTACTCTACTCTGTGTAACCAAGTGTTGACTTAGAAAGCTGTAAGCCCGTAGGGCATTTCCTTTTGTTGTTAACATGTAACACTGTTGTAATTACTACTCTGATGAATAGAAATGGTTGGTTTATTTTATATCAATGCATGTCTAAAGTGATGGGTTTTATGTATTATTTTGAGGGCGTGACATTCGCTTTTTTTCTTTTTTTCTTTTTTTTTTTTTTTTTGAGCACCGATATACTAATTAAAACAATTTAACATTCAAGGTTACCTTGTAAATGGAGCCAAATCCACCCTCTCCGAGCTTATTATTTTCTGAAAAGTTATTGCATTTATAATTGCAGCTAAGTCAAACAATGGTAACTGCAAATCTTCTTTCTGGCTTTCATTAGTGTCATTGTTATATCTCTGTCTCACTAGTCCTGCAAAGAATTAACAATGATGGATTTAAACAATAGAACTTGCCGTGGTAAGGCGTGCATGTACTGTACAAGTCATACAAGCACTCAATGCTTCCTTCAAAATAGTAGAAAAGAAAAGGTCATTTTTAGATCAATTACCTTTTCTCTTTCGCTCCCTGTTCTTCTTTCTCCACACATACAATGTCAGGCTTAGGCATATCAGCAGCATTCCGATTGTTAATGTCAAGCCGACTATGATACTCTCTCTTCTCTTCCCATTGGAGCCAACTGGTTCTATCCAAAAAAAATAACAAAAAACAAAAAACATTGAAAACAATTTATTAAAAGATCGTGTGGGCACATTTGGTATGGTTTACAATTTTTGTATTCTGTTTTCGAAAATAGAAAAAGTAATCTGTTATTTTAATCCAACACTCATGTTTAGCGGAAGAAGTCCAATTAGCAATGCCAATGTCATTGCCATTATCCCCCTTATCTTGCATTTGACACCAGCTTGTTGGACTGTTGAATCCTCAATCGATTAACAGAAATGGTCAAGTCAGTTATATAATACAACCATGAAAGAACAAACCATGAAAGAATCTAGTAATCTCCCTCAAGTGAGATATACCAATAAAAATAAATAAATAAAATGAGACATCTTTGATTCTGATAATTTCCTTTTTCAATTAATACATTTTAAATGTAAAATAATTTATTATTCGACTTGTTTAGTAGTCCTAGTTCTATAGTTGCCGTTAGCTATTCATTTCAACCATAAAATATAAATATAAATATAAATATAAATAAATAAATAAATAATAATAATAACATCTAGTAGTACCATCAGTACTTTCTTTTTCATCTTTAATTTCCTTAAATTTGTTTGGTTGCTAGATTTTATGACCCAAGACTTGAAATTCTTTGAACCATGGAGTATAGGAGTGTAAATGGTTCGATCAGTATTGAGAAACAGTTAAAACCAAATCTGACTTTTGAATTTGACGGTTGAGGAATCAACACAAATCGTAAGTTACAATTTAGTTTTATCAGTTTTTTCAATTTGGTAGAAAGTAGGGATTTATATGAGATTTTAAAGGGTTTTGTACAAACTTGTAGAGTTTCATCACCTTAAGAAAGTAGGGATTTATATGGGATTTATCAGTTTTTTCATGGCTCCCTACTTAGTGGGCCCTTGGGTCCACTTTTGGGCTTAATTTCGATAATTTGAACGTTCATATTTTAGGATTTTTTGAGTATATCATACCTGTAAAAAATCAAGTTGATCGAATATCAAAAACCACGTGTTTGGATCATCGAACTAAAAATTGTTTATTAAAAAAAATTTAATAAACAGTTATCCGAACACGTGGTTTTCAATATCCGATCGACTTGATTTTTGATAGGTATGATATACTCAATAAATTCTAAAATGTGAACGGTTCGGATCATCGAAATTGAGCCGAAAGTGGGCCCAATGGCCCACCAAGTAAGGAGCCAAGGAGAGGATCATTGCTCTTGATTTTGAGCTATCAATGGATTTCATCAATTTATCTTACAGTTCTAGAGTATGAATAATCAATGATGTTTTGTTAAAGAAAAATCCTATGGTGTGCACCCCTTTGTTCGATGGGTTGGATTTTTTTCAGGTTAAGATCTCAATATGAGAGAACTTAAGGGGCCTATAAGGCTCCATCACGAGTCTCATTTTAATTATTCAAACCGTTCATTTTGTAGGGCTCTCAATATATAATATCTATCAAAAAATGTAAGTCAATCCGATAATCGTAACTTTTTTATTTTAGAGCATTTGTCTCTAAAAGGATAGATAATTTATTTCAAAAATATAATTGCTGTCATTTTTTTTTTTTTGGAGACAAATTAATATAATAAAATGAATAAGTTACGATAATTGGATCAAACTAATTTTTTAATGAAAATTATACATTAAGAGCTACATAAAATGAATGATTTGAATCATCGAAACGAAATTCGGCATAAGTCTTATAAACCCCTCAAATTCTCTCATATTAAAATCTTAACATAAGAGAAGCTCAACCTTGCTGAATAGTCCAAGTTTTTTTACAATGTTTATAATTGGCACGGCATTAAAATTGACAGCCTAAATTATCACACACTTAACAGGTCCAATCATACCATCATGCTTCATTCTTGTGAGGTAAATATTTTTCGCAATTTCAGATGTTTCATATAATTAAAAATAAATTTTAATAAATTTTTTTTTTTAAAAAGTAAAATTGTTTTACAAATTAAAGTCTTATTAATGCTATTTGAATATTACCGCTACCATCTCACCTCCACTACCACACCACCACTGCCATTACTACCATCAATATCATTATCGTCGCTGTCACCACCACCACCTCCTCCATCAAACATACCGTTACATAATATAGCTTTTATGGCAACACTTCTTGATGAATTGTTGGAGGTGGTGATATGAAGTGGGAGTTGTCGAACGTGGACGAAGGTAGTAGCCAATTATGGGGGGTGACTGGAGGTGGTGGTGACCGGTGATGGGAAACGAAGGAGAGAATGAGAACATGTTTTGAAAACAAGAGGAGGCATCTTTTGCTTATTCATAAAATTTTGGAATTGTAGTTAGTTTTTAGAAGTTAAAAAAAAAAAAAGAAGAAGAAGAAATTATCAAACGTGATGTCAGTCAGACCAAAATAAAGGTCCAACCAATAGGATGGTCACTGGTCAGGAAGATTCCCCGACTAACTTGATTCAATCGGGGAAAGAATAACAAAGCCCCAATTTTTTCGCCTTTTACTCCATTTGTTTGGATAAAAAAAATGTAAAAATTAATCTATAGATGAATTAACCAGTCCAAAAACAAACTATATAAAAATTGATCGTAAAACACTTATAATGGGTGAATCCCACAATGTATGGATCCCATTGCAGGACTCAACTCTGTGAGTATTCTGTGACCCCATCGTGGGACTCAATTCTTGTGATTGTTCTTTGACCAATTATTCTTGAGAGGGTTATGTCTGATCATATGAACGGTTTTTAGATTGTTTCATTACCTATCAAGCATTGAAGAGTGTAATGGTGATTTCATTTACTGAAGCTGAACTTGGTGCACCTATGCTTGAAGAACAATCAACCTTAACGTTGTGTTTGATTAGAGAATTTGGGAAGAAATTTATAAAGGGAAAAGGAAAATGTGTGTGAAACTAGGTAAAATTTAGGTATATTTTATTCACATTTCACTTACTTTTTTCATTTCCTTTTTCAAATTCCTTTCCAAATTTCCCAATCAAACACAGCATAAGTGGATTCCTTTCAATGGAAAAACCAAGTTATTCAGGCTGAGGCAATGCACCCTCACTGCCCAATATTAGAATCACACTTGACATAACAGTGCCACGTGGATTGATCTCAACATTTTAGGTAGATAACATGAGTCCCTCATAGATCCATCAATCCAATTCTAGTGACCTGCCATCATGCCTGAAGACGACATTAAAAAACACGTGTTTAAGGTGATATTTTAAATATTAACTAATACATATTAATGGTAGAAATGAAAATCATGTGCAGACCTGCTCATGTCTGTTTATAGCCGATATGGTAGGTTCACAGGCCGATTTGGTTCTATTGTTGATATAATTTTTAATTTTTTTTATTCTCACAAACAAAACGATAAAAAATTGAAAATGCTTATTGTTTTCATATTATTTTCATTTTTGTTTGAAAACAGTAGCTTTTTCATTTTTCCTCAAAACTAGGTTGTTCTAGGAATTTTTTAAAACTAATTTTGGAAAGATTTTGAAAAAATCACAATCAGGTCATTCAATTTTCAATACGTATCGCTTGATAAACCTAATAAACTTTGCTGTGATTGATGCAAATATTCGTCTTGTGATATTGCTATTTAAAATTTTGGCTTAATTAAGCACATTCAAATATAAGAGAAGATAAATTAGTAGACAGTTTACTCACATGCCCAACAAAACTGAGACGGTGGTCTAAATGAATGAAACCTCTGTTTCTCTTCCTGATAACAATCTCTAGCACCAAAACGCCAAAGCTAAATACATATGATTTTACTGAGAAAATCCCATCCATTGCGTACTCTAGAGACATATAGTCACTACAGTAAATCATTAGAAGAAGAAGAAAAATTTATAAAAATAAGATTGAATTACATAAATCATGCATATATTCGTACTATGTTCCAAACACTTTGCTTGTATTTGCGTTTGACACGTTTCCTCCAAAACTTCTAGCGATGCCAAAGTCCAATATCTTTGGGTTCATTGCAACTCATCTGGAAAGTTGGGTTGAGGTGGGTTGAGGCCAAAATAGCCCTAGGTTAAAAAATGTCACATCAAAACCATAATCACTTCATTTTTCGAAAAAATCAAAAAAGTCAAAAAACCTATCCCAAACGAGACTTTTTAGCCCTAAACTAAAAGAGCCAAAAAACCAACTCACATCGCAAATGAAGCCATTGTCAACATCTAATAATTGCTAGCTTTGACATCTTTATGAATTATTCTGAGTTTGAAATCTTGATGAAGACAAAAAAAAAACCCCAAGAGATACCGTTGGTAATGTGAAAGTGCTTATTCCAATACAATAATGTGCCGCGGGCTAGATTTGTGCAACATTTTGGCTTTGTTAATCCATGCTTTGCTCGTTGAATTTTTGAATATAACAAGAAATGAATTTCTAACTATAAAACCACTTCAATGTTGAGAGAACTAAAATAAAGAGTGGAGTTATTAAGCTTGAGAGAGAAGAACAAAAAATAAAGAAGTCAGAAGCTTTTGTTAGGCATGTATTCACACCATGATCCCCTTGTTGATGCATTATGTTTGGATTTAACAACCAATAGCTTGCGTATGTTCTTATTGAAGAATTATTGATATTATATATTCTTGATTATTTCATTCAGTTCACTTACAACTATATATGTACATATCAGGTACAATGCTTAACAAACTAACTAACTAGTCACCTCTAACTAACTCTGTTATAGCGTATGATCCCATGTGACACAGTACACCATAGACTAAACTATAACTCCATTGTGATCTGCTGGATTGTGATCTGTTGATGTTCCTTCTCTATCATCCCCTGTCAAGCACATGGGCGAGGGGGAGACCATGAGTTTGCGAGTCAAATAGGAGAAGCGAGCAGTGGAGGCAAGAGAGGAAAAATTTAGGGAAGGATGCCAGAAAAAATTTTGTAAGATGGACAAAGAATGAGGGGAAGTAGGCTGAGTGGAAGAAGCAGCAAAAGGGAAAACATGTTCTTGAAATCTGACATGTCTAGAAAGCAAAATAGAACCTGTATTAGAATTGAGACATCGGTACCCTTTAACCGATGAATGATAGCCAAGAAAAATGCAAGGAGTAGATTTGGGAGCTAATTTATGAGAGGAGTACGGTTTTAACCAAGGAACACAGAGGCAGCCAAAAACTTTGAGATGTGTGTAGTCAGGTTTGGCTTGAAAAAGAAGTTCAAAAGGAGAGCAGTTAGGCAGAGAAGCACTGGGAAGTCTATTTATAAGGTATATGGCAGTAGCTATGGCATCAAACCAGTAGGTAAGAGTATAGAAGAGTGATGAATCAGAGAGATAGCTGTTTCAGTGATGTGCAAATGCTTCCTTTCTGCAACTCCATTTTGAGATGGAGTATGAGGACAAGAGTGTTGATGAAGTATGCCATAGAGACTCATAAAGTTCAACATGGAATTGTTGACAAATTCACCTCCACCATCAGTTCATAAAATTTGAAGAGGAAGACCAAATTGTTTCTCAACAAAGGCCTTAAAAAATCATAAATTCGGAAAATACCTCACTTTTATTATAAACGGGATAAATCCATGTGAATCTACTAAAATCATCAACAAACAACACATAATATTTGTAACCAGTAGATGATCCATGAAATGGACCCCAAACATCATTGTGAATCAAAGACAATGGATTATTAACAATAGAGTTGGAAAGTTTAAAAGAAGCCGATGACATTTGGAAACTAGGCAATCACACAACTCAAGTCATTTTTATTGAAAACAATAGACAAAGGAGACTTAAGTGTTTGGAGCTTGGAAAAAGAGGGATGCCCGAGTCTTTTATGCCATTAGTGCAGCAGATGTGATGAACGAGTGGTGGAAAATGCAGCAGTAGTAGATGGAGGCAAAGACAAAGCAGGATTTGAAGAAGTAAAATGATATAAACCATTGGTATGATATCCTTTGTGAAGAATAGCCTTAGAAACTTTGTCCTGAATGGCAAAGGAAGAGTGGTCAAAAATGATAGAACAATTGTTGTCTTTGGCTAATTATTGTACGGAAAGAAGATTAGATGAAATAGTAGGAACATGAAGAACTTTGTTAAGTTTAAAGGAATGATGTGGAGTTGGCAAAATACCTTTCCCAGTGTTGTGAATGGGGAGAGATTCACCATTGCCAATAGTAACATGTTCAGGACCAGAGTAAGGGTGATAGGAGTTTAAACGATGAAGATAATTTGTCACATGTTCAGAGGCAGCGGAATACAGAAACCAAGGAGTATCTGAGATTTAGTATCATCAGTCATGGATGCAACATAAGCTTTGGAATGAGTTTGGGGGTGAGATTGAGGAGAAAAGGATGACTGAGACTGAAATTCAAGATCCAGCCGATGCCAACAATCCAAGGCAGAGTGGTTAGGTTTACCACAGATTTGACAAACAGAACCAAAATCTGATCTACCTGATCTGCCACGAGTTGAAGATCTGCCTCTGAAATTTGAAGGTCGGCCTGGACCAGATCTGTATGATCCTCTGTAGGAACCTCTTGATTCATGTTGAGAAGAACCTCGATTATTGTGATAAGAGGTGAAACCTTTTGATGACTGAGAATCCTTCATTGTTGCATAGGCAACAGTAAGAGCAGAGGACTGCTTTAGTTTCCCTTCAATGTGAATTTCTTCTGAACATAGTAAGGACGAAAGATCATCCATGGATATACTCTCTGATCTTGCTCGAATTGCAGTTTTGAATGAATCATATTCCGCAGGTAATCCATTCGAAGTAATTAGGACGATGTCTTCATCTTCAATAAACGAGGAAGCAATGCTAAGTTGATCAACAAGAGTTTTAATGTTTCTGAGATATACCTCCATTGAGTCAGAATTTTTCAAGATGGAGTTTAATTCTTCTTAAGCTGATGGATATGTGATCTTGATAGAGTTGTAAATCGTTTGTCTAATGCAAACCAAATTTCTGAACTAGTTCGAAGATGAAGAACAGTGGTGAAAATAACAGGTGAGAGAGTGGCTGTGATGCAGCTTATCAAATGTGCATCAATCATCCTCCATTGAAGTGCTTCGGGATTGCACATCTCTAAACCAGATGAATTTCAGATACAGTCCGTTGGACATGAATACAAGCCATCAACAAATTTCAGCAGATCGGTAGCGCGAAGAATGTTCTTCATTTGACTGCTCCAAATGATGAAGTTTGTATTATCTAGTTTTACAGTCACAAGAGAACTCAGATTAGAGATCAGCATATTGAGATTCGAAGAAATCGTAGTTGAAGACGATGGAATCATCATTGGAGATGACGCCATTGGAGATATGCTCGTTGGAGCTTCAAAACTCTGATACCATGAAGAATTATTGATATTATATGTTCTTGATTATTTCATTCAGTTCACTTACAACTATATATATACATATCACCGTACAATGCTTAACAAACTAACTAACTAATCACCTCTAACTAACTCTGTTATAGCGTATGATCCCATGTGACACAGTACACCATAGACTAAACTATAGCTCCATTGTGATCTGCTGGATTGTGATTTGTTGATGTTCCTTCTGTATTACTTATTACTAACAAAGACCATTCCTTGGACCTCCGTGACAAAACTTTCTAAATGATGGACTATTGGTCAATTTTCCCTAATAAAAATGAAACCAAAGTCGTTACGGTATTCATAACCTTGTGTTATATACAATATATGTTGGTATTAATAGATATGATTACCCATTGTTTTTATTTAGATACACACATGTGAAACAACATTCATAATCTACAAATAGCCAACACAAGACAAGGAAAAGCAACCAAACTAAGTAAAAGACATAGGTAAGTCAGATTGTAGTAGCATAGAAAACAGGGCTTAACATTGTGTTCATAAGCCAAGATTTCAGAAGCTGGTTGCCAAGAAAGACAGCTTTGACATTATGTTCATTAGCTAAACAAACTCAAAGGTCTTGCTTGGATCATAACAATTACATATCAACAAGAATTGTCTTCTATCGGGCCTCTAACTGTGTTATGGTGACCATATTGGCTGAACATTGTTCAATCTCTCTTCTTTCTGTTTCAAGAAGATTTCTTTCAGTGAAAAAACCAGGATGTTTAGGCTGATGAGTCAGAGCACCTTCTCTGCCAAACATCCAAACCACACTTTCCATGCTAGGCCTATCCTCAGGCCGTTGTTGAACACACAATAAACCCACGTGAATTGAACGCAACACTTCAGTTAGATTGCATGAGTTCCGTAGTTGTACATCAATCAATTCTGTAGCCTTGCCTTCCTTGTATAATCTCCAGGCCTGAATAGTAGAACACACTTTCAAGCTGTCGTTTGAATTATTCAAAAAGTAACATTAAAAGTATTGTACATAATTTTTATACAAAATCATGCGGTTGAATTTAGGCATTTTATTTTAAAATAAAATATCCTTCAAAGTGGCTCATAATTGGATTTAGAGATATTATTGCTACATCATTATAGATAAATTTTCTATATATAACCCTTTTTTGTAAGATCACGATTTTCCTTTTCAAAAGAAAAATTATTCAACTTTATACTTACATGCCCAAGAAGGTTGAGGTCGTGACTTGGGTGACAAAATCCCCTATTTCTCTGCCCACTCACTACTTCTAATATCAAAACACCAAAGCTAAATATATCGGACTTTACTGAGAATAGCCCCTCAATTGCATATTCTGGAGACATGTACCCACTAAAGGAAAGCAATAAAAATTTAACAAATTTATATAGTTGAAAAAGGAAAACTTTTGAACTGGTTAGAAGATTCTTACTATGTTCCAACCACTCTTTTCGTATTTGCTACTGTCTCATTTCCTCCAAAAATTCTGGCTAAGCCAAAGTCTGATATTTTTGGATTCATCTCATGGTCTAGTAAAATATTGCTACCTTTCAAATCTCTATGGATAATTCTCACTCTGGAATCTTGATGAAGATAAAGAAGCCCCCGAGAAATTCCATTGATGATGTGGAAGCGCGTAGGCCAATCCAGTAGCATCTTTTGTGATTGATCTGTCCAATTTTTTGCCCAAGTTAAACCAAGCTGCTAGATGGTTTCTCGAGTATAAATGCAAAATGATTCCAATAAATAAAAATATAATTTTGCATTGGAGGAAGTCTAAGAGGTCAATTAGTAAGACCTTCATCCTTGATTCATAAAATGGGAAGGTTCCCATTGAAGGGGGCATAAAAGACAAAAATGTCACTGGTTTGTAAAGTAGAAGTGCCTCCCTTTTGGCTATGAACCTCGTAATTCACCTTTTACAATGAGACATTGGTCACAATGTTGCTCCAATATGAAATAGAATGAAACTAGCTAATGGTTTTAAGAAAGCCATACCGAAAATAAAGGAGTCCAAGTTGTTGTTGGGCATGTATTCATATATTAACAACCTTTCTTCTCCTTGAATGCAATATCCTAGAAGCTTTACAAGATTCCGATGCTGAAGCTTGGCAATGCAGATGACTTCATTCTTGAACTCATCGACTCCTTGTTTTGAAATCTTTGAAAGCAACTTCACAGCAATGTCTTGTCCCCCTTCTAGCCTACCCTGACAATTAAAAATCATTTTGTTTGTTAGGTACAATATGGTGCCACTGAAAGAAGCCACATCAATTTTTCTGTATTTTTCCTTTGTGTTTTTTCTTCTGCATAATGTTTATGTTTGATTCTACCCCATGCTTAGCATAAAGTCTATGTTGAAAGTCACTCTACATCTTCATTGGAGCTTGCTCAGATAATAAAACTATTAAATACATGTGCTTCTTAAAATTTTTAAAATGCAGAGTTATCAATTCTGCGTGACATAATGGGAAGTTTCTAGCAAAATACTGAATCAGTCACTCAATTAGGCAGTCTACTGTCAACAGTTCATGTGGTTGGGCATCGGTTAGTTTTCAGAAAACTGGAAGTGTAGTTATATTTTTACCTTGTAAACAGGTCCAAATCCGCCCTCTCCAAGCTTATTGTTAATTGCAAAGTTTTCTGTAGCTTTAGTGATTGTAGAAAAGTGAAATAACGGTAATTCTATATCTTCATTCTTGGCTTCTTTGTAGTAAGTTTCTCCAAGATGATGTCTTATTCGTCCTGCAGAAGGGGGCCGTCGAGAACATTTTAATGAAACAACTTGTTCAAAACAGGTAAATGTTCAAGCAAGCACACCTACAAACGTGAGATGCTGAAGCATCAATGACTTTTTATTACCTTCTCTCTTTGGCTGCCACTTTTTCTTCCAAATGTACAATGAAATGCCCAAGGCAAGTATAAGTGTTCCTGTCAAGATAACTGAGATGACTACAATCCTCTTTCCTGCCTTCCAGTTGTGGCCAGCTTGACCTAATACAGAAGGAATTTAATTAAAATCATTTAAAAGAGGGGAAAAGATGCTCAGTCTTCCATCCAAACTGCATCAAGCATGGAAGCTCAAGTGGAAGAGTTGTGTGTTCCCGTAAAGAGTCCAATTTACCCACCGTATGAAATGTCCAATCAATAAAGAAGACACAAGCTTATTGAAACCGAAAATAAGTGGTTAATAGCTAGATTAGCACTTGGGGGAGTTGAACTCCCACCCTATCCTTACAAGCCCTTTAAGTTTTGTCTCCCATTCCACTCCCAAGAGTAGAATCCAAGACCTCACCTTAGGAGAGACTTCGCTTGGTTAACATTTAATGATTTTATGCGTCATAAATTTATAATGCACCACTTTACTGTTATTTATTTTATTATTAATAGTTATAGACTTATAATATTATGTTATGTTGTGCTTCAAATTTGTAGATTATGTATGTTCAACAAATAAACTTGA
Source organism: Camellia japonica (assembly GCA_030407325.1). Taxonomy (NCBI): domain Eukaryota; kingdom Viridiplantae; phylum Streptophyta; class Magnoliopsida; order Ericales; family Theaceae; genus Camellia; species Camellia japonica. The sequence continues at coordinate 20,502,572 of JAPPVO010000031.1, read as the reverse complement.
GTATCATTGTTATTTTATTGAACAAATTAAAATTATCAAGTTATAGAAGTAACATAACATATAACTACATATAAAAATTCTGCTTAATCTTTAATGTTGAGTCAATAAATAAACATAGAAATTAAAAAAGAAGAAAATGAGCAAAAAATTGACTTTTAAATGTAGCTGACCCTGTCGCCATTGTTACTAATGGCTGTTATACTCGTGAAATTCAATCACACCACCATAGCAGCCGTAACAGGTGGCAGTGACTGCCCACACAATTACGTAACAACTTTACATAACAATTGCACTTCATTTTTAAAATCATGAGCAAAATGCATTGAGGCTTCGATTTGTAGATGATACTCCCTAAATACTTTAGAATCACAGTCTAAGGTCTGTACCTCAATTGCACCTTGTATGCCTTTTATGCACAAGTATATGAGGATTACACATAATAAGAGCTTGTCATAGGCTCTTGTTAAACTTAATCTAGTAGATGGTTTAAACATAAGAAAACAATAACTTCTTTTGCAACTATATTCATAGAAAAAAATCAAGTAAATGACCAATTAAGAAAAATAAAGTTAAGGTTCAAGTGAGAAACTTGACAACTAAAGTTAAAGATGTCGATTTCACTTTCAATAAGGGTAAGTTTCCTTATTGTCTACAATGAAATGTTCGAGGTCTTGAGGGAAAAAAATATCTACACATTCAGATTTAATTTTAATATTTTTTGCTACTTTAAATATAAAAATTTCAAATTTGAAATGCTTACGTCTCGTTTCACAAGAGAAAAAATGCCTCGCGTTATGCATTTGCTTTTAAAAACTTTGATCATCAGAACCCCTAGTACTCAATAATAATCCAATATAAACAAAGATCCAAAAATAATAAACAAGGCCAAAATATACTCAAATACAAACAGACCTACTGGGTCGGGCATGTGCATGGAGACGGGTAATAAGCATCATTAGGATCGAATTCAAGACACACCAACAATAGAAATCAACGTTCAAGATGAAACAACTCACTTTTTGCTAAACTGTAGTGAGGAATTTTCTAAGGAAGAAATGTAAATGTTCAGTATAGTTGACTACATGGTTCTTAGAAAGTAAAATCTAATTAATCTATGTTCATTGGTCTTATGTGTTTGGTATGAATTCTTACCTAACTCAGAAGAAGCCATCCTTATGTAAATGTCTGGCCCATCTTCACTGAGCTTTCTCATATCAATCAACTCATTAAACCAAAGCAAGCAGCCGCTTCCATGTCCTCCTATGTTTAAATTTGTGTAAGCCGTACAAGAGCAGTTTTTCAAGCACTCCATCTCGCATTCCCGGTGTTCGTTCATGTTCCTGTCAAACCAGGAGTTCCGTGTGTCTGGCATTTTATATCGTGAATACTTGAGAAACCCATCTCCCTTATGGCAATCCAACGGTGTCCTCCGAACACACCCATTAGAATAATCTCCATTTCCCCATTCTGCTTGGTTTTGGGGAACAAATTTACTCAAACAACCACATGCCGGTGAGCTTCCAATGTCACAGCTACCATTAGGACCACATAGTTTATAATTATCACAGTTATCTGTTGGTGCAGTCAGGTAAATGTCCCATTTCTGGGTTAGATCAACCCATATCCAGCGCCGCAGATGGCCATCATAACTCACATCAAACCTTGAGATAACATCGCTCTGGAGTTCATAATGATAATACACCTCCTCCATAGTGTAAACCAATCCATATGTGTAGAAGACGTTTGGTGTCCCACCAAATCCGATATCATTCCATGGCCCAGTTCGGAACACGTCAACAGAACCATTGCTCAGAATTTTTTGTGGATATCCTCGAGGATCACACTGGAATTTAAACTCACCTCGAGCTGGATCATCACTGCTCTTCCAGGAGGAGAGGTGGCGCTCTAGGCCTGTTTCAAAGTTCTTTCCAAGCTTCATGCCTGGTAATAGAGTATCACACGGACAATCAAAACTTTGCCACAGAAATTTCTCAGACGTATCATTGGCATCCTTCACAACAAGATTTCCAGAGTCCATAAGATGTGCAATAGGGTTCTGTGTGGATCCTGTCACATTGACAGACCAAATGACAGTGCCGGTACCATTGACGAGGGCTAGAATTCCAGGGTCGATTATTGTTAAGACGCCTGATGAATTGATGAGTGGGATTTCTCTGTTGGCAACCCATACAACAGTCTTGACAGATATTTTCTTGTACCATATTCCCAGGTATTGATTCCGGGAATTGCCAGGTCTGAAAAAACCCATCTCAAAGCTCCCACCAGATGAAACAATGGTATTGTTGCCTGTTAGGGATTGAGTTTTGGTTATGGTGTCTACTGCATTGGAGATTATTAAGATGGAAAATAAAGAGGAAAACAAGAAAGGTATTTTGAGGCCTTCCATTGATGGTGTAATGTCGAATTCATGAAATTCATCTGTTTTTATAAATGAATGGTCAAGAACTCCTACAGCACAGTATGTCTTCAGCTGGACTTTTTTATGGTTATTAACTTTCTACCGTTCAGTTGGACTTGGAAGTCGAAAAGTCTTGGAAATCCACAGGCATATAATTCTTATCTAAATCATATTTGCATCTTAATCGTGACATCATATTGATCCACAAATGAGACAGCAGTAGTTACAAGTTACAATCACATAAATTACACAGACCGGTCTTTCATCATTTTTAATTTTTTTTTTTTTTTTTTTTTATCAGCAAAAAGAACAACTTTTTGGAGAAAATGAAGCAGAACATAACAACAACCATATGCACCACAACCCAACAAAACACCCAACCACATATATGCAAAACTCCCAAAAACTCTGATAACAACTCGAAATAACCCAATGTACTGACCTCTACATATAAACAATTTAACAAACAGATTGTTAGCTCCTGCCCACATGGAGAAGTTGTTAAAGGCTGTCTCCAAGTCAAGGAGTAGGAGGAGCAGGTGGAAGACCATCTCATTTTCTTCTTCTTGTCAAAAATGTCCACCAAAAGGATGGGAGTAGTTGGCTCTCTTTCTTGACTTTGTTTCCCTCTCTTTTGTTGTATGATAAATTGAGGTGAGGAGAAAGGGGTGAGTCAGAACAATACAGAGTGTATACAATTAGAGAGAGTGAGTGAGCCTATAGAGAGGAAGTGAGGTGTGAGTGTTGTAAACTTCCTTCGAGAATTCTATACTGAAAATCTCTCCGTGGACGTAGGCAATTGCCGAATTACGTAAATGTTGTGTGTTATTGTTTGTTGATTGATTTCTGGGTGTGTCTAATCCTAACATGGTAGGCATGCCACAAATTTGATGTTCAATCTTTCCTCGTACTCCGATTTCAACCATTGCAATGCTGGGCCACCACATCAATGCCCCAGATATCAAATTTTTATCACAAGAAAAACAACCGAAGTTTTTGAACCTGTGAACTCTGACGTTATTCACAAGCCAGAGAAATAGGAGAAAAAAAAAATCCAAACACAGTCTAATTGTGCAAAATGTTCTTTGGCAGGAAGTTAGTTTGTTTTTGGGGTAAATTACAAACACACTGTTGAGTGCTTAAAATATGATTTTTCGTCTATAATTTTAAAAATTATATTCCGCTTTGAAGTTTTAATTTCATAATAAATGGTTTATTTTATTATAATGATTTACATCCCAAACATATTTTCATACTCTCATAGCGATAATTCTGGATTCATCAAGATCCACACTACCTAACAAATCATTCTTATATAATATAGCTTTTATGGCAGATTAGTATTTGATAACATTATTAATTTTTTATTTTTTGTAGACTTGAAACAAGAAGTATTTTTTAAAAAATAAAAGCAAAAAACTTGTTTGATATGCACAAATATATTCAAAATATAAAATAATAATAATAATAACAATATATAATAAGTTGTCGAAATTGATAATAAGAGATGAGGTTGTTGGTGGAGATCGGCGTTGGGGTAGTTGAAAGTGGTGTAGGTAGTAAGTAGAGAGTGTGCCGTTATGGGTGAAGTTGTATAATGTTCCTCTGGAGTTTTGGACTGAATAGTGTTTGGGTTACATTGCTAGCATCATGGGAACTCCTCTTTATTTGGATGAGTCTACTTTCAAGAGAAGCAGACTTACGTTTATGATAATATGTATTGAAATGCTAGCAAATAAAGAAATCCCTTATTTTTTAAAATAAATCTTATTTATGATAACCCATATGAGATTCAAGTTGAGATTCCATGGAAGCCTCAAAGGTGTGATGTTTGTAAGACATTTGGTCATACCACTAATTTGTGCCCTCAAAAACTAAAAATTTTGAATCATCCATCTTTCAAACAAGAGTGGATAGCCAAGAAGACTAAAATACAAATTCTGACTAATTGGGAAGTGGTGAAGAAAAAGGGAAGAGATGGTGTGCAAGGTTCAACAACAAAGATAAACAAAGAGAGAAAGAGATAGTATTTCGCCCCCCTCAACATCTAATGCCTTTAATACCCTTGAATCATGTAATATGGGAGAGTTAGGGAATGGCAAATTAAGTCAAGAATTGTTGTGCCAAATGAAAATCCTAAAAAATAGAGGGAGTCTATCTCCAAGGGACTCTAGTAATGAGGAGACTACAAAGAAGGATAATTAGAAGAAAACTCAAAGCGAAACTTCATAATTTGAAGAGTGCTAGAGGAAAATTTTGAGTCATTTTTGTTGTGAATGTTATTTTGCCTTCTGTAAGCTTAGTTTTGTTTCTTTTGATAGGAGTAATTTGTTTTTGTTTATTTTTGTGCTCCCTACAAAAAATATGTATTAAATTTTCTTGTATATCATTCTTTTTTTTTTTTTTGGTTATAATATGACTTACTTATTAAAAAAAAAAAAAGGGACAATAAGTTAAATCAATTATTTACACTATTATTCCTTAATGTTTACAACCATGTTCTTATAAATATTGCACACTAGAAAAAGACTAAATGGCAATTTGAGAAGTTGGCATTAAGGATGGGTGACTTGACATGTGTTGAAGGTTGTTGGGGGCATCAGTGAGACCAGCTTCCTATAGTGCACTGTTCAAGGGTTGTCTATTTCAAGTAATGTTTCCCGCAATGTAGCGCAATGGGAAAGTTCAAAGTAATTATAATTGGATCCATTACATCCAAAATATGAAGGGAAAAAGAAATGTAAGTAAAATATGAATAAAAATAGAGGATAAATTATTAATAGGTTCTAATAGTTAGGCTTAATTTTTATCAAATTTTATTGAAAATAAGTTCTTATACAATCATCGTTAAAAATATTTTTTTGTGACATTTTTTCACATTTGTCACTAAAAATTGACAATTAGAGACTTTTTTGTCATGATTTTTATAAATTGTCGCTAAAACTTACAATTAGTGACGTTTTTCTATGACGAATTTTGCAGACTGTTGCTGAAAGTTAAAAATAAGCTACTTTTTTGTGATGATTTTTTAAAGTGTCACTAAAACTTATAACGACTCGCTACGTAGCTCGAAAGCTACGTAGCTCGAATGGCTCGAAAGGTTGTTTTTTTTTGTTTTTTTTTTTTTCTTTTCAGACGCAGAAATGGAGGGGGGAGGAGGAAGGAGGGGAGAGGAAGGAGAGGAGGGAGGGGAGGGAGGAGGGAGGAGGGGACTGGAGGGGCCCTAAAAAATGGAGGGGGAGGGGAGGGGAGGGGAGGAGGAGGAGGAGGGGGCGGAGGCGGCGGAGGCGACGGAGGCAGCGACGGACGGACGAAGAAGAAGAAGAACGGGCGCAGCGCCGACGAGGGCGGAGGGCTGCGACGGACGGACGGAGGGCTGCGACACGACGACGGCGGGCGGAGGGCTCCTCTCTCTCTCTCTCCTCTCCCTCCCTCCCTCTCCCCCCTCTGGTTTCAGCCGAAAACGACGAAGAAGAAGAAAAAAAAAAAAAAAAAAAAAAAACAGCCCAAAACGACGTCGTTTTGGGCTGTCGAGCCGTTCGAGCCACGGCAAATTCGAGCACTGAAACATTTCCAACTTATAATTAGTGCCTTTTTTGTGACACAGTTTTCAAACTGTCGCTAAAAATTAACAATTAATGATATTTTTTTAATAGTGTATGATGAAAAATGTCATTAATTATTATAGGACCTATTAGACAATAAATCCACTTAGTAAGACCTATACATAAGTCCTCCTAAAATATATTTACATTTTACTTAGTTTCACATACAATTTTCCTTTCCCTTTTTAAATCTTTTTCCAAATCTCCCAACTAAACACAGCTTAAGAGAATAACATTTGGAAAAAAGTAAAATCCTTTACCAAAAAATTTGTTTAGTTAACATTGATTTTTCTAAAAGTTGAGTTTTTTTATTTTTTTATTTTTTATATCTTATATTTTATATTTTTAGTAATTTTCCAATGCTTAAGAATTTTTTTTTATTTTTTAGATGCACCTAATCTGGGGGCTCATTTGGGAACTTGACCATTTTAATTGACGTTTTGATTATTTTAGTCTAACTAAAAAAGTTGTGTTTGGGATGATAGTTGCCTCTTTTTTTTTTTAACTTCCTCCAGTCCAAAATATTAGTCTCTGATTCCATTTTTCATTGTTTCAAAATATTAGTCCATTTTCAAAAAATAAGGACTAAAATAACATGAATTTTCAATTTTTTCATTCTTTCAAATTCATTAATTATGACAATTGATATTTCTAAAAAAAAAGTCCATGGGTAATTTTTGAAAGGTAATAGTTATATTAAAAAAAAAGTTTACATTCTCAAAAAGGACTAATATAGTTTGAGGGAGTAGTTGATTTGATGGTTGTAAGATAAAAGTGAAATGATTATAGTTTGAATGTGACATTTTGTCTTTTTAACTATTTTAGGACATTTTGTCTTTATTGGCTAGTTTAGTCCAAAAAAACCAACCAACCCAAGTTGCCACATCTATACTATTACTGGCGGTAATGCACGTGTGTTGCATGTGAGTTTTTTTTTTATTTTTTTGGGGGTCATTCATGAAATATTATTGGTTGAGGTATGATTTTTTTTTTCAAGTATAATAATTCAATAATAGTTAAAAAAAAAAAAAAAAAAAAAAAAAAAGAAGAAGAAAATTAAGGAGACATAAAATAAGAAAAAAAAAAAAAAGATTATTTCTATCTAAATCCATAATATTGGTGTTCATCTTATTAATTCTATAATATCATGTTGTGACAATTTCAATAATAAGAGAAAATATGAGTTACAAATCCTTGCATGGTGTTTTTGGTTTATATGCAAAAATGATTCAGATCCTAAGTCTCATTAGTATGTGAAATTAATTTTGAACAACTTTTCAAGTATCAAAGAAGAAGAATGTAATTAGACCAAGTTGAAAAGAGTAGCTAGCCTAAAATTGTCATTCAAACAAATCACAAATTTGAGAGTCCTCAGCTCAAGTCTCACTCACAACACTTTGATTTACTCGATTCTGTAACTTGTAAATGGTTATAAGTATTTAAAATTTAGAATTGATTTAGTGTGATCCTACTTTGGAAGGGTTCCTTATTAAAATAATAATAATAATTAATTGTTTACATTGCATCACATTTACATGATGTTAGAGAAATTTTTCTTTACTGCCTCCTAAACCTTTTCAAGAAAAGAAAACTTCGTTTCCAAATAGATTTATGAAAACTTAGATCAATTATTAATGGTTATAAATTACAACAAATAGAAAGGCATGCAGAGTAATTTACCAACATAATGTGCAAGCAAACTCTCACTACTACAAAAACGGATAAAGATTACACTTTTTTTGTGTGATGTATGTTATTTAATCACACCTTTTAAGTTTTATTAAAGTGTGATCTTTGAGAGTGTGATTAAAAATTGTCATTTTTAATCACACTTTTTAAGTGTGCTTAAAAACATTTAGATCACACCTTTTAAGTGTGATTAAAAACATTTAGATCACACCTTTTAAGTGTGATTAAAAATATTTAGATCACACCTTTTAAGTGTGATCTTTGAAAGTGTGATTAAAAAGGATCATTTTTAATCACACTTTTTAAATGTGATTAATATCATTTAGATCACACCTTTTAAGTGTGATCTTTGAAAGTGTGATTAAAAAGAGTCATTTTTAATCACACTTTTTAAGTGTGATTAATAACATTTAGATCACACCTTTTAAGTGTGATTAATAATATTTAGATCACATCTTTTAAGTGTGATTAATAACTAATAAAATCTGTAATAAAAAAAGGGTTCGACATATTTATAAAATAATCAATATTATTTTTGTATGCACATTTGAAGAATGTAATACACACTATATACTATATTTTGAATCATAACCACATGTTGAATAGAATAACGTCATATATTTCATAAATGAAAATTAAATATTCAAAATATATACAAAGGAATTAAATAAAAAAAAATTAACTGTGCTTACATATATTAAAAATGAAAAAACTTAAGAAACCAAGTTCTTTAATTCTTGGACCATATTTTGCATCTCTCCAAAAAATTTCTGACCTGAAAAATAAAAACACAAATTAATAGGAAACTGCTGATGCATATGAATAAACTAAAAAGTTAATTCAGCAAACAAAATAGGAACATTAATCATTTCTGCTTGATCTTAATCCTTTTGGAAGTAACTTCCCTGTTAACAATTAGATGCCATAGCAGCTCAATGTCAATGATATTGTAATTAGGAGGTCACTAATGAGCACAGTATTTAAAAATGATAAATCTCAATACAGCTTGTGTATGATCGTTTTGTGAATGTATATTATTATTACTGTTGAACCATAATTCTAGGTACCCATAAATAAATAAATAAAAACTCAAGTATTTACTCCATTTTTTTTTTGGGGGGGGGGGGGGGAGAGTACATACATTGCAGTTACTATCACCAGCAGCAGCAGGTTTTGGAGAAGCAGATGCTGCATTTATGAAAAGAATTCATCGGAGCTTCTAAATACACTCGCTTATTTTCTCTCTACACTCACTATATGCATTGTATATCTTGTATGTTACGAAGAAAAATTTGTGGATATAGGTGTAGAGATAAAAATGGAAGGTGTGTGGTTGGTTTAGAAACTCCCAATTGCATCATTTAAAACGAGGATTATGTGTATATATATGTTGTTTTATAGCATTATCTAAATGAAATTGTTTCTTTTGAAGTTACAACATTTTTTCTATTTTGTTTTCCATAGCATTTAAAACAAGTACTCTGTTTTATGTAAAAAATCATTTATAGCATTGTATGAGAATATCACCAATTATATTTATTTTCGAAAATGGATCCATTCTGTTTTGCAATCATCTAAGTCTGATTGGAGCTTTCTTTGCAATGACACCATACTAATGATGCATTTGGTTCTCTAGACGCCATGGAAATAGAAAAATCCATGGTATTTAATAATGCAATAAGAAGCTATAAAGCTGACCTGTGTGACACACTGTTCTCTTTGAGTCATATATCTCAAAGTCATTTCCTCCCTGCTCAAACAAACACCCAAGCCCTTCATTTAGTCCTAAAAGAGTACTAAAAAAAAAGTTAATGAAAAAAGGGCAAGATTTACTTTACCCCATATGGTTTACTCCATGTGTTGTTTACGTCAGATGTTTAAAATAAGCATATAATTTACTTCATGTGTTCTCTCATTGTCTAGGTGATTTGCTGATGATTTGTACAACCTGTGGCCCTAGATATGGCATAGTGGGTAAGGAAAACTCTTGAGAAGTTGGATGAAGATAGGTTTGATTTATTGTTATAATTTTTATTTTTGTTGTCATATATAATCATGAATTTGCTAATAATAATGTGAAATTGAAGCTTTGGACTTGAAATGCAACATACCTCAGCTATGTCTTGTAAGATTTGAATGATCCTCAAAGCAATTGTAGAATCCAGGCCAGAGGTTGGTTCATCAAGAAACAAAAGAGAAGGGTTGATTATAATCTCATTGCCAATACAGACACGCTTCCTCTCTCCTCCTGAAACTCCCCGAACAAAAGAGCTACCGATCATAGTGTCTTGGCACCTGAGCACATTGATATTCCTCATTGATCAGCTCATGAGAACAGGTATGATTCATTTGTGTGTGGTCTGTTTTTTGCTATATCTGACTTTAGCTAACACATAATTCAAGATAATACCATAGCAGAGAAATGAGAATTTACCTCTCCAAGCCCAACTCGTCGATTACGTCTATGGCTCGTTTTTCCTTTTCTTGTTTTGTCAATGTCTTTGGAAGTCATAGGAGTGCTGCATATGTTAATGTTTCCCTCACTGTAAGGTGAGGAAAGAGCACGTCGTCTTGAGTCACGAATCCTACCCTGAAATATATTTCATGTTATTCTAATGTGTGACTACCCTTTATTTTCACATCACTTATCTTTTTTTCTTTTTTTTTAATGGTAATGTTCAGGCTATACTTTTATGTGAACATTGAACATTCATACAGGTGAAAAATTATAAAACCAATTTCAATTAGGTAGGTTTTAGAGGAAATCTGTCTTAATCAGGCTAATATGATGAAAGTGGTGGAAAGTGAAGGAAATGGTGGAAAAAAGTTAGAACTGTCCTGAGTTTGTTTAGCATAAAAGTGGTGGAAGTTATAAGAAGGTAATTTTTCTATCCATCCCATGATAGCATGGTAACTAAGCTTTTAGTTTCTCACAAAAAACACAGAAAAATACAAGAAAGTTTAAATTTGTTTATAAAATTTTTAAATTTCAATATCAGCGTGTCTGAGTGGTGTCACGTATCCGTGTCCATATCCATGCTTCTTAGGTTTTAACTTTCTTTGCATTAGTTGTAGTGATGATGAATTTCTGTGAATATATATAACAAAGGCCTATGAGAAAACTGTTATTGTGTATACTACAAATTGAAAGTGTTTTATTTTTCTTTATATGCCTAAGCACATTACTTACCTTACTCGGACTGCCTACTGCTGTGTATATGCATACCAGTTTTCAAGTCTCATATATGTATATGCATACCAGTTTTCAAGTCTCATATATAGATTTTTTAGTAGTGAAATATTCCTTGTAACCAAAGATAGGAGTTTTTCAGTAAATTTCCTGAGAACCAAACACACATAAATACAGTGCTACTAGCTCTTTCATGTATATCTAGATTGTTACCTGCTCTTTAGGAACTTCGAATATGGCTGGTCATTATAAGTAATTGAACCTCCTGGTGTCGACCCTCTCATCCTGCCAACGAGCAGACTTAGAAGTGTAGTCTTTCCACTCCCCGAAGGCCCCATCAAGTTTTTCTTTTTCTTTTCGAAAATTCAACTTCCTCTGTACCTTTGTGAGCATATCTTCAGTTTACCATCAGTTTATATTGGATTAGCTTAAAAACACAAACAAGCATTAGAAGCATAGATGATTTCACAAAAAACATGAGCAATGAACTGATAAATGGCAAAAAATCATCAACACTTATCCTAAAACCCGGTTTCAAGCTGTGGCAACTCTAGAAATATTGGTTAGGATAGTCATTGAAAAACTAGATTAGAATTTATGCGAAAGAAATCACACTTGTCATCCACTTTCAATAAATCTCCTAATTTAAACTTTTTAAATCTAAAAAAATTAAAATATTGACACTATTATTTCAACAAAAAGATATTAGATACATGGAGTATTACAATTGCTCTCAACAAGTTATAAGACTCATATCTAATTTTGAAGGAGCTTTAAGCCTTTTTTTTAAAAAAATTATTTGTGCCGTAATTCAACATAAGTTACATTTAATGAGAAATTTCGGGTATTATTATTTTTTTATGTAAGCACATTTTTTTTAGTCAACTGTTCATATTCAGAAACAAAGTGTATAAAACCTGCAATTTGGGAATGGCCTACATCACATCAACTTTAAATATATACGATACACTTCATTTATAGACTTTTTTCTGGTTATCTACTTCTGACGAAGGTATTACTTTTAGAATTGAAAGACATTATGAGTAAGTGTGCATAGTTTGGAGTAGATGAGTTAGGAGTTCAAGATTTATGAGATTGCGAATTTGGGTATTCAAATTATGAGAAGTGTATTGATTAATACATAAATTAACTATATATATCCAAAGAAAAAATACCCTGTTTTTCTTGTACAGATGCCACTGGTTTCAAATGCATATGAAATTCCATTATTTGAGTATGTTTGTCATAATTTGTTTAATATAATTCTTCTTTTCAATTATTTGCCAACATTTTTGTTTTTCTTTTCTATCAATGGTGAGTTCATTCTAGGAAGGAGGCTAGTTTGAGAAACAAAATTTTCACAAAAATGCCAAAAACAAAATTTCAGCACAGTAACATTCTAAAAATACTTAAAAACTTTTTGACATAATATACATGTTGAAAACAGCCCAACAACAAGAACTTCAAGATAATAGCTTTCTAAAAGAAAACAAAGCACATGTAACAAAATATTCAGTAGATAATATAGGAAGAGTTATGAATCTTACTATCAAGATAGCTTGCAAGAGAGGTTGATAGATAGATATCTTCTGGTCCTGCCCAAGACATTGAGCACAAAATTTTTCGGTATCTAAAAAATCACCGAAAAATCTTCCGAAATCGAAGCAAATTGCATTGGCAGCTCAGATTCTCTCTGGTACTTCTCTCCAGAAACAAAAAAAAGAAGAGGAAAAAAGAAAAAAAAAAACCCTAAAACTCAGTAGATTGAAAATCCTCGAACTCAACCCCAGACCTTTCAATTTCAACGATAGCAATAACTAAGCCCTAATTGATAACTAAACTTCGGTACCACAGTTCTTGAGATCTTGAAAAAAAAAAGAAGCTAGCTTTGATGCAAAAGATTTTGACTTTGGTTTGTCTTCCGGATTAATGGTTTTGAAAAACCAAACCCGGATCCAATCGCACCGGAAGAATTTGAAGAGACAATCGGAGAAAAAACAAATAGGATGGAAAGCGCGAGAAAGGAAGAGAAATGCGGGAAAAATTTTGAGGGAATTGGATTGGATTGGAATGGAGAGACTAAAAACTAGGGTTTGGACTTCCCCATGAACTCGCGCTTCCGGAGGTATATATTTGTCACTACTACCTCCGTCCGCACTATTACTCTTTGATTGATGATAGATACAAAATATTATATTTCACCCGTCATACACGGATTGTGTTTATAATTATCTATATATGTGAATTGTGATTTTTAAATATTTTTTTTAATGTCTTCTTTTTTTTTTTTTATATTATATTAAAGTTTAATATTTTGATAATAATCATATGTGTTGGACTTTTTAAAGAATTAAATGTCTTTTTTTTTAATTATATTATATTGAAGTTTAATATTTTGATAGTAATCATATATGTTAGACTTTTCAAGAAATTTTTTTTTTTATGCTTGTTCTTAATGCATTAAAGTGTTATTATCTTGTCAAGGAATTAAATGTCTTTTTTTTTTATTATATTATATTAAAGTTTAATATTTTGATAGTAATCATATGTGTTGGACTTTTCAAGAATTTTTTTTTTATGTTTGTTCTTAATGCATTAAAGTATTATTATGAAGGATAATAATCATATGTATTGGGACTTTTCAAGGAATTCATATGTGTTGGATTTTAAAGAATTTTTTTTATGCTTGTTCTTAATGCATTAAAGTGTTATTATGAGGGTAAGACTTGGAAGTTGTGAGAAGTTAATAAATGCTAAGATTTTTTTTTTTTTAAATAAAAAAATCAGGAAATTTAGATTGGGAGATTGGAGCTCCCACAAGGCTTGGGGTTAAAAACCCCCTTTTGCTTAATATATAGTGGGTGGGTGACGGTGGTGGTGGTGGTGGTGGTGGTGGTGGTGGTGGGTGGGTGATGACGGTGGCGGGTGGTAGCGAGTAGGTGGTGGTAGTAGTGATGGCGGGTGATGGGTGGTGGTGACAGGTGTGTGGCGGGTGGTGGTGGCAGGTGGTGATGGTGGGTAGGTGGGTGACGGTGGCAGGTGGTGGGTGGTAGCAAGTGTGTGATGGTGGTGGTGGTAACGAGTGGTGGATGGTTGTGGCAGGTGAGTGGCGGATAGGGAGTGGTGGTGGGTGGTGGTGGTTGTGGGTGGGTAAAAGTGGCAGGTGGTAGCGAATGGGTAGTGGTGGTGGTGGGTGGTTGGTAGTGGTGGCAGGTGGGTGGCGGGTGGGTGGTAGGTAGTGGTGGTAGGTGGTGGTGGGTGGTGGATGGCAGGTGGCTGGTAGGGTGGTGGTGGTGGGTGGCTGGTGGTGGCGGGTGGTGGATGGTGGTGGTAGAAGGGTGCTGAGTGGTGGTAGGGGGCAGGTGGCGGGCGGTGGATGGTAGTGGCGGGTGGCGGGTCGATGGCAGATGGGTAGTGGTGGCGAGTGGGTGGCAGGTGGGTGGTGGTGGCTAGCAAGTGGGTGTTGGTGGCGAGTGGTGGGTGGTGGTGGCAGGTGGGTGGTGAATGGTAGTGGCAGGTGGTGGTGGGGGATGGGTGGTGGTGGCGGAAGACGGTGGTGGAAAATGGTGGCGAGTGGTAGCTAGTGTTGGGTGGTAAAAAAAAAAACTCAAAACTCAAAACGAAAACACATTTTTTGAATTTACATTTTTTGGCCAAATTTATAAACTGAGACCACTGATTTATAAATCAAAAATTTACCAAACAAGTTTTTATTTGAGTTTTTAAAATTTTTGTAAATATAAACAGAAAACTGAAAACGTAAGTGTTACCAAATGGCACCTTAGCAAACAGGCTTTAGATGGTAAAAATGTTAGAAAATTAACAAATAATTAAATAAGTTACCAACGTAAGAAATGACTTATCAAAAGATTCTTAGGCCATATATGGTTTGATTTTTAGAAAAAAAAATTTAAAATTAAAAATTAATTTGGTTAAGAAATAAAAACTAAAAAATAATTATCATTTAAGGGTAAAAAATAATTATCATTTTAACTTTTTGGCAGGTTATATACATACGTATAGCTGTTTCAATTTAATTTGTAAAAAATTATTTCTAACCACTCGAAAGATAGAAATTATATAAAAATGATAATTATTTTTTATTTTTATTTCTTAACCAAATTAATTTTTAATTTTAATTTTTTTTTCTAAAAATCAAACCATACATAGCCTAAAAATCTTTTGATAAGTCGTTTCTTATGTTGGTAACTTATTTAATTATTTGTTAATTTTACGACATTTTTACCATCTGAAGCTTGTTTGGTAACCATTTCGTTTTCAGTTTTCAATTTATATTTACAAAAATTTTAAAAATTGTCATAAAAAATTTGATAATTTTTTTGATTTATAAATGGTTGTCTCAGTTTGTAAATTTCAGGAAAAAACGTAAATTCAAAAAATAAGTTTATGTTGATTTTTAAACAGAAATTTAAAAATTTTACTAACAATTTTGTTTTCAATTAATTTTTTTTCCAATTAATTTTTTTTCAATGAATTTTTTTTCCAACTAATACTAACCGAGGGGGCAATTGGTAATGCTACTTTAAACCTTAGGGAGGGGATTGTAATTTCTAAAATGTAAAGGGTGTCAATGTAATTTACCCAGTAAGGGAAAAATTAGTATTTAAAAAAATTAAATTGCTAAGGGGGGATCTGTAATGAAACTTTAAACCTCAGGGAGGGAGATGTAATTTCCAAAACGTGAAGGGAGAACTGTAATAAATATAAACCTTAGGGAGTGTTAGTGTAATTTACCATATATATATATATATAATCACACTTAATTAGAAAGTGACATAAAAAATAAATATTATCTCACTCAATCAGATTAAGGGTGATTAAAAATTTGGGAATTGTATATTTTATATAAAAATCAATTTGAAATATTTTATACAATCACACCTATTTAGGAAGTGTGATTAAATATATATATATATATATAATCACACTTATTTAAAAAGTGAGATTAAAAAGTAATAATTTATATATAATCACATTTTAATTACATTGTGTGATTAAAAAATATATAAATAATCACGCTTTAATTAGAATGTGTGATTAAAAAATATATAAATAATCACATTTATTTAAAAAGTGTGATTAAAAAATAATAATGTATATATAATCACACTTTAATTAGAATGTGTGATTAAAAAATATATATAAATAATCACACTTTAATTCGAATGTGTGATTAAAAAATATATATATAATCACACTTATTTAAAAAGTGTGATTAAAGAGTAGTAGTGTATATATAATCACACTTTAATTAAAAAGTGTGATTAAAAAATATATAAATAATCACACTTTAATTAGAATGTGTGATTAAAAAATATATATATAATCACACTTATTTAAAAAGTGTGATTAAAAAGTAGTAGTGTATATATAATCACACTTTAATTAGAAGGTGTGATTAAAAAATATATAAATAATCACACTTTAATTAGAATGTGTGATTAAAAAATATATATATAATCACACTTGTTTAAAAAATGTGATTAAAAAGTAGAAGTCTATATATAATCACACTTTAATTAGAAGGTGTGATTAAAAAATATATAAATAATCACACTTTAATTAGGATGTGTGATTAAAAAATATATATATAATCACACTTGTTTAAAAAGTGTGATTAAAAAGTAGAAGTGTATATATAATCACACTTTAATTAGAAGGTGTGATTAAAAATATATATATATAATCACACTTAATTGAAAAGTGACATAAAAAATAAATATTATCACACTCAATCAAATTAAGTGTGATTAAAATATCAATCTAATATTTTTTATCACACTTCCAATAAAAGTGAGATCTTTTTTTTTGTCAAAGTGTGATCTTTAACTATTTTTGTAGTAGCGTCCATTGCAACATTTACATTCGAAAGCAAAATTCTTTATATAAAAATCATTCCTTTGAAAGAATCTTATATTTCCATGAGTTCTCCATTGGGTCTGAGACTGTTTTTCAAAACTGATCACAATGAAAAAACAATTCTTAAAATCCCAAGTAACGTAGAGCAAAAATACACTTTTGTGAGTAGGCAAAAGCAAATACACACATTATTTTCATTAAATTAAATAAGGGCAAATTACACTAACAGTCCCTATAATTTGGAGTTCGTGTCACTTTGATCTTTGACTTTTCAATTGTGACACATTTGACCCTGAATTTTGAATCTTGTTCCAAATAAGGACAATTGAACATATCATTGCTTAATTTCAAGGGCAAAATTGTCAATTTGATAAAATATGACAAAAACAAATGTCAAAAAAATATTTTTAAATTTTTAAAAATTATTTCTATCCATCAAAAAAAAATTATATAAAATTGATAAAAATTACATGATTAATTTTAAAAAATTAATTTTACATGATCATCATTCAAACACATAATAAAAATTAATTTGGTAAAAAATAAATAAATAAATATCTAAAAGATTTATCAATTTTATATAATTTTATCTTTAGTGGGTAAAAATAATTTTTAAAAATTCAAAAATATTTTTTTGACATTTATTTTTGTCAAATTAACTTATATTTTATCAAATAGACGGTTTCACCCTTGAAAAATTCAATGGTATCTTCAATTGTTCTTATTTGGAATAAGATTTAAAATTTATGGTCAAATATGTCATAATTGAAAAGTCATGGACCAAAGTGACACAAACCCTAAACTATTGGGACCGTTAGTATAATTCACCCATTAAACAAAAACAATAGGGTCGTGGATCAGAAAAAAAATGAAAAATACATTACTAATAGAATCGTTATTCACTATGATAAGACATGATCATTTTATTCTATTTCATCTCATTCTATTGAACCAAATTGAACATGTAATGTTTTATAAATGGAAGTACATCTTGAAATTTTTTAATTTTTTTTAAAAGGATGTTGCCGGTAGAAACCTTTCTTGCTTTGAAAAAGATTTTGGCAAATGGGCGCATATTTATACGTTGTTGCCCTTTTTTTTTTTTGATCGGCAAAAAAGAACTTTATTGATGGAATAACACAAGAACAAAAGAACATAGCGAAATTACATCAATAAAGAAAAAAGGAAGGTGCAAAGGCATCACAATGGGCTAAATCATCCCAACGAGGTTGGCACCATTTAGCACATCCTATCATTTGCTAGCACCCCCAGAGTTGGTGAGAGACCAACGAGAACGACCAAGATATCACTGCAAACAAACACAGAGGACATTGCAAACAACCAGCAACCAAACAGATACACCATATCTGTCCTGCTTCACCAAAAGATTCCAGAGCAACCTGCTTAACAGGCCCCCAAACTAGATCATCAAAGGAGAAGAAATATACTAGCTTCAAGGAATTGGATTATGGACTGATGCAGCAAGCCTAACACTAAGCAGACCCAGTCCAGATCAAAACAGATCCATCTTCCACTCAGCAGCAAAAACCCAGCAGACCACTTACCAATTCAAGCCATTTTCCAGATGCAGACCACCCTCCACAACCAACAAAAACAAGCAAAAACTCCATGTATTGATCTTCCTGAACCAACAAAAACAAGAAAATACATGGACACCAAACTGTTGCTGTCACTACCAGCACTAACATCCAAAGCATACAGCTGAAAAGCTTGACTGAGTACACCATGAGGTAATACATCACTAGTAGCATTCCATTCCTGATGCATCAGTCCTGCACTTATCTCCAAACACACCAGGGACCACCCCATTCACCAATTACCTTTACCATGAAGCTTACCTAATAACATCACCAAGCCAGAAAAGCAACCAGATTAGCAGATGAGCAGCATAACAGATGAACAAATGAGCAGAAGCACACTGAAGACTGCCCAAGCATTCCAACATATGAGCATCCTCCAACCCACTGACCTCTGCACTTTACCAGATGAGCAATCAGCTTAGCAGACAGCAGAACAAACAGCAAACAGCCCAGATTAAAGCCCTGAACAGATCAGAAGTTTTGATCTTCTTGAACCAATCCCAGATCTTCATTGCCAAAGGGAACTTCAACTAACAGATTACTCAACCAGATTACAACAGACACCTTGCAGAAGCTACAGACTCAATGCTCAAACTGATCCAAGGCAGGGCAAAACAAAAGGGACTGCCACACTAAGGATGGCCAACAAGGCCAACAGACACCCTTAACACAATCAACAGCAAATTGCAGACACCCCCATTACACTGAATAACACACCTGCCGCAAGTTTGTGATAATGTCATGCACAGAGTAAGGCATATCCTTCAGCCTGTACTTAGCCCATAGTGCCACTCTAACCTTCACCAATTCCTCCAGGTTCGCAACATGAGGTTGAGAATTATTAAACAAACAATTATTCCTTAGATCCCATACTGACCATAGAACAGCCATAGGAACAATTCTCCACAACATCTTTACCTTCTTCTTCACCTTATGACCAGCCCACCAACTAAGCAGCGACTGGACTGATTCAGGAATGGCCCAACACACACCTCACCAATCCATAATCCCAGACCACACTCTCCAAGTACAACTACAGTGAAGCAAGACATGACTCTGAGTCTCCACCTCTGTCTTGCAGAAGATACAGAGAGTGTTTGCATTAGACTTAAGCACCCCCACCCTTTGCATAAAAGCAGCAGACTTCATCTTACCTTTCCAAGCTAACCAAGTCAAGAATTGAACCTTAGGAGGTGCAATATTCTTCCAGATGTTCATCACGAACCTGATATTGCACCCTTTCTGCGAAGCCATCCAATCCCACACAGAGGCTACAGAGAAAACACCAGAAGGATTTGCCAGCCATGAGCACTGATCCTCCACATTATTCCTTAAACTGGGAACAGCACGAAGATACTCATGCAAGCCAGCCAGATCCTCCTCTTCCCACGCAAAAAGATGTCTTCTAAACATAAGATTCCAATCTACACCCTCACTTCTCCTTTGAACAAAATCCGACACTGAACCATCTTTATGCACTGATAAGGAAAAGAGTCTAGGGAAGACAAGAGAAAGGCTCAGATTATTACACCACACATCCACCCAAAAATTAGCCCTACTGCCATTTCCAATCACAATCTTAAAATTAGAAACATAGAACTCCTTCAAGGATGGATTTCGATCGGCTACAGCCAGGATATCCTTCCACAGAATAGATACCCCCCTAACTCTTCTACCACTGGACTCCACCTACCTCCATGCTGACCATAATTGCTACACAACACTCTTTTCCATAAGGCCTTATCTTCCAGTCCAAATTTCCACCACCATTTGATCAACAAGCACACATTAAATTCACTAAGCTTCCTCACGCCAAGCCCACCTTGACACTTACGTTTACACACCTCCTCCCACTTAACGAGATGGACTTTTCTCTTCACCTCATCACCACCCCACAGAAAAGTAGATTGTATTCTGTCTAACTTGTTAGCAATGGCCACAGGCATTTTAAATAAAGACAGGAAATATACAGGCAGTCCAGACAATACAGACTTGATCAAGGTCAATCTACCTGCAAATGAAAGGCATCTCCTTTTCCATAGAGCAAGCTTCTTCTTGAATTTGTCCACTACCGGCTGCCACATTCTCTTACTCCTTGGATTAGCACCTAGAGGCATACCTAGGTAGTTCAAAGGCAATTTTTGAGTTAGACAATTCAGCTTTTTGGAATAAGCCTGAACCAAATCATCTTCAACCCCAACACCACACACTTTACTCTTATGGAAATTAATCTTAAGCCCAGACATTACTTCAAAGCATCTCAAAATTCTCTTCATCATTAGGATTTCATCCCAGCTGGCCTCACAAAAAATAATTGTATCGTCCGCAAACTGAAGATGAGACACCTTAAGTTGGCTATGACCCACTATAGCTCCTTTGATGAGACCAAACTCTTTTGCTCTCCAATAAGATATTTAGACCTTCCGCTACTAAGTTGAAGAGAAAGGTGAAGAGGATCACCTTGCCTAAGGCCTTTGCGAGGCGAAAATTCTGAAGTTGGAGACCCATTAACTAACACAGAAATTCTCGGTGATGATATGCAAGAGTTAATCCAACCCACCCATTTTTCACCAAAACCAAAATTGGACATCATGGAATACAAGAACCCCCAATTCACTGAGTCATATGCCTTCTCGAAATCTAATTTAAGGATAACTCCCCTCTTCTTGGATTTTTTCCACCAATGCACCACCTCATTAGCAATTAGAATACCATCAAAAATACACCGACCACTTAAAAAACCGGACTGCGCTTCACTAATAATCTGGGGAAGAACCTGCCTCAAACGTCTGGCTAGAACCTTCGCAAGAATTTTATACACTGAGTTTACCAAACTTATAGGCCTAAAATCAGTCAACCCAGCAGGGCAGTCTTTCTTTGGAATGAGTGAAATAAATGAACTATTTACACCTCTAGCCAGCTTCCCATTTAAGTGAAACTCCTTCAACACCTGAATCACCTCATCCTTCATTATGGACCAACACCTTTGGAAACAAGCTAGGTTAAACCCGTCAGGCCCGGGAGCGTTATTCCCATCACACTCCTTCACAGCAACCCAAATTTCTTCCTCAGTAAATTCAGCTTCCAACATTACTGCTGCTTGATCACTTATTTTAGAGCTTGTACCACCTAAAGAAGGCCTACACTCCCACTCCTCTGAAAACAACTTCTCGAAAAAATTCAATACTGCCTGCTTAACCAAATCTGGCCGAACCACCAAGGATCCATTCACAACCACTGAATCAATCATATTTTTCCTCTGTCTTCTACTAGCCATCATATGAAAGAACTTTGTATTCTTATCACCATTTTCAGCCCAAAGCAACCTGGATTTTTGCCGCCACATGATCTCTTTCTTTTTCGTCAAGTCCCAAACTAAACTTTGCACCTCTCTTCTGCGACTTCTCTCGAACTCCTGCAAATCTGTAGACTCAGCCTTTAGGTCCCATTCGTGCAATTCATCCTCAGCTTTTTTCAGATTTTCATCCACATTACCAAACACATCTTTATTCCACCTACGTAAATGACCACGCAAGTGCCCCAACTTTTTCATAATCCTGTAGCTAGCCCACCCACGTACCTGGAAGCTATCCCAAGCAGTCTTAACTGCAATCACAAAGTTTGGATGTAAGCTCCACGCATTAATACACCTGAATGGTTTTGGGCCCCAGTCCCTCTCATCAGTCATAATGATAACTAGGCAATGATCAGAAATACTTCTATTTAAACCCCACTGCTTGAAGGGGAATTTCTCAAGCCAGTCAACATCCAAGAGAAACCTATCTAACCTGCTCCACCTCTGACCCTCCACATCATTGCACCAGGTAAATGATCTACCTGCCGTTGGCAAATCCACCAACTCCATGGTATCAATAAAGTCATTAAAGTCCTTCATCCCCCTATCTCTTCTTAAACACCCCTTTTTCTCACTCATAAACCTAATCTCATTGAAGTCACCCCCAATACACTAGGGACTAGAAAAATGAACTCTCAATTTGGATAGAGACTCCCATAAAGTCCTCCGGCCAACAACATCATTTGGAGCATACACATTGACAATTGCACAAACAAAAGAGTGGTTAAGAATACCAGCCATCAAAATAAAACTTTTGTTGCAACAGCATTCTTTAAGTTCAAATACCTCAGGATTCCATAGGCAAAGGAGACCACCCGCACTGCCGTCAGCACCCACCTCCAAAAAGCCCACATCCTCTGCTGGCCACAATGACTTGATGAGCCCATCATCGACACTGCTCTTCTTAGTTTCCTGAAGGAGCAACACCTCTATCTTCCGATCATTAACTAACTTCTTAATGCTCCTTCGCTTCTCTGGTTTCCCCAAACCCTTAACATTCCAAGTTACTATCTTCATCTATAACAAAACAAACACTCAACTGACCCCCTAAGCAAGCCGAGAGCCTAAACAGCCCCTTCAGCCTCCTCCACTCTCTCCCTATCCTTTAGTTCCATCAGTACAATTCGGCTGACAACCTCCTGGTCCTTGTCTTTACAATCCATCCCAAGAACCTTCCCAACTTGCAAGGTAGCAAGAGCCTCCTCCCGTATCGCCGCCCTCCTTCTTGAAGCATCACTTCTTGAAATAGAAGCTGAAATTGCGGCTGTGGCAGCTCTAAGGATAGCACCATTTCTGAGGCTAGGACTGAGCAGAATCCCTTTTTGCATCGCAGGACTTTGAAGATGCTTGAGTCGTCTTTTCAATTTGGAGCCGTGCTTCTTCCCTTCCTTATCAGTCGCCCCACTCCTGGCCGTGATGTCCTGAATCTTTCTGCGAGCTCGGACTGGTTGTAGAGAAGGAGATGGCCCATTATGACAATGGGCTGCACTTTCACTTAAGTTGGAGTCTACCCCAATGGGCCCTGTAACTACTGCCGCAGCCTGAAGTCCACTTAAAACAACTTGAAGATTAATGTTGGGCCTTACACGATCTGACTCACAAACACTTCTTACATCTTCGGTTGAACAAACCCGGCCCACCTCTTTTTGAAATTGATCTGGCGCCTCAATCCTTGGGCTCGTCACCAGCTCCAGACATTCCATATTACCATTATCATTACATTGTGCATTTCCCAGAACATGCTCTGTGCCACTGACCACTGGCTCTGCCAACACCTCAAAAGCTCCGTCCGTTTGCACTTGCACTGTATCCACCGTGTCTTCTGCAGAGTTTGCCACCACCTCATTATCTGCCACATCTGCGAAAACTTTTGCCACCTCCTTCGAACTAACAGACGCATCGTCCTCCTCTGCTTCACTACCATTACCTTGGATTAACTTCTGTTTGCATGGTATACTCAGGGAACAGGAAGCTAGTAACTCTGAATTCACCTCCCTTCTGTAATTTATGGCCCAATCAATCAATGGGTGTTCTTCGCAAACTCGAACAGGAAACTTGCATGCATTGCACTCCAGAAACACCACTGTATTAATAACCTCTAGAGTGGATGTAACAATCCTCACCCTACCAAACTGAAAGGAGCAAGGATTATTAATATCTTCTTGTATCTGCACCACTTCGCCCCAAATGTTGCCAATATCACGAAACGTATTATTGTTCCATAAATGGAATGGGACCCCCATGCAAGAGATCCAAACACAACGTTCAGTTGAGGTGGATTTTCCTTTCCCCCACTCAGTTATAGAGTCACTACAAACATTGCCTGCTTTGAAATTGAAAATGGATACTGGCCAGAAGGTGCAAGTAGGTGCATGTTTAAAACAAAATAAGTTGTTGCCTGATGGAAGTATTGACGTGTTTCTAAACCAAAGTGGGCCAAGTAATTGTAATTGGAAATAAAAGAAAAGAAAATGTACAAGAAAAAACAATTAGAAAATAGAGTTATACCATTAATTTTTAAAGCAGATAATAAAGAGAAAAAAAAGTAGAAAGTAGATAGATGGAAAGAGATATGCATAAAAGGCCAGAACAAAAACGAGATTGAACCAGTGGTGTCATAAAATATTAATAATTTGTGAATTTATTGAGGATATTTTTGGAATTTGAAAATATAGAAAACATTTAGGTTGCTTCAGACTTCTAAAATTATCTGTGTGTAAAAACACAACTCAAAAGAAGTTTTTGTCATGCTTTTTGTACATTTAAAATAATCCTATGCATAATATAAATAAAAATCTCTAGTAGTACCATCGGTCCTTTCTTTTTCATCTTTATGAAGATTTCACAAGATTTACGTGACAGACATGTGTATTGTTTTGGCTTTTGGTTGGTTTCCAAATCATAGGCTAATCTATCTATCTATCTATCTACATATTGGATCTTTCTTAGGCGTGCCTTGCATACCATATGCAAGGCACTTAACCTTTTATGTTTTTTGGTATACAAATTTGTGTTACAAGTTTAACAAAAAAAGTAAGTGATTTCACAAAAAGGCATAACTAATTTAACAAAAAGGCTTAAGTTTTTACAAGAGGCGTAAGTTTTCAAAAAAAGACATAAGTAATTTCACAAAAAGGCGAAAGTTTTCACAAAAGGCGTAAGTTTTCACAAAAGGCATAAATTTTCACAAAGAGAGCAAGTGATTTCACAAATAGGCGTAAATAATTTCACATAAAGGTATAAGTTTTCACAAAAAGAGTAAGTAATTTCACAAAAAGACGTAATAATTTCACAAAGAGAGTCAGTGATTTCACAAAAAGGCGTAATAATTTCACAAAAAGCGTAAGTGATTTCACAAAAATGCATAATAATTTCACAAAAATGAGTAACTTTTCACAAAAGGCGTAAGTAATTTCACAAAAAGTTGTAAGTTTTCACAAAAGGCGTAAGTTTTCACAAAAAGAATAAGTGATTTCACAAATAGATGTAAGTAATTTTACAAAAAGACGTAAGTTTTCACAAAAAGAGTAAGTGATTTCACAAAAATGTGTAAGTTTTCACAAAGAGAGTGCGTAATTTCAGAAATAGGCGTAAGTAATTTCACAAAAATACGTAAGTTTTCACAAAAAGAGTAAGTGATTTCACAAAAAAACGTAAATATTTTTACAAAAAAACGTAAGTTTTCACAAAAGCCACAAGTGATTTTCACAAAAAAGGCGTAAATAATTTCATAAAAAAACGTAAGTTTTCATAAAAATAGTAAGTGATTTCACAAAAAGACGTAAGTAATTGCACAAAAAGCGTAAGTAATTTCACAAAAAGACATAAGTTTTCACAAAAAGAGTAAATGATTTCACAAAAAGGCGTAAGTTTTCACAAAAAGAATAAGTGATTTCACAAATGGGGGCAAGTAATTTCACAAAATGACGTAAATTTTCACAAAAGGCATAAGTAATTTCACAAAAAGGCGTAAGTTTTCACAAAAATGCTTAACTAATTTCACAAAAAGGCATAACTAATTTCACAAAAAGGCGTAAGTTTTCACAAAAAGAGTAAGTGATTTCACAAAAAAGGCGTAAATAATTTCACAAAAGGCATAAGTTTTCACAAAAGGCGTTAGTTTTCACAAAAAAAAAAGTAAGTGATTTCACAAAAAAAGTGTAAGTTTGTAGTGATCCCGATTTCGACCCTTCTTTCATGTTTTGCCACTTCAACTGGACAGGTCAGGGATCGATTTTGACCCGGTTAACTTACGGGGATCGAGCTGCCCGGTCAGCTTGCCGAAAGATAAAATGCAAAATGCATTCGAAATTGCTTACGGGAAAGTGTATTTGACGCTCGAGCGGGGCTTTCCACGCGCGAGCGGACCTTGTGATATCAATCCGTAAAATTAGGGTTTCATATCATTCCTTGCAGCCCCCTCTCTCTCTCTAAAACTCTCCAAAATCCTGATCTAGAGCTTCTCTCTCTAGAAGTCACCTTCTCTCTTTGATTTCTCCAAATCCATTGGGACTTAAGCCTAAGTTCTTCACCAAAGTTGGTCATCACCTCGAGGGCTTCATTCTGTGTGGTGAAGATTGAGTTTCGACACTGTTGATTTTGGGGATTTCATCTCATTTCTTCTTCAAAACTTGAGGTAGGCATTTTCTTTGAGTTATATATATATATTTTTGCAAGATCTAGATGGTTTTCGAAATCATCCTTTGATAGTTTCTGAAAATTTATTTTGATTTAAGAAGTTGAGCGATTTTGAAAGTGGGTTTGTCTCTTGTTCTTTTAAAATAATCTTATGGGTTTTGATCTTTGTTGATTGAAGAAAAGATGATTTTCGAGAGTTTTCTTTCAAAAGATTTGAGCTATGTAGTTTGGTGAGAAAACCTAGAAATTGGGGATTTTAAAAAGATATTGAAAATCCATGAGTAATATTGTTATATTTATTTTTGTGTGCCAAAATAATGATGTTTAGAAAATTTCTTATTTATATTTGTATAAATGATTAATTTTGTGGATTATGAGAATTGTTGTTCATTTTAGAAATGGTTATTCAGAATGTTGATATAGTCTTAAAATGACTAAATTGTTGAGAATACTTGAGAAGAGGAAATTGTGTTGTCCCTTGGATGAATTGAAATAAAAGTATTTATTCATCTTGTGAAATTGCATTGAAGTGAGAAATGAGAATTTTGATCACAATGGGAATATTGTGTGGAAGTATTGAAAGTGGAAGAAATATTGCATTGCATTTTTAATTATTGCATTGGCATATCAATTCATTTGATAATTAAGAGCTTTGAAATTTGATTTGAAAACTTGCATTGAGAAAAGAATGCTGAGAAATAAGTTTTCATGAAATGGTTTTGGGGTAAATATGTTGGTAAGTCTTGATAGGTGGTGTAGATAATATTGAATAAGTTGGCCTGTGGGTCCAAGGTGAAAGACCGAAAAATCCACGCGGATAGGTGTCGAGCCTTCCGGTTAATACCGGTAAAAAGGACAATTTGGTAGTACTCGTATAGTCTACTTGCAGACACCAGCCTAGGGATTACCAGAGACGTATTTACCGCCCTTGAAATAAATTGTTAAGTTTTGAACAATTGAAATTGCATGACATCATTGAGCATAATGGTTTTCAAAATATGAAAATGTAATTTATC
This sequence comes from Camellia japonica, assembly GCA_030407325.1. Classification (NCBI taxonomy): domain Eukaryota; kingdom Viridiplantae; phylum Streptophyta; class Magnoliopsida; order Ericales; family Theaceae; genus Camellia; species Camellia japonica. Next base: position 20,475,179 of record JAPPVO010000031.1, on the reverse strand, counting down.
TTCAAAAAGGGCATAGCATGGCATGTGCATTTCATCTCTTGAGACTTGTATAAAATGTATATACTTTGTTAAGAATTTTCTACTGGGCTTTATGCTCACCCTACAGGATTTTTGTGCAAGAAAAGGTGTAGTGATTCCACCCAACTAGGGGCGTGGAAGTATGTGTGTTGGGAGTACAATGCTCTCATATTGCGTGACTCTGTTTTGTAAGCCCAGGACTGTATTTGTATTGAGTTGAAACTCTATTTTGTGTAACCAAGAATGTTCTTAGATAAATTTGTAAGCCTGTAGGGCACTTATTATTTGTTTGGCTTCCATTTCATACTTGTTATAAAATGCATGTTTGGGATTAGAACTGGGGCATTGAGATGTGAACAATATGTATTTGGTATTTGGAATTTAATGGAAATGGGCGTATGGATTAGTTAGCTATATATATGTGTTTGTCTATCAAGTGGGTTTTGTTGCATAAATAGATATATCATGCCCAATTTTCGGAGCGTTACAACTTGGTATCAGAGCTACTGGGTTCGAATACTTGGAGCTCGTGGGAAGTGGTTGTTTTACCACATGGGGTTCATGCTGCATGATAGGTTGCATGATAGGAAGATGTTATGCATTTTATGACTATGTGATAACATGCTTATGTGGCTATGTGGGTATGGGATTAGACTTTTGGGATGTTGTTTGCGCTTGTTAAATTCCTTGAGGTCTTCTTAGAAGGGTACTTGATCAATACTCGTTCTACTAAGAATTCTTGGTTTTTGTGGGACAAATTTCATCATGAAAGAATAATCCGTATGTGTTTACATGACTAAGTGCTTATGTGAAGTGAAGTTAACTTGTTTATATGATAGAGATATATATAGACTTGTTAAGGTCGAACGTGTGAGGTAAATTGTGGGTAGATATGAGTTAGTGTGCTAAATTATTTCTTTTTGTCCTTTATAGGATGTTAGAAAGAGGTCAAACCCGGGGTGGTAGAGGCGGGAGACGTGGTAGAGCTCGTCGGGGTGTGCATGAGGTACCGGTTCATGGAGTTCCGGTACAAGAGGAAGGGACAGGCCAAGCTAATGTAGCTGAACCAGTGGGTCACATCGCAATAGGGACCCTAGCCCGAGAGATAGCAGGGGCTATGAATTTGTTGAGGGCTGAGAACCAAGCCCAAGAGAACGCTGCGGGTTTCCTTACTTGGGAGTTTTTGTGGGCCAAACCGGATGAGTTCTTTGGTGGCCATGAGCCCAAGAAAGCTGATGAGTGGCTAGAACAAACTATGAAGACATTTGAAATGCTTCACATTGAAGATAGTGAACTAAGGGTGACTCTAGCAAGTTACTAACTTAAAGGAGATGCGGGTCAATGGTGGAAGTACGCCAAAGGTTCAGTGGAGCCGACATGGGAAGCTTTTGTGATTGCTTTCCAAGATAAATACTTACCTCCCACTGCTAGGGAGAGATTGAGGCAAGAGTTTCTAGACCTCAAACAAAATTTCATGTCCATGGCCGAGTTTGAGGCGGCTTTTTCTACTTTGTCCCGGTTTGTACCGGAGTTAGTGGCAACAGAAGAACGTCGTTGTCTTGAGTTTGAGAAAAAGTTAAGAACCAAAATCTTGTACAAAATTGCTGGAAATATGATCCGGAACTATAACCGTCTTGTGGCGGCGGCGGCACATGTTGAGATTACAATACAGGCTGAGGAGGAGAGTCAGCGGGTTCAAGGTCTAGGGGCCAAGAACCACAGGGGGACTATAGGCAGAATAAGAGAAGCAGGGGTAACTTCTCATCCCAGTCCCAACCACAGCAACCTAGATCTACTTTTCCTTTGCCTAGTTCGGGCTCGAGAAAGAGTACACAGAGTGGCTTCTCTTGTTTCAGGTGTGGCCAACCGGGGCACAAATCCTATGAATGTCGACAGAAGGGAGGAGGGCAGTTGATGTTACCACCACCACCACCTAACCGATCTCAAAGCCAGTCTCAGTCTCAAAATAAAGGTCAAGGGTTTAATTGTTATTAGTGTGGTCAATCGGGGCATATGAAGAGAACTTGCCCATAGTTGGGAGGCGCATCTGGCGCAACAGGGTCGAGGCAGACACAGAGCCACCATCAGGTTCATTCTACACAGACCTCACGAGCAAACCAGGGAGCCCCTTCGGCTCAGTCAGTACATCAGGCCTATTCTTCGAGAGAAGAGCAAGTTCATCAGGGGCCACAGGGGCGTGTGTATGCTGTTACCGCGCCAGAGCAGTTACCGGGAACCTCAATTGTGAGAGGTATTTTTGTTGTGTGCAATACTTTGGCTAATGTATTGATAGACACGGGTGCATCTCATTCGTTTATATCTACTGCATTTGTTTCTGCATTGGGGTTAGAGGTGGCAAAGATAGTGTCTCTGCTCAGAGTAGAGTCACCTGTTGGGGGTATGATTGATTTAGACCGGGGGTGTCATGATTGTGAGATAGAAGTTGCAGGGCGTCGACTTCCATTTGATTTTGTATTGCTAGACATGTTGAGTTTTGATGTCATTCTAGGCATGGACTGGTTATGTTCGTACCGAGCTGTGATAGATTGTTACCATCAGAGAGTTACAGTTTGCACCCCAGGTGGTGATCGTTTCTATTTTCTGGGGAACCGAGTTGATAGAGCCTTGTCGCCAATTATTGACCCTCGTAGTAGGAGCAAGCTTAGTGGCCTTCTTGCAACTCTCTTGGATAGTGAGAGTGACGGGGCTCGTGTTGAGTTACCAAGGGTAGTTTGTGAATAGCCGGATGTCTTTCTAGAAGATCTTATTAGTTTACCACCTCACTGGGAAATAGAGTTCTCCATTGAATTAGTGCCTGGCACGACACCGATTTCCATGTCACCGTATAGATTTGCACCCGCCGAATTGCATGAGTTGAAAATTCAACTCCAAGAACTTTTAGACAAGGGCTTCATTCGCCCTAGTACATCGCCTTGGGGAGCGCCGGCTCTCTTTGCGAAGAAGAAGGATGGGTCATTGCGGTTGTGTATTGATTACCTCAAGTTGAATAGAGTTACAGTTAAGAACAAGTATCCTCTACCCAGAATAGATGATTTGTTTGACCAACTTAGAGGGTCTCGTTGGTTCTCAAAAATAGATTTGAGGTCGGGGTACCATCAATTGAGAGTCCGGGAGAAAGACATCCAGAAAACGGCCTTTCGTACGCGTTATGGCCACTATGAATTCCTTGTAATGCCTTTTGGGTTAACCAATGCACCTGCTTCCTTTATGGATTTAATGAACAGAATTTTTCGGGAATACTTGGACCATTTTGTGGTCGTCTTTGTAGACGACATCTTGATTTATTCGACCTCCGAAGAGGAACACGAGGCTCACTTACGGATAGTGATGGGTTTACTTAGTGAGCACCAATTATATGCCAAATTTGAGAAATGTGAGTTTTGGTTAACCGATGTGAAGTTTTTGGGGCATGTAGTGTCTAGAGAGGGAGTAACTGTAGACTCCTCAAAGATAGATGCCGTACAAGATTGGGAACAACCCAAGAATATTTTTGAGATCCGGAGTTTCTTGGGATTAGCGGGGTATTATCGATGATTTGTAAGAGACTTCTCTAGACTGGCCGCACCTTTGACTAGATTGACTAGAAAGGACATCAAATTTGTGTGGAGTGAGGCTTATGAAAAGTCATTCCAAGAACTGAAGACTAGGTTGACTACCGCACTGGTTTTGATAATTCCAGAAAGGGGTTTGAATTACACTGTCTATTGTGATACGTCTGGGGATGGACTTGGTTGTGTCTTGATGCAAGAGGAAAAAGTTATGGCCTACGGATCACGACAATTGAAAACTCATGAGAAAAATTACCCCACCCATGATCTAGAATTAGCAGCAGTGATTTTTGCTTTGAAAATTTGGAGGCATTACTTGTATGGTGAGAAGTTTGAGGTTTTCTCCGATCATAAGAGTCTAAAGTATTTGTTTTCTCAAAAAGACTTAAATTTGCGTCAATGGAGGTGGATGAAATTTATGGAGGATTATGACTTTGAGTTACACTATCATCCGGGGAAAGCCAATGTGGTAGCCGATGCTTTGAGTAGAAAATCTGTGAGTAGTTTGGCAAGTGTGGCCATTCGGGAATGGGATATGCTAGATGTTATTGGCAAGTTTGATTTACACTTGGGTGAGTCCGGAGAGAGTGCTACATTGTTTACTTTGAATGCTCAACCTACCTTGGTTAGTAAGGTCATAGAGGCACAACGAGGAGACCGTGATGTGGAATCAATCCGTGTTAAGATTTCCAATGGAAAGGAAGAGAAAGGTTTGAATGTCCACCCGGATCTGAGTGTACGTTACCTAGACCGTTTGTTTGTACCAGAATCTTGTAGAGAGCAAATACTTCAGGAGTTCCATCACTCACGCCTTGCGGTACACTCCGGAAGGCACTAAAATGTATCATGATCTTAGTCGTCAGTTTCGGTGGAGGGGTATGAAACGGGATGTCGCTTTATTTGTATCAAAGTGCCTTACTTGTCAACAAGTGAAGGCCGAACACCAAAGACCAGCAGGTTTGTTACAACCCTTACCAATAGCCAGTGAAAATGGGAGCGTGTTACCATGGATTTTGTAGTTGGGCTTCCTAGAACACAACGAGGCAATGACGTCGTTTGGGTGATTGTTGATAGGTTGACTAAGTCTACCCATTTCATTCCGATGTGCACCAGCAACTCAGTTGAACGCTTGGCAGAGTTGTACATTAGAGAGATAGTTCGACTTCATGGAGTCCCAGTGACTATTGTATCGAATAGGGATCCTCGTTTTACTGCCCGGTTATGGCAAAGCCTTCAGGAGGCGTTGGGAACTAAGTTGACTCTTAGCACTGCTTATTATCCTCAAACCGATGGACAGTCGGAACGTATCATTCAGATTTTTGAGGACATGCTTAGAGCTTGTGTCCTTGATTTTAAGGGACCTTGGGAAAGGCACTTACCATTGATTGAGTTTGCTTACAACAATAGTTACCAAGCCAGTATTGGGATGGCACCATTTGAGGCCTTGTATGGCCGACCTTGTAGATCGTCGGTTTGTTGGGCGGAAGTGGGTGATACATCGTTACTAGGTCTGGAAATTGTTAGAGAGACAACCGAGAAAGTTGTTCTCATTCAGAAGAGGTTAGCTACAGCCCAAAGCCGACAAAAGAGTTATGCTGATAAGAGGAGACGACCTTTATCTTTTGAAGTTGGTGACCATGTGTTTCTAAAAATCTCACCAAGGCAGGGTTTGATGAGATTTAGTAAGAGTGGTAAATTATCTCCAAGGTTCATTGGGCCTTTTGAGATCTTAGAGCGAATTAGGGAAGTGGCATAGCGGTTAGCTTTACCGCCACAACTTTCGGGAGTTCACAACGTATTTCATATATCCATGCTTAGGAAGTATGAATCCCGACCCTTCTCATGTTCTTGATTGGGTTGACTTGGAGGTAGATAAGGATGCCTCTTATGAAAAACGACCAGTTCAAATATTAGATACTCGGGAGCAAGTGCTACGGGGCAAAACTATACCGTTGGTAAAGGTGTTGTGGAGACACCATGGGGTTGAAGAAGCGACGTGGGAACGGGAGGCGGAAGTTCGCTCCAAATATCCGGATTTGTTTGAAAATGCTTAAGTTGCTTTTCTTTATAATATTCCCTAGTGTGAGGGAAACGTATTTAAAGGTGTTAACCACACATTGATATGTGCGTTGTTGTTTTAAGCATAAGGTTGTTGAGAGTTGCCATTATTTTTAATTTCATGTTTATGCGTATTTTGGAGGTTGATTGTTAATGAGATAACCGTGGTGGACATGGTGGAATTTAGTTAAGAGTTGGTATTGTGATTTGAAAACGAAATAGCATGGTTTTGATCGCTAGAAACCCCTTTGTTTGGGTAGTTTGATTTGAAATTTCAAGGACGAAATTCTTTAAGGGGGGAAGGTTATAGTGATCCCGGTTTTGACCCTTTTTTCATGTTTTGCCACTTCAACTGGGCAGGTCGGGGATCAATTTTGACCCGGTTAACTTATGGGGGTCGAGCTGCCCAGTCAGCTCGCAGAAAGCAAAAATGCAAAATGCATTCGAAATTGCTTATAGGAAAGTGTATTTGACGCTCGAGCGGGGCTTTCCACGCACGAGCGGACCTTGTTATATCAATCCATAAAATTAGGGTTTCATATCATTTCTTGCAACCCCCTCTCTCTCTAAAATCTCCAAAATCCTAATCTAGAGCTTCTCTCTCTAGAAGTCACCTTCTCTCTTTGATTTCTCCAATTTCCTATGGTGGGGAGGCTATAGCGACCCCGGGTCTCTACCCGACTGTCATGGTATTCTAGATCCGAATCTCGTTGTTTGATGCTACCGATTATGTCTTTCTTCCTTACACCTCTTGAATTTAAGTTTTGGAATGACTTGAGCATGTTTAGAACAGATTGGTTGCCCTTCAGTCTAGAATCTTGTTGCCCAGAATTTTGGTCTTTCGCTCGAGCGAGCCTTCTTGTGCTCGAGCGAAGTTTGCAACCTTTCAATATCGGGTGTCTCTGCAAAAATGCTGCAAGAGTGTTTTTCACGCTCGAGCATCGTTTCTTACGCTCGAGCGTGTCTGAGCTTGAGCAGCTCTTCTGGCGCTCGAGCGTCTGTCTGCAATCTGTGAAATACTGGACGGGTGAAATCCACGCTCGAGCGGTGCTCTTTGCGCTCGAGCAAGTTGTTGTTGTTGTGTCTGATGCTCGAGCGTGAAACTCTCCGCTCGAGTGGACTTCGTGTATATCAGATTGTAAAAATGACTTTTTACATAACTTTTTCATTTATTTTTCATCCAAACCCTAAGTTGAGAGCTTCTCTCTCTAGAAATACACTCTCTCTCTATATTTGACCTAGATCTAGTGATCTTCTCACCCTCTTCCTTAGATAAAAAGATTGAGCTCTTCAAGATCTTCATTTCCATCCAAGAAGAAGTAGGATTTGCCATTTTTGGAAGCTTCACCTTTGTCTAACCCTTCTCCTTGGACTTCTACTTTGAGGTAGGGAATTCTAGAGTTATATATATATATATATGTTTTGCTACAAAATGTTGACTTTAAGTTGCCATGAAGTAGTTGTGTTAGTTTTAAATTTGGCACTAAATGAAGAAAGAGAAAGAGGGTTTTCAAATTGGGTTTCTAAGATCTCAAATCTTTTGTTCTTCCTAAGGGGCTCTCTTTTCATTTGACTCATAACATGTGATTTGGGTTGGTTTTCACCTTGAAGTGGATAAATGTTAGATTTTTGATAAAAAGCCCTAGAAATTGGGGGATTTTGAAAACACATGGAAATATTTGTGAAACTCTTTACTATTTTGTATTATGATGATGGGTGAGATGATATTATTGCAAAGTTGTTAAAAATGTTGAAAATGTATGTTGTTGGGAGTGACGAATGACTTTGTATCATGTTTATGAAACTCCGTAAGATCTTGGAATTGTGTTGAGAACATAGTTTGCCTTGAAGGGATTATTTGTTGTAAATTGTTGTTGTGAGGAATGGTGGGCACATGGGCATTTTGTGGAATGACTTGAAGGGAAGAAATAAGAAATGATTGATTGATATTGTTGTAGAGATATTTTGAGAATAGTAATTATTGCATCATATTTCAATTTATTATTATTATTGTGCACCTTGACGTGTTTTGGAAAGACATTTATTTCGAGAAAGATCATATTGTAATGAGAATTATGGAAATGTGAATGGGGTAAATACGTGGTCAGTCCGAATAGGGTGTGTAGTTGAATTTGATAAGTTGGCCTGAGTGTCCTTGGTGAAAGACCAAAAAATCGCGCGGATAGGTGTCGAGCCTTCCAGTTAATACCGGTAAAAATGACAGTTTGGTAGTACTCGTAGAGTCTACTTGCAGACACCAGCCTAGGGATTACCAGTGTCGTATTTACCGCCCCTATTGATTAATGATTGGAAATTTTGGTAAAAATGTTGAGATTGTAAATAATTGTTGGAAAGATAGAAACTTTTAAATGTGCATGAAATGGACTTTCTTATAAGGATGCACGGCATGGCATTAACAATTGCATTGTTTTATAGAGTATGCATAACTGTATATACTTTGTAAGAATTCTCTATTGGGCTTTGTGCTCACCCCTATGGGATTTGGTGCAGGTAAAGATGTGGTGATCCCGCCGAATTGAGGGCGTGGATGTTTTTGAGAAGAGTACATAGCTCTTTTATTTTGTGTAATTCTTTTTGAGCCAAGAGCTAATGTGTATGGGTTGCAGAAACCATTTTTTTTGTGTAACCAGGCTTATGCCTTGGAAGATGTAAGCCCTTAAGGGCATTGTATTGTTTTGAGAATGGATGCTTTACATGCTATAGATTCATATGTTTGTATTAATGAATGTATACCCGCATGTAAAACCTTTGTAAAGACTCATTAGTAATTATGTAAAGATGGGCAGATTATTGTTATTGCTGGGTAAATGTTGATTATTTATGGGTAGTTCATGTTGAATTATTTTGGGGCGTCAAAAATTTTGACCCGGTTAACTTACAGGGGTCGAGCTGCCCGGTCAGCTCGCCGAAAGCAAAAATGAAAAATGCATTCGAAATTGCTTACGGGAAAGTGTATTTGACGCTCGAGCGGGGCTTTCCACGCGCAAGCGGACCTTGTTATATCAATCCGTAAAATTAGGGTTTCATATCATTTCTTGCAGCCCCCTCTCTCTCTAAAACTCTCCAAAATCCTGATCTAGAGCTTCTTTCTCTAGAAGTCACCTTCTCTCTTTGATTTTTCCAAATCCATTGGGACTTAAGCCTAAGTTCTTCACCAAAGTTGGTCATCACCTCGAGGGCTTCATTCTGTGCGATGAAGATTGAGTTTCGACACCGTTGATTTTGGGGGTTTCATCTCATTTCTTCTTCAAAACTTAAGGTAGGCATTTTCTTTGAGTTATATATATATTTTTGCAAGATCTAGATGGTTTTCGAAATCATCCTTTGATAGTTTCTGAAAATTTATTTTGATTTAAGAAGTTGAGCGATTTTGAAAGTGGATTTGTCTCTTGTTCTTTTAAAATAATCTTATGGGTTTTGATCTTTGTTAATTGAAGAAAAGATGATTTTCGAGAGTTTTCTTTCAAAAGATTTGAGCTATGTAGTTTGGTGAGAAAACCTAGAAATTGGGGATTTTAAAAAGATATTGAAAATCCATGGGTAATATTGTTATATTTATTTTTGTGTGCCAAAATAAATTATGTTTAGAAAATTTCTTATTTATATTTGTATAAATGATTAATTTTGTGGATTATGAGAATTGTTGTTCATTTTAGAAATGGTTATTCAGAATGTTGATATAGTCTTAAAATGACTAAATTGTTGAGAATACTTGAGAAGAGGAAATTGTGTTGTCCCTTGGATGAATTGAAATAAAAGTATTTATTCATCTTGTGAAATTGCATTGAAGTGAGAAATGATAATTTTGATCATAATGAGAATATTGTGTGGAAGTATTGAAAGTGGAAGAAATATTGCATTGCATTTTTAATTATTGTATTGGCATATCAATTCATTTGATAATTAAGAGCTTTGAAATTTGATTTGAAAACTTGCATTGAGAAAAGAATGCTGAGAAATAAGTTTTCATGAAATGGTTTTTGGGTAAATATGTTGGTAAGTCTTGATAGGTGGTGTAGATGATATTGAATAAGTTGGCCTGCGGGTCCGGGGTGAAAGACCGAAAACTCCACGCGGATAGGTGTCGAGCCTTCCGGTTAATACCGGTAAAAAGGACAATTTGGTAGTACTCGTATAGTCTACTTGCAGACACCAGCCTAGGGATTACCAAAGACGTATTTACCGCCCTTGAAATAAATTGTTAAGTTTTGAACAATTGAAATTGCATGACATCATTGAGCATGATGGTTTTCAAAATATGAAAATGTAATTTATCTTAAAAAAGGGCATAGCATGGCATGTGCATTTCATCTCTTGAGACTTGTATAAAATGTATATACTTTGTTAAGAATTTTCTACTGGGCTTTATGCTCACCCTACGGGATTTTTGTGCAGGAAAAAATGTGGTGATTCCACCCAACTAGGGGCGTGGAAGTATGTGTGTTGGGAGTACACTGCTCTCATTTTGCGTGACTCTGTTTTGTAAGCCCAGGGCTGTATTTGTATTGAGTTGAAACTCTATTTTGTGTAACCAAGAATGTTCTTGGATAAATTTGTAAGCCTGTAGGGCACTTATTATTTGTTTGGCTTCCATTTCATACTTGTTATAAAATGCATGTTTGGGATTAGAACTAGGGCATTGAGATGTGAACAATATGTATTTCGCATTTGGAATTTAATGGAAATGGGCATATGGATTAGTTAGCTATATATATGTATTTGTCTATCAGGTGGGTTTTGTTGCATAAATAGATATATTATGCCCAATTTTCGGGGCATTACAAAGTTTTTACAAAAAGAGTAAGTGAAGTCACAAAAAGGTGTAAGTTTTCACAAAAAAAAAGTAAGTGATGTCACAAAAAGGCATAAGTTTTCACAAAAAGATTAAGTGATTTCACAAAAAAACGTAAGTTTTCACAAAGAAAGTAAGTGATTTCACAAAAAGGTGTAAATTTTTGCAAAAGGCATAAGTTTTCACAAAGAGTGTAAGTAATTTCACAAAAAGGCGTAAGTCAACACAAAAAGGTGTAAGTTTTCACAAAAGACAGAAGTGATTTTACAAAAAAGCATTAGTTTTCACAAAAACGTAAGTTTTCACAAAGAGAGTAAGTAATTTCACAAAAAGGCGTAAGTCAACACAAAAAGCGGCTCATTTAAATTATCAGTCATGCTGGAGGCCTCGAAATTTTGAGGCTCGAATGCCTCGAATCAAATTATTTATTTATTTATTTTTTTTTTGCTGTGTTAGTTTTTTTTTGTTTTTTGTTTTTTTTTTTGAAGAGTGATTATGTGTAGGAGTGTGTTAAAAAACTAAACATCCCACACCAACTCAGCCTATATGATTTAATAAGGTGAGTGAGTTGGGTTGGACTGGTTGGGTGATAAAATTGATTGATTAGTTAGGCTACTGGTTAAAATTTGTTAATTCCATATAGTTTTGTACAAGTCTATACTATATTTTTATTTCAAATCAAAATTATCACCCAACTAGTCCAACCCAACTCACTCACCTTATCAAACCATACAGGCTAAGTTAGTGCGGGATGTATAATTTTTTAGCACACCCCTACACATAACCACCCTTGCCAAAAAAAAATAAAAATTCAAACCAACACAGCCTAAGGAAAAAATACATATAATTTCGAGGTCTCCAGCATGTTATTTGGCATGAATAGTTTCTCTAGCAAGCTGTTGAGTGGCATAATCTGATTGGTAGCATTGACGAAGATCAGCAACACCTTATCAAGCCATACCTGGTGAGGTCATATTTACCAAAACACCAACCATAAGAATTTTTGTATACACGAAACATATCATACTAAACTCCCAAAAGTAAGCAAAAAGTGTTCATAAACAAATTGGGATAACTACAAAACCCATAACATATTCAACTATTAGTTTAGTCTAAGCATAAAAAAACAATGAAAAGGCCAAGGTCAAGGCTCCTTAGAAAATTCATCTCTGTCTTCAACATCTTCTGTTCCTGACTCTTCTTCATCTCCCTCATCATCATCATCTTCATCACTTCCTAACTCTTCCTCGTGTTCCTCATCCTCACCTTGTCCTCCATCCTCGTGAGGGGTATCTACATTTTTTTTTGTCAATTCATTCAATGTCACTTACACAAATTTTAGTTCCTCATGCATCTAGACTTGCCTTTTGTCCATACAAGCTTTGGGTGTTTTCCAACCACTTCACCACGTCAAGGAGCTTACTAATCTGAATGGCTATACCTGTTAAAGAGGATAAAATAAAAGTCATGGGTTAGTACAGATTCAAAATTGAATGCATGTTGATTTATCTTTTTCTTTTCTTTTTTTTTAAATTGCGACGGTGGGTTTTGTGCAATTAGTATTTGTAATCTTCGCTACTGTAGGTTCAGTGTAGATTCATGGTCATCCAGAGATGGTGCAAATTTGAATAGTGGTAAACACAACCACCCCACACCCTACTACATCAAGAATAAAAACAAGCAGGCCCTCAGAAATCTTAGATGGTGCCCAAACCTCTGCTACTCTCACAGTACCTGATCTGACTCGACTCAAAGATCAAATCCTAACCAGAATAATTGTGTGTACTAACTGAGTAAGACATGCTTTAAGGCTAAAAAGAAGTTCTATTCTATCTCACCTATGCCTCAAGTCAATGAATAAGCTAATACCAAGCGTGCATAGCAGTTTTTGATTGAAAGCTAGTTTTTTCTAGTTTCAAAGCCAAAGAGGAAGTTTTGACTAATTAATCTATAATTTTTTTTAAATAAGGGAAAGAAAGAAATTTAAACATAAATAATTAAGGAAATGGGGTCACTGTGGTGCCTCCATTTGAGGTGTATTATGACCTTATTTTTATAATTCAAACCGTTCATTTTGTAGGGTTTGTTGAGTACTTCATGCCTACCAAAAATCATTTTAATCGGATATCAACAACTATATGATCGAATTGCATATTGTTTATGCTATTTCTCAAAAGAAAAACCTATTATTTATTTTTTTGGTTATCGATCATATAGTTGTTGATATCCGATTAATATGATTTTTGGTAGGCATGAAGTACTCAACAAACTTTACAAAATTAACGGGTTGGATCATAAAAATAAGACCATAATACACCTTAAATAGAGGTACCACAATCACTGCTGTGCTTTTAGCACAGCAATGACCCCATTTCCAATAATTAATAAGACAATGATACACTTGATCCTTCAAAATAAAAAGAAGATTTCACCAAATCCAAATCAATGCTACAAAGAAGCCTACTAAAAACCGGAGCTTTTGCAACGACCTTAAACATCGCAAAAGGTTCACATATCGTCGCAAAAGACTTTTTGCAACGAAGTAGCGATGGGGAATGAGGGGTGGCAGAAGAGGGCGTGACAAAAAGTATTTGTGACGGTTACAAAGCGTCGCTTTCTTGTAGGGATGGCTAATCAATAGTTTTTTGCGACGGTTTCACCTGACACAAACAAAAGGGAAAAAACTTCACTTTCAATGACGATGTTGGTTGCCGTCGCCAAAATTTTTTTGGCGACAATATTTGACGTCGCGAAAAGTATTATTAACGATGGTCTAAAACATCGCAAAAAAAAGTAAAATTAAATTAATATCATATTTGTGACAGTTTGAACCGGCGCTAAAGATTTGAACTAATATGTATATGCAACAGGTTAACCTGTCGCTAATGAAATGTAAAGAAATGATGATTACATTAGCGACAGTTTATTATTGTCGTAGTAAAATTATTTTCATAAAATCAATATATGTTTTATTAATTCATTCCTTATACCAATTATTAATATTTTCTAAAATAAAATACATCCACATCCACATCGACATTCACAAAATTATACGAAGAATAATATATATGTACCTTGTAACAATTGTCAACAAAATATTCTTTACAAAAATATATAAAATATCCTCCAACAATACTAATAATTTTTGATATTTAAGAACTCAATTTTTTGTATCTAAAACAAAACAAAAGTATCGACAATACAAATAAAAAACATATATATAGTAAGCTCCAATATCGATATGCGAAGATATCATCACGTACTCAAAAGGGGTTGCATCTGCAAAAAGAAACAAAAAAAATAAAAAAAATCATCATTTACAATATAATTAATTTCAAGCTTACAAAAAATGTAAAACATTTGATATTTATTTCAATAAATAAATAAATAAGATTGTAAGCTCCAATATCGATATGCGAAGATATCATCCAATAATCAAAAGGGTTGCATCTGCAAAAAGAAACCAATAATAATAATAATAATAATAATAATAATCATTTATAATATAATTAATTTCAAGCTTACAGAAAATGTAAAATATTTGATATTTATTTCAATAAATAAATACATACATAAATCAGATTGTAACATATAATTAGGCTCTAGATTCAAAACCGGGAATCGATTTCGAGTCCAGTCTTCTCCTACAAGTCATTTGTGCCTAGTACATTGTGTGTGTCAAGTTTCATTGACATCCGACGCCGTTTGACCATTTTACTGAGTCAACCGGATCGAAAAAAAAGTTTCTAAAGAATAAGTTTTCATAAACAAAAATTAGGCTCTAGATTCAAAACCGGTAAACGGTTTCAAGTCCCGCCTTCTCTTACAAGTCATTTTGTGCCTAATTAGTCAAGGGTGTCAAGTTTCGTTGACACCCGACGCCGTTTGAGCATTTTAGTGTGTCAACTAGTTCGAAAAATAGTTTCTAAAGAATAAATTTTCATAAATGGAAATTAGGCTCTAGATTCAAAACCGGAAAACGGTTTCAAGTCCCGTCTTCTCCTATAAGTCATTTGTGCCTAATTAGTCAAGTGTGTCAAGTTTCGTTGACATCTGATGCCGTTTGGGCATTTTAGTGTGTCAACCCGTTCGAAAAAAAGTTTGTAGAGGACAAGTTTTCACAAACGGAAATTTGGCTCCAGATTGAAAATCAGGAATCATCGAGTCCTATCTTTTCCTACAAGTTATTTGTGCCTAGTTAGTCGTGTGTGTCAAGTTTCGTTGACATCCAACACCATTTGAGCATTTTAGTGAGTCAACCGGTTCATATTATGCAGAAGAAAACAATAGTTTAAAAAATATTGAAAATACCTGGCCAATCTTGCTAATTTTGTGTGGAACTCTCATTGGAGTCTTTCAATGGCCCATCTACATTCAGGTACACTTGTAGCTCTTTCTTTGCATATTGATGTAGGCACTCCAACCTAGCCTCAGCCTCAATCTCATCCTCCTTCATATCTAAAGCACGATAGAAATTAATGTCTCTAAACAAAGAACAAATGATAAGACTGCTTTTGCAATGGATCAAAATGCCATACCTTGCAGGTACAAGGAACTGCCTTGTCGGAAATTAATGTCTCTAAACAAAGAACGAAAAATAAGACTGCTTTTGCAATGGATCAAAATGCCATACCTTGCAAGTACAAGGAACTGCCTCGTCGCATGTTCATAAGCATATATTCAACTATCTACAAACACAATAAATGGTATGAAAGAAAGTAACAGCTCATGATTCCACAATGAAAGCTTTGAATAGCACCCTAAAGGGGGGAAAGATGTTGCTTGCCCTTTCTGAATTGGATGAAGGGGCTGAGACATGGGGAATGAAAATGTTTAATTGACTTTCACGAGTTTCATATTATGGGATTTGGGGATTTAGTTTTGAAGTTGCTAATGGAAATCAAAACAAAAATGAGGATAGAGAGGGATGGGTATGGCTGCAAGATGGAGTGCAGCAAGCAAAGCTGGATCCCAGGTTGATCAGTCTCAACTACATTTATCTATTTTTGTAGCAAACTTTCGACCGCATAAAAGGACTAGTGGGCTGTCAATAGAATGATAGAACCAATCTTCTTAATAAACTCGGTAATCCATTAGTAAAATGAAAATTGAATGAAAGGTTCATCTTCATTATATGGCCAAATGAATTCAAGCAGAGCTTCCTTTTGGGCATAGTAGAATGACAAAGGGACCAAAAAAGTCAGAAATTCAATTGTTATCATAAGTGCCATAAAAACCATCCCTCGTATAAAATCTATATATAAATTCCTTTCTTGTCCACTCATATCTGTTTAAAGTGGCCTACTCAAGCCCAAAATTTATGTTGAATTCATTAAATATTGACACCCCTGTGCCAATAAAAAAAAAAAAAAAATAGCGTTCTTCACTAGGAGTCTAAAATACTCTACTGGAAGTATTAAAGCAGGGCCCAAGTGGCAAGCAAAAGCCACAACTCTAGTAATGTAACATGGTCAATGTTTCTTCATTAGGTTGATTTCTAGTTTCTTGTAATACAATGCTTATGACTTATGAGCTCTACTCACTTCTAAACAAGAGTATAAATCCAATGAACTCCCCAAAGAACTTATGGCTGAAGCTTTATGAAGACCATCTGTAACTAACTAATTATCGAAAAAACTAATAAGATTAAGAAGGGAAGAGGCAACACAAGACTTATCATATACCATCACACACTATCACGAGAAATTCATTGTCATCACAAAGCTCCACCTAGTTCAAGCAGATTAACATATGATGTAAGACAATACAATATTTATCAACGGGTTAACAAGGATATGAAGAAAAAACCATAAATGAAAAATCAAACAGCTGAAGACAACTTATCTGGGGTATTTACATACAGAAAAGTGTGTATCTCGTGAGTGAGAAATAAGAAAATATCATATTTTAACAGCTATAACTCTAAAATTAGCCCATATATCAGAGTAAAATTCATATAACATCCTAAAATTTATGACTCAACTTTAGTTTCAATGTTTGAGTCTTTGACAAGCCCATATAGCTAAAACATGATATATAAGTGTAGATGCAACAGCTAAAACATGGTATAAATGTAGATGCTACATACTGTATTTACATCAGGATTGGCAGTCACAATTTGCTTCTCAGCAGGCAGTGATTTGTTCTGCTTCAATTCCATGTCTCCTGAAATCCATGAAAAAAGATGAGCAAAAGCAAACAAAAGAATACAATCTTGACTTGAGAAACACGGACACTTCTAGTAAGGTAGTGTGTTGTGTCCAACACCAACACTCATGGGACACTTCTCGACCCTTGTCAAACACACCTCAAAACATGTCCCATTATTTTTTAAAAATTTTCTAGACTCAGACAAGCTGTAGACACTTGGAGAATACATGCACATTGCTTAGGCACACATGAAATACAATACAAGTTTGAATAAAGTAACTTGAAATCCAATGATAAAAGAAAAACAATGTAGCTTTATTAGAAATTAGTGTAACATATGTTAGTCTTTGAATTAAATAGCATTATATGTGACATAGAATAAGTTCTTATCCTTATATATGAGATGTAAATAACTACATTGTGCATGTCCCACATGTCATATCCTACATTTTTTTGAAAATTTACATGTCCATGGACCATGTCCATGTCCTTCCTTCTTAGATCTCTACTATGTTCATGCTTACACAAAGAAAATAGAGAGATGAAATACCGATTACTCTTGCCAAGTTTAGACTTCCATTGACCCGTCCATATTGGACAAAACCACCAGCCTTCAGAATCCTATCCTTCTCAGCCTCGAGGTCAGGCTTGTGGTCTCTAGACAAATTATATGCCTGCATAAAAAGGCAGCAATCAAAAGTGCTCATGCATGACAAAATAAAGATCAACAATGCTACATTTTAGATTTGCCATGGCACTTAAACTCCAAAAAAAGGATCTTAACCATCCATTCCAAAACAAGAAGTACGCCATTGTCCCATAGGTATATGAGTGTTAAATGGCTTCTGATAGATAATCCACAATCAAACAACAATTACTTTTTTTAATAGATCTAAAAGAAACATAAACAGCTCACAAACTGGATCATATAATCAATGACTTTCAATATAAAAAACATGAATGAAGGGTTATAAATAAAAACTTGCTTTTTAAGCAATCAAAGTAAATTTTGAAATTCCAGGGAAAAGAAAAGGCAAGAGAAAAATGGTCACCTGACCCTTTCGAGATATTACACAACGGGAATCACCAGCATTTGCAACAAAAAGTTGGTTGTTCCGAATGATTGCAACACAATGTGCTTCCAGAAGTTGGTCCATGGAAATCAGAGTGGGGTCCCTAGTTTATGGACATTTAATGAGAGCCTTCATTGCATAATATTATAGGAAGTTCACTAAAGAGATAAAACATAAATGAGTGACCCTTTTTTCCGGGCAAGATCAGTTGGAACAATTACTTTTTTAAGGTAAACATAGTGATTCAGTATCATCTCCAAAAGATCATTGCAAATTATAGCATAAGCATCCTAGAAAAGAAAACCAGATATAGCAAAGAAAAAACATCCAAGTGGAATGAATATGAGTGATAGCAATAGCTTGATCAATGCAACCAATTTGTCCTTTTTTTCTGGATGAACTCTTGTTTTTCAAATGTTTCCATTTGCACAATGGATTTGAAGACTGCTAAACATAGCAATTCATGAATTGAGATGAACAAAATCATTCAAGGGAAACTTTAAACCAGAAAGATGGGCGAAGAATACTACCTGCTCCTCTTGTAATGGTATATTTATCAGCGCATACATCTGCACATACTCCCATTCCAAAATCATTGTAAACATCCCATAGCCTATCTTTCAGCATGCCATCAATGATAGTATCATGTCCAAGCCGAGAACCCTTTTGCTAATGTGGGTGGAATCAGCACAGCTTTAATAGTTACTTCTCATCAAAACATAAAAGAGGAACCATTGGTATCATGGTTTGACAGCATCATATATTTCAGTCACATTAGGATATTTCACAATCTTTGAACGGTTCAGCTGTCTTCGTATAGAAAATCATCCTACAATTTCATGGAATAAAGCTCTCATGAACCATCACTTCATTGTAGTCAGTGTCAACATTGTAGTTGATCTATTAGGAGAATGGAATTGAACTCCCCATTCAAACAAATAGGTTAGAGAAAGCTCAACGAAGAAATCAACCATCTGAACCACCCCTACATTTTTTGTTACAATGTACAACAAACACACACACACCAACATACATCTATTCTGTCATACAAAGCTAACAAATGACTTTGTCTGACAATCAGTTTTGTGTAGGAGCAGTTACCGTCTCTAAAAGCAAGAAAAACACAATGCCAATTAGAACAACCCTAACCAAATTGAATAACTACTGTCACTTTACATAGTTTGGAACATTAAACAAACTTGCAAGTAGAATGGACAAAATTCCATTAAGACAGACCCACATGCACAGCGTGCAGTACCCCCATAGTAATATAAGTGACTTTCCTGACCAATAGAACGTTTTTAAGACTACCATGCTCTTGACAAGGTCACATTAGGGCTCACCATCAATTAACAACGCAATTGAAAAGATTCTCCAAAATTATGAATTGATTGACATGTCCATCGAAGGGCCAAGATGTGCATAACCACTTCAATTTTGACTCAACTTAGATCTCTAGCTTGAATAGTAATTCAGCAGTCTTGACAAAAAAATAAAAAATAAAAAATAAAAAAGTAACAAAGAAAAAACCAGATGCCAAACCTTGCTTCAGCTAGATATTTAGGAGCATTAGACATGCTTTCCATGCCACCAGCCACAACAATATCATTATCATTGACTCCCAATTCGATAGTCTGTGCTGCAAGCATTGTTGCTAGGATGAAAGAGAAAGTATATCACTATGTTTTTTTATAGCGATCCCGGTTTTCCCTCTATTGGTTGTTGTATTCCGAACTAGGTTCCGTGGATGTCTGTTGTTGAGTATGTTTCATTTCCGTCCTTCAATTCCTTGTATATGAGTTTTAGGATGTGTTGGGCAGGTTTGTAATAGGTTGGGTGTGTTTTGAAACAAATGGTTGCTACCCAGATTTTGGTGTCTTCGCTCGAGCGAGGATTTTGTCGCTCGAGCGAGCTCTGTGTTTTAGTTCCTTCGCTCGAGCCAGGGTTCCTTCGCTCGAGCGATAGTTAAGTGGTGTGTCTGGTGGCTCGAGCGAGGAGTCTTGCGTTCAAGCTTGCGTCTGCGTCTGCGTCTGGTTCTGGACCTGAAGGTTGCATTTCTTGGCTCGAGCGAGCTTTCCTTCGCTCGAGCGAGCGAGGACTTGTTTTGGTGTTCTTTCTTCGCTCGAGCGAGCATTCTTTCGCTCGAGCGTGCTTCTTTCTTTGTTGCAGACCTGAAGCTTTGAATTGTTGGCTCGAGCGAGGCTTTCTGCGCTCGAGCGAGGTTTCTTTGTGTCTGGTCGCTCGAGCGACCACTCCTTCGCTTGAGCGAGCCTCGAATATATCAGTTCGCAGCAGCTTCTTCTTCCGCCCTTTTTCATCCTCTCTTTTACACAAACCCTAGATCGGCTGCTCTCTCTCTCTCTACATACCTTCTCGCTAAAAATCCATCTAGTTCTAGTGGTCTCCTACCCTAGTTCCTTTGTAAAAAGTGTGGAGCTTGGCGTGGTCTTCATTTTGATCCGAAAAAGTGGGTGTTTGGAGCATCTCGAGTTTTCTCCATCTTCTCCTTTGAGTCTCTCTATTTGAGGTAGGGATACCCTACTCCATATTATGGGTTTTGACATAAATTTTAGTCATTTTGATTAGGTGGTGTTGTTTGGTAATTTTGGGAAAGTTAGGGTTGAAGTAAAGTTATAAAACAAAGGGGGTTTTCAAATGTTAAAATCCATGTGTGTGTGGGACTATGAAAAATGGAATTATTGTTGTTGAATTGAGGAAAATGAACCATAAGGTTAATGTTGGGAAAAAGGGGGAGAAACCCTAATTTAATTGTGACTAATTAATTTGTATAATTAATTTGAGAAATTGTGAAAATGTGAAATTGAGTTGGAAATCATGAAATTGGGAAATTATGGGATTGAACGGTGTAGTTGAATAAATTGATCACTCACCTCTGGAAATGTTGACATTTTATCTGTTTGATAAATTTAATATCTGTTTAGAAATAACTGCTTTGGGCTATCGGTGGAGGATAGTCTTGATTGTTGTAGACACTGTATGTTGATTAGGGAAAACTGAAACTAATCACATTGAATATGTCATTGAATATGACGGTTGGAATAATACATCGAATATGTGTATTGATTGATCATTGTATATGATAAGTGTTTAAATACATTGTATATGTATATTGTTTGGGAGGAGATAGGGGATGTACTCCATGGTTTGAGAGGAGATAGGGAATGGACTCTCAAACTTGTTTGGGAGAAGATAGGGGATGGACTCCATTGATAACTAAGTTGGCCGGAGTGTCCAGGGTGAAAGTCCTGAAATTCTAATTACGTTTGCATAACGTAGATAATTGAAGTATTGGAAGTGTTTTGTCATGAGTTGTAGTCTCATGTGAATTGTGGGACAATGGAAGTGTTTTAATATGAGTTGTAGGCTTATTTAATTGTTGGCTAGATAATGAGCCATGTTTATATAAACTGAAAATTGGATAAGTAAAGGAAAGTGGAATGAAACATAGACATATTTGTCATGAAACTGGATTGTGTTATAAGTTGGTTTACAAGTGTTAGCCATTTATCAAATGCTAATGTTTTAGTTATTGCTCATATTTGGTTTAGTATATCTCTACTGGGCATTGGCTCACCCTATATGGGATATCATTTTCAGGTACAGATGGTATGCCACCTCCAAGGACATAGTTTGGGAGGCTTAGAGACTGAATGACCCTTTTGTTGATTTCTTTTTGTATTACATGTAAATCAAGCCAATGGCTTATTTTGTATAAAGAGTTAGAACTCTTCTTTTGTTGTACCCAAGTGTTGACTTGGAAAGTTGTAAGCCTATAGGGCATTTACTTTTGATGTCAACATGTAATACTTTTGTACTTAACACTTTGATGTATTAAATATGATATCTCTTTCTTGTATCATGAATGTATGATTTATAGGTTTATTTTGAGGGCGTTACATTTTTCATGTTCTATTGATCAGAAATGAAAACCCTTCATGTGGCCTCCGGCAAACTCAATACTTTAGCGAGCTCAAGTAAGTTGGCATTCCACCTCCTTACATGGATAAAGGAGATAGAGTTAATTGGATTTCTACTCCTGATAACATATACAATAGGCATTACTTATCAGTGGACATGGGTAACTACTTTAGAGATGTTGCCCACTGTCATTTCATCCCATTTGTTGTGGTCACCCAAATCAATTCTTCAACTTTAACATCTACATTGGTTAGCAAATAAACATTTTGTATCTATTCAATATAGAAAAGTTGCCAAACAAATGATTCATAAAGTGCCATGTGTTTTTCATCGAACACAATTAAAGTATCATGATCATTTACTATTTGGGAGTAGATTTACCAGACATATTTGACTTCAAGCTATGAGAAACTGAGAATCACTAAATCCTATGTCCTTGGATCAAACTACTATGTAAGAAAGTAATAGAGACAAGATTCACTGTACGAGATATTGGTATGGATGTTACATTTGGAGGCTTCAAGGGAATCAAAGATACTCTGGAAATGTTACAATGTGCACCCCCTAAAAAGATGCACATCATAAGAAAAGTTATGATTTTTGTTGTGAAAGTTACGAATTTTTGTAGTGTAAGTCATGATTTTTGTGATGAAAGTTATGAATGACGAAGTTATGGTGTACACCCCCTAAAGTTATGAATGGCAAACTTATGGTTTTTGTGTTGAGAGTTATACTTTTTGTGATGTGCAAAAAGTTAGGTATAGTTTTTGTAGTAAAGGCTATATTTTTATTAATTTTTGCATGAGGTTCATATCATATGCACCTCAAAAAGGATGCACATGGTAGCCTTTCCCAAGATACTCAGCATAGAGAGGCAGAATTGTGAGAACTAGGGAACTCAATACAATGGGCCGGTAAATGTCATGCTTGAGCTGTTATTGAGATAGATAAGAGTGAGGTAGGAGATGGATAGTGTTTTCATTAAGGAATGTTTGGAGTTTCAGCTAGTGTTTAGCAGGAGGCAGCAAATAGAGTTGCTTCATTGTTCCATTTAGCAAAAATAAAATTAAAAAAAAAAATAGATAAGAAAGAATTAACTTGAATTGGCCAGTTAAAAAGACCATATTCACTACGTAAAAAACATTAAAAAAACATAGCATTTTCCTAATAAAATTTATTTTGTTGCTGATCAAAAAAGAACTACACAATATAGCAGTAATTTGGATCAAAATATGTCAAGTAGCACACAGAACAATTAACCAAAATGTATGCTAGACTGAGAAATACCATATCGCCCCACAATACAAAGAAAACCTGCATATTACATCCTGTGCTTGAAAAAAAATTTGAATCCTATTAATTCTTTCTCCTTTTCTTTCTAATTTCTCCTTCCCTTTCCATTTTTCTCATCAAATCCTCTAACCAAATACAACCTTAATTTATAGGAGAAATATAATTGCAAATGAAAAAGGCAGAAGCATGGTCAGCTTAACTCTCCACAAGGCATAATTAATTATGTTAAATATATTTTTCTTGTAAATACTTGCCACTCAAAATTTGAGAGTTTATTTTACGATTTGATAAGGGTTAAAAAAAAGCAAAAATATATATCAAATCCCATAAGTAGAATTTAAAGAAAGAAAAATGAACATTAAACCTATAGAACCTATTCTAAATAGGTAGAGACGTTTTTTTTATAGATTGGATGCTTTTCAAAATATGTGGTCTGCTTTTTCAATGTGGACTGGACATTCTAAAAGAATAGACAATAAAAAATGTAAAGAATCACCACCTGATGCAAACACTTTTACACAAAATCCATCAAGACTTTTGCAAGCACTCCTAAGTAGTTGTTATCAGCAAGCTACAACTTGTTCCTCTACAGATGTTGCTTTCATCGTTCCTTTGATTCTTGTTCTTGTACTCAAAGATTGTTATCACATAATATCCATAATTCTTTTTATGAGTGCTGAAAGGAATTATGAGACGGTTGAAGTACAACTTCAATGGATTGAAAAGAATTGGCCAAGTTAAAAAATTCTAATGCTATAGAAACTCTATTTGTACGTATTTCTCGACTCTAATATATCATATAGATATGAAACACCCCAAATATCATAGAATTTCATCATCACAACATCAAAATTTATAACATTCTGAAGCATTTTAATAATGATCAATAAATCTGATAAAAAAAATAATGATCAGCAAATTTATTAAAAAAAATAATAAATAAGTAAAAAACTGCTTTGCATAGAGCTCTGCTACCAACAACTTTGAAACCTAAATGAACAAAGGCTATAAAAACACACAAGTTATGTTGATGTAGCCAAAAAGTTAATGTAACAATAACAAAGGGGAAGAAAAAAGTATCATATACTTCAACTGGCTTCTCCGCACAACGCATGATTTCTGAGTGTTTTTTGCAAAGAAAATAATACAGAACAGCTAAGCAACACAATTGAAACAAATGTATAGAATGCAAAGAACAGGAACAAAGTACACAAATTAATAATGAAGAAGTAAAGACAAGAAGAAAAAAAAGATCAAACCAAAAGAAATAGAACCAAAATATACAATAACAACAAACAAGATCAGAAATTGACAAAAAATAAAAACCCTAAACACAGTAGATCTGGGCACATCTCTGGTCAAAAGTGTTCCCATTTCAAGAAAAGATCAATATACGCGGATGCCCTCCCTTCCAGACAACATAACTACAGAGGAAATTTGAGAAGGATGGTGATGATTGTTCTAGCTTTTTTCGATAGAATAGAGGGGTTTCAGAATGAAGGTTTTAGGGTTGAATTAGGGCAGTCCACAGGTATGTAGCTGATTTAGAAGAACAGGCTGTGAATAATAGTGTGCCAAATCGAGTGATCGGGCAGCGCATTTGGAAACAATTTATTGATGGTAGATGAAGAAAATGAAGGAGGTTTGAGACCTTCCGAAAGCAGCAACGGTAGTGAAGGAATGGGAGTGAGATTAGTCAGGAAGATTACAGGGAGAGCTCTCGCCAACGGTAATGGGAGATGAGTCGCACCAAGATGGAGAGGGAGAGCTGCGGTAATGACAGGGCAGAGTCGCACAAAGCTGGAGATTGAGGGAGAGACGGAGAGAACGAGAGAGGGAGAGAGAAGAGAGGAGGAGAGTTACCTGGACATCGGAGGGGGTTCCGCCCACGCCGGTGTTGTCATCTGTGGCGCCACGCTGTGAGAGAGTAAGAGCTGCAAGAGAGAGAATGAGCGAGGAGAGAACTAGGGTTGGGGCAAGCAAGAATGAAATTAGGGCCAACTTTTTGCGACGGTTGTAAAATCCGTCGCAAAACAGTCCAAAACATGAACGGAAAAAACTTTTGCCACGGGGGCAATGTACCATCGCATATGTTGTGTCTTTTTGTGACGGTTATGGGTTATCCATCGCTAAAAATATCAGTTTTTATTATCTTTTTTGGTGACAGATTATTTCCGTCGCAAAAAATTATATTTAGTGGCAGATTTTTTTTCCGTCTCAAAAACTTGTTATTTGCAATGGTTTTTAAACCGTCGCAAAAAGTTCAGTGTCATAAAGCCCCTTTTCTATTAGTGAATTACCACAAAGAAAACTCCTGGATTTGCACATCGCGATCAAGATTTTACAGCAAATAACAACCACCAGTTGCTCAAATATCAAACGACATATCCGACAAAAATATATGAGAAAGATGTTATGCATTTTCTCCTTACAAATTGGATGTGCTACGCATTTACATATTTTCTCATTTTTGACATCTACTCTCAATTTTTTTATTAACTGTTAGGCAAGGCTATATCCTTTATATATTGTAGAAGCAATGGGTGATGCTTACGTATATAAATATTAGAAGGTCTAGATCCCATTGTCACGTAAAATAAAATAAGAAGCAAAATGCAATTAGGAGGAAGAAAGAACAATTTTAACATTCCATTGATCAATCCAATTAAAGGAAAAAAAAAACATAGGCTAGTTTCAACTATTAAACAATTAATTAAACTAAAGAATTATTACATTTCATTAAAGCCCTTTTGAACAAGCTAAATGAGAAGTTAGTCGGGTCAGTCCAACAACCTATTGTTCTTAATCAAATCTTCTATAATGCTTGCTATATTCTTGATAACGAAAAATGATAAAGCAAGATGCCTCACAATGTTTTAGAACCTGGAACCCCTTTTACAACATTTTCTAAAGTAAGACCAAACGTTTCAGTTCAAGCATATAAAAAAAAAAAATACAAACAAACAAACTAAGAGGAAGGTAGCCTTGCAAAATATGGAGTTCAAACCAGATTGGTGTTAGTTCAAGCAATGACAATGCAACCACAAGAACCAAATCCAAACAGTTTTTTGGAGAGTAGCATTTTTCAATTTTACTATGACTGACACCCATGTGAACATTATCATGTCTTCCCTGTATCACAATAATCAATGACAATGCAATCAATGCAGCTTCCTACAAATGGCAACTAACAACTAAAGACATTACAAATTGTATATGAATGAAACTACATATCAAATTGTTACCAGTTTAGCAAAAACCCTAAAAGTAAAATTATGGGTCCTAGATACTACATTAATTAATTAATGTTAACCCTATCGACAAAAATAGTATAAAATCTTTACCAATTTTGGCAAAAACCCTAGAGTGCTTGACCAAAAACTAATTCGTAGTTTCACTAACCCTTGTTCAAAATTCTAAGATAATCCAAAGAACTAGAGTGCCTAACCAAAAGCTTCTGCTTCTTCTTCTTCTTCTTCTTCTTTTTTTTTTTTTTTTTTTTTTTGGCGTGTAAGTGTGCAATTGCACAATATTTAATTGTTTTCCCTTTAATCCATAAAGTACCCTCATAAACCAATCTAGGCACTATCTAACATAATACAGAGGGAATAGCAACCTATAAGAAGACTCAAAGGGAGGGAAAACTCCGAAAAAATTGCCATGTTTTCCTGCTAAGTCTACTATTTTAAAAACATTTAGCACAAGTGCACGAGTCTATTCCCAAAAATACATCTCTTAATTATGCTTAATAAAATTAGTAAGATACTCAAGTACTCTAAAACCTCCAACATTCTACCTTTTGCTAAATTTGAATTTTGATGCAAAAGGTGAGTCTCAACCTTAACTAAAAGTTGTGATCTTAACGAATCAATTGCCAAAACCTTTACTCTGAAATAGACATGAACCTATCATTCAAGAACCACTACTTCCTTAGAAAATTTATTTGTAATAGACATCCCTCATTCATACCTCTTCATTTTATTGCAAACCCATTTCATGAACAAACCAATTACATAAACAAACCACATAAGCAATACAAGAGATGAAACTTTTAATACATTTGTTTGAACTATCAATAGCCATTACGTAAAGACTTAGACTAATGTACCAAAACCAACCCTCTGAGCAATTAAAATAAATAAATAAAAAGAGCCAATAGTAAGGGAGAATATTATATGCAACCCTTAAGGGGTAGCATATTGAAACAGATTCTTTTTTCTCATGGATTTTTCAAAACGTGAATGGATACAACTCTTGAGTCTAGCCATTAGTGTGGAAACTTACGTCGAAGTGGGGCACATAAGCTCTAAGTCTCAAGCAATTTTTGTATGGATTTTTATGCATAAGTCAAAACATTTAGATACCAAATAATCAATCTTGGGAAAAGCTCACATTCTTTATCATTTTACTTGTTGGTTCAACCATTTAATAATATATAGAAATACATAACACAAATATTCTCTTTTTTAATCTTTGTTTTTAAAAGTTTGATACATATTCCTTCATGATTTTTCCTTCTTTTTTTTTTTGGGGGGGGGTCACCAGAGTGTCAGGCCTTGCTCGGACTAATTTCTTGGGTACATATAATTCTCCTACTCCATACATATCATGTAATTATCAGGCCAAAACATTAGGAGTAGATCATCACCACCTTGTATAGTAAGGACTTGTATCTTTTAACAATAGTGAAGAGAGAGATGGTGTAGAGTAGAGATGGGGAGGGACTGGAGGAGTTTAGGGGGTTTCGATGGCTTGGGTTTGGGTTGATTAGGGTGTTAGGTTGGATGGGGTTGGAAGGGGCTTGTGTAGAAGAGGTAGACGAGACGAGGGTAGTGTGAGGAAGTGATGGAAATGGGTAGGGAGGGGTTTCCAGTGGTGGAGGAGGGAAGGGACAAGTGGGTGAGGGGTTGGTGGTAGCAGGCAAGGTATTAGGGTTGGTCAAGGAGGGAGGAAATTAGTTGCATGGGACTTAGTGACCAGATTTCCAAAGCAAAGGGAAGGAAAAAGGAAGAAGAGAAGGATATTTTGGTAAATCCAATAGGCGATTGCCACCTATTTATATTTACTTTTCACCTTCTCATTTTAGTTGTAATTATAAAAAAATTTCTCATTGATTTATTAATTGTAGCCCTAATGTCCTTGGGATGTAGTTCCCCAAATTGAAATTACTAAATTACACTATCCTGATGATATTCGTCCCTCTTCTTAGGCATATGTATATAAACAATCTAACTGAAACCAATCATCTAAGATACTTGTCCCAAAAAATATAGCATTTATAAGATAAATTTCACGAGTATATAATATACATATATAAAGAAAATGCTACTATGCACATCCCTTATCATAAGAACGTTACTCGAAAAACAAAGTACAGTTCATTAGTTCAAAATTAACCAAGTGTAAAAAGCTGCATGTTTAGATAGGAAATCAAAAGTGACAAAATAGTGAAAAAAAACATTCCTTGCTTTTTGCAAGAAACATTTATGTATATTTTGCAAGAAATTGAAAAGCCACTTACCATGCTGCTATTGATTGTACACAAAATTTAACAACCTTACATTTTCCAACATTATCATGATAAATTTATCATGCAAACAAACAAGGGAAGAAACATTCAAAATTTTCCCTTTCTCACACTACCCACTACTTCAATTCTAAAGTTTTTCACTAATCTTTCATGATTGCTAGGAAAGCCACCACGCTTAGAGGGAAGATAATAATTCATGGATTCTCTTAGCATCAATATACTTGGGAAAAAGGATGCGAAAATTCATTTTATTAAGCATAAGCTTCACATTGACTACTTTTTACCTAAAATCTAAAATCATTTACTTCAATTCTTTTTAGCTTTTCAAAGTTGTTTTGTTGGTTAGAGTCACTTTCTCGTTATCTTGTCAACTGCTCATGCTTAAAGAAGGATACAAGTGAAGTTCAAGCACTATTTGATTAGCATTTTTGGAAGTATTTCTATTGTATGTGAACTATGTTCACTTTTCAATACATACATATATATCTATATATTTAAAAACCAATCAAACAAAAGATTTAATTCAGATGGCTATTTAATTCAACTAGAACAATAAGTACTACACATCACCAAAAACACTTGGAATAACTATTTGCCCTAACTTACAAATTGGGAGGTCCCAACCACAAGTTATAGCTGCTTCATGTGAATATCACTAAATATATTTTGGGATAAATCTTCGGAGAACATGTTAAATCAATCACAAGTTTTCAACAACATCTAAATGCAATGAAAATATAGTTCCAAAATACTTTTGTTTAAATTGCTAACAAACTAGACATTTTTACAAACATCTTAAATGCAATCAAAATTCAAATAACATAATTAGCCCTATAATTTTAATGCCAAAATAAGATGAAATATTTTGCAACAAATCAAGAACAAGTCATGGAAGCAACAAAATGGTCACAAAATACTATATTAATTAATGTAAAAATGGATTACTTCATGACAAATGTCAACCGAGATATATAAATAGAAAAATAGAATAAAATC
Source organism: Camellia japonica (assembly GCA_030407325.1). Taxonomy (NCBI): domain Eukaryota; kingdom Viridiplantae; phylum Streptophyta; class Magnoliopsida; order Ericales; family Theaceae; genus Camellia; species Camellia japonica. The sequence goes on along the minus strand of JAPPVO010000031.1, from coordinate 20,445,740 downwards.
CTTACAAGCCTTGCTTCATTCGGACAAATTTCGAATCAGTGTGAGCCAGGAGAGACTGGAATACAAATTCAAAGAGAGAAAACAGAGTAAAAAATGGGAAAGAAGAGGGTTTTAGAAGAGGGGGTTTCAGAAATACTCAAAGGGAGGCATACCTTGTTGATTGCTCTTCAAAAAAAAAAAAATAATAATAAAAAAAAATCCTTCGTTTTCTTAGAAACCAAACAGAGGCTCACTGGGTTAGATTAGGATTTTAAACAGAACAACCACTTCGGCCTGCATTCAGTCGAGCCAGAGAAAGAGAGAGGAATGAGTGTAGTAGAGAGAGAAGAGAGCAAGAGGAGCAGGGGAAAAGATGGAAGGAAGAGGTAGCAGAGAGAGAGAGAGGGGGCGACACAGAGAGAGAGAGACGAAAGTGAAAGTAGAGAGAGTACTATGGAAGAAGAGAGAGTAGAGATGGGTCAACCAGTTGCTCCGATGTCCAATTTTTTAAAATTAAAGAATTCAATGGCCAGGATCAATTTATGTAATTCAATGGCCAATAATGAAAGTGCATATGGTGTGCAACTGTTAAGGGGTTACACACTACAACAGGACCCTTATTATTATTATTATTTTTATTTTATTTTTAATTTGGTATTAACGTAGTGTTAAAATAAATTAACCATTTGAGATGTCACAGTGTAGATCTGCGATAATAGAGGTGGAAATGCGGCGGTGGTGGTGGATCTAAGATAGTGGCGGTGGTACATATATCAGCGGTGGTGATAATTGATGAATGGTGGCAATAGCCGAACAACAACGATGGTGGTGAACAGCCACGGTAGTAGTGGCGGTAGATCATGACAGTGAGAGTGGTGGTAGACGGCAACAGTGGCTGTAACTAATGGTTGTGTGAAGTTTTTGAACAAATGGCGGAGAGGGAAAGAGAGAAAAGATGAAGAGAGAGAGATGGTAGACAGAGAAACTTTTCTTAGAGAGAGAAACAGACAGCACAAAGAGAAAGAGATAGATTAAAATATTATTTAGGTAACAGAAAACACTCGAGTAAAAAAGGAAAAAAAACAAATGGGATAAGATTTATGTGTGTATAAGATTTTAAATCAAAACGTAATGGGTAATAAGTTCTAAAAGTAGAATTGACCAATAATTAAGCCTATAATTTAGAACTTTTTTCCAACTTATTTAAATCTCCTAAATAAGTATGGAAAAATAACCCCATCCCCTTTGTCATAAATATAATTTTTAGAGGCATTATGTACATTTGCATAACAAAAAAACTATGTGATAGCATATTTAACCAAATAGGCCATTCTGTACATTTGCATAATAAATATATATAAAAAAACAAAAAACAAAAACTATGCAATAGTTTATTTAACAAAATATGTTCAACTTTGTTCACTAATTATTAACAGTTTCAAATTTACAATATATTTAAAAATTGTAAGCTAATAATTTAAAAAATCTATATTATGTACATGATCTAAACAAACTCAAAGGTCTTGGACCATATAACAATTAAACATGAGCATGAATTGTCTTCTATCTGGCCTCTAACAAAGTTATAGTGACCATGTTGGCTGAACATTTTTCAATCTCTCTTCTTTCTGACTCTGCTTCAGGAATATTTCTTTCAATGAAAAAACCAGGTTGTTTGGGGTGAGTCAGTGCACCCTCTCTGCCCAACATCAAAACCACACCCGCCATGTTAGGCCTATCCTCTGGCCGGTGTTGCACACACAATAAACCGACATGAATTGAACGCAACACTTCAGGTAGATTGCATGAGTTTTGCATTGATACATCAATCAATTCTGTAGTTTTGCCTGCCTTGTATAATTTCCAGGCCTGAACAATTGGTAACAATTTATAAGCAGTTGTTCTAATTTTCAAACAATAATTCTAGATAAATTATACAAAATGATGGAATTGAATTGAGATCTTCCATTTTAAAAGAAATCACTTTTTTTTTTTCTTTTTATATAATTTTCCTTCTTCAAAAGAAAAATGATTCAACTCTATATGCTTACATGCCCAAGAAGGTTGAGGTGGTGGTTTGGGTCACAAAATCCCCAGTTTCGCTTCCCACTCACCACTTCTAATACCATAACACCAAAGCTAAATATATCAGACTTTACTGAGAAGCGTCCCTCAATTGCATATTCTGGAGACATGTACCCCCTGCAAGAAAACAATGAACAAATAAACCAATTTATATAGTTAAAAGTAAAATTTTGGACTGGTTAGTAGATTCTTACAATGTTCCAACTACTCTTTTAGTATTTGCTACGGTCTCATTTCCTCCAAAAATTCTGGCCAAGCCGAAGTCTGATATTTTTGGGTTCATCTCATGATCTAGTAAAATGTTGCTAACTTTCAGGTCTCTGTGGATAATTCTGAATCTGGAATCTTGATGAAGATAAAGAAGCCCCCGAGCAATTCCATTGATTATGTGGAAGCGCTTAGGCCAATCTAGTAGCATCTTCTTTGATTGATCTGTCCATTTTTTGCCCAAGTTAAACTAAGCTGCTAGATGGTAGTTAAGTGTTCTGAGTACATATGCAAAATGATTACATTAAACAAAAACATAATAATTTTGCATTGGAGTAAGTCTGTTAGATTAGGACACATGTTAAGAAGTTAATTAGTGAGACCTTCATCCTTAGATTCATAAAATGGAAAGGTTACAATTGAAGGGGGCATAAAAGACAAAAATGTCACCGGTTGGTAAAGTAGAAGTGCCTCCGTTTTGGCTGTGAACCTCACAATTCATCTTTTACAATGGGACAATAGTCACAGTATTGCTCCATTATGAAGTAGAATGAAACGAGATAAAGGTTTTAAGAAAGCCATACCGAAAATAAAGGAGTCCAAGCTATTGTTGGCCATGTATTCATATATTAACAACCTTTCTTCTCCTTGAACGCAGTATCCTAGAAGCTTTACAAGATTTCGATGCTGTAGCTTGGCAATGCAAATAACTTCATTCTTGAACTCATCGACTCCTTGTTGGGAATTCTTCGAAAGCAACTTAACAGCTATTTCTAGTCCACCTTCCAGCATACCCTGAAAATTGAGAACCATTTTGTTTGTCAGGTGCAATATGTTTCCATTGAAAGAAGCCACATTTATTTTTCTGTATTTTTCCTTCGTGTTTTTTTCTTCAGTATAATGTTTGTTCAAAAAATTCTATAATGCACACCTCCAAAAAGGTGGGTGTCATATGTCCCAGTTAGAAAGTTTATGATCTTTGGCTATGACCCATTGTATTGTTGGTTATGACTTGGTTATGATTCAATGTGGTGCTGGTTATGACTTAGTATGACCTATTGTGGTTTGTATTTTGATTATAACCGAAGAGGTCTTTGGTTATGCCTCAAGTGAATTGTTGGGATATATCTCCTTATTGGAGTTTGAGACCCAATTGGTTTTGGAAAAAGAATTTTAGTTTGGTTTGGGTATAATAAATTTTAATATATTATATCTAATTTGTGGAGACCCAATTCAGTTTGGTAACAACTAGGGTTTTGGTAAAACAAACCCAAGATTTAACATTATATATAGATATAATGTTTTTTCCAAAGAAATGGAACGGCTGCTATACATACAAAATTCGGTGGCTTTTTGCCTGTGAAGGAGCAACAGTGGTTGGTCAAAAAGTCAATTCAGTGGTTAATTGAATAAGCTTGCTGTGTGATTTTCAATTGGTGTTTAGGCAATACTATTGCTTGATTAGTTGATACTGCTGTTGTCCGTTCTTTCGAAGCATAATTTGGTTCGTTATTTTGGATCTTCTACAACTCTGGTTCTGAAGATTTTGGTTAATCTATTTGGTGAGGTCTTTCCTTTTTGTTTATTTGTGATTATTTGGAATTCACCTAAGGGTGGTTTGTGAGATCATTCGTGTCTCGTTTGTAATCGTTTGGAAACTTATTTGGTTGATAGTGGAATCGGATTTCGATCCCGTGGACGTACCGACATTGAGGGAACCACGTAAAAATTCTTGTGTTGCTTTTGATTTAATTTTTCTGCATTAATTTTTATTCCCATTGATTGATTTACTTGTGGGAAATCATATATTTTCCCTAACAAAGTGGAGTTTCGTTATTGTGGTTGTTGTTTTGGTTATGACAGAAGAGATTTTTGGTTATGTTTCAAGTGGTGTTTGACACCTCTTTTAAAGGGCCCAATGTTTGTTTCTGCCCCATGCTTAGCACAACGTCTATGTTGAAAGTCATTCTACATCATATTTCATTAGAGGTAGTTCAGATAATAAAACTCTTATTAAATGCAAATGTGTGCTTATTAAATTTTTTAAAATGTAGAGTAATCAATTCTGAGTGAACATAATGGGAAGTTTTGAGAAACAAACTGAATGAATGATTGAATTAGGCACCTACCTTGTAAACTGGTCCGAAACCACCCTCTCCAAGCTTATTGTTGATTGAAAAGTTATTTGTGGAATTAACTATTACAGCTAAGTCGAACAATGGTAACTCTAGATCTTCCATTTGGCTTTTGTCAGTGTGACCTTGTTCAGAGTTGTGCATCAGATTTCCTGCAAAGCCCGGGATGAATGGATATCAATATGACAACTAGTTCCAAAAATGTAACATACCATTACAAAGTTTGCCAAGAATGACATACATGGGATATATACCTTCTCTTCTTAGCTGTGAATTATTCCTTTTCCTTTTTCGGAGATACACGATTAGGCTCATACCCAGCAGAAAAAGTCCAATTAAAAATGCCAAGGTCACTGCTACTATCTTTCTTTTCTTGCCATTCAAGCTGACTTGTTGGACTGTTGAATCATCAATCCATAAAAAGAAATGTTCCATTGATCAGTTAGATAATATGATCATGAAAGCACAAACTTAAAGGGATTGATTTCAATTTCAAACCCTTGAAAACCTTCTATATTTTGAAATTATTATAGCGAAAGGGATGAGAAAAGCTAAAACAAAACAAACACACAAGCACACAAGAATTTGCAGGCTTATGCAGATTGAGGCTTTGCTTTCTAGCCAATATTCCCCAAATACTTGAGCATCACAGTCTAAGGTGTTCACCTCAGGTGCACTTTGTATGCCTTTCGCACGTAAGCATATGAAGAGCTTGTTAGGCTCTTGTTAAACTTAGTCTAGTAGATTGTTTAAACATAAGAAAAGAATAACCTCTTTGTCAATTATATTCATAGGAAAAATCATGTAAAAAAAAAAAAGTTGAGGCTCAAGTGAGAAAGTCGATAATTTAAGTTAAGGACATTAATTTCGCTTTCGGTGCCTTGAGAAGAAAAGTCTTTACACTTTTATGTTTAACTTTTAATATTTTTGTTGCTACTTCAAGATATTTTATTTATTTACTAAATATAAAACTAAAATTAGAAATGCTTATGCGTTGTCTCACGAGGGGTAAAATGCATCGCATTATGGATTCAACTTTAAAAGCTTTGATCATCATAAACCCTAGAACTCTGAAATAATCCAATACATACAAAAATCCAAAAATAATAAACTGGGTCAAAACAGACTCAACTACAAATATAAGTCGGACCTACCAGGCTGGGCATGTGGATTGAGACAGGTAATAAGAATTATCTAGATCGAATTCGAGGCATACTGACAATATGAAACCAAAATGAACTCTTTTTTTGCTATACTGTAGTTAGATGTAGAAAAGTAATATAGTGAAGAATTTTTTAATTAAGAAATGTAAAAGTCCAGTATAGTTAACTACATGGTTCTTGCATATGTATAATCTAATCAATCTATGTTCACTAATCTATGTGTTTGTTATGAATTCTTACCTAACTCAGAGGAAGCCATCCTTATGTAAATGTCTTGCCCATTTGCATTTAACTCTCTCATATCAATCAACTCTTTAAACCAAAGCAAGCAGCCACTTCCACCACTACTTATGTCTAAATTTGCGTAAGCCATACAAGAGCAGTTTTTCAAGCATACCATCTTGCATTCCCCAAGTGTCATGTTCCTGTCAAACCAGGAGTTCCGTGTGTCCGGCATTTTATAGCCCGAATACTTGAGAAATCCATCTCCATTATGGCAATCCAACGGTGTCCTCCGAACACACCCATTAGACCAATCTCCATGTCCCCATTCCTTTTGGTTCTGGGGCACAAATTTACTCAAACAATCACATACTGGATTGTTTCCAACGTTGCAGTTACCATTCGGACCACACAGTTTATAGGTATCACAGTTATCTGTTGGTGAAGTCAGGAAAATGACCCATTGCTGGGTTCGGTCAATCCACGTCCAGCGCTGCACAACGCCAGTATGATTCACAGTAAGCCTTGAAACATCTGAGCTGAGGAGTTTATAATCATAATACACCTCCTCCTTGGTGTAAACCAATTCAAATGTGTAGATTGAATTAGATTTAAGGCTTGGTCTCCCACTGAATCCGATGCCATTCCATGGCCCAGTTCGGAACAGCTCAGCAGAACCACTGTTCAGAATTTGTTGTGGGTATCCTTGAGGATCACACCGGTATGTAAACTCACCTTGAGCTGGATCATTGCTGCTCTTCCAGGAAGAGAGGTGACGCTCAAGGCCCGTTACAAAGTTCTTGCCAAGCTTCATGCCTGGTAAAAGAGTATCACATGGATAATCAAAGCTTTGCCACAAAATATTATCATTTGCATCTTTCACAACAAGATTTCCCGACTCGATAAGTTGTGCAACAGGGTCCTGTGTGGATCCTGTCACATTAGGAGACCAAATGACACTGCCGGTACCATTGACAAGGGCAAGAATTCCAGGGTCGATTACTGTTAAGATGCCTGACGAATTGACAAGTGGAATTTCTCTGTTGGCAACCCATACAACAGTCCTAACAGAAATTTTCTTGTACCATATTCCCAAGTATGTATTCTGGGAATTGCCAGGGCTGAAAAAACCCATCTCAAAGCTTCCACCAGATGAAACAATGGTATTGCGGCCTGTAATGGATTGGGTTTTGGTTACAGTGTCTCCTGCGTTGGAGATTATTAAGATGGAAAACAAAAGGAAAAACAAGAAAGGTATTTTGAGGCCTTCCATTGACGGTCTAATGTCTGATAATTTCATGAATTTCATCTGTTTTTACCATTATTTTTTCAATTTATAAATGAAGGCTCAAGAACTTTTACAACACAGTAAGTCTTCAGTGGGAGTTTTATTTCTAAGAGATAGGAGTATTTATAATCACATAAAGAGGAAAATAAATAGGAAAAAAGAAAGGTACTTTGAAGCCTACCATTGATGGTCTAATGTCAAATTCATGAAATTCCTCTGTTTTCCATTATTTATTCAATTTATAAATGAAGACTCGAGCTCCTACAGCAGAGTAAAGTTGGACTCTTGTAAATGAGATAGGAGAAGTCACATTCTATGTTACATGGAATCTGGTTTGTTACAGTTCGAGTGTTAGGTGCCGATGCATATATAGACATCAAACATCAAGCCTCAAATTTAAGGTATGCATACTCAGTAAAAAGTGGGTCAAATTTTATTTATTTATTTTTTTGATAACTGGTTGTCCAAAATTTTTATCTATTATGTGAGATAAAATAATTTTAGGGTAAACTATCAATAGGACCTAATAGTTAAACTTAATTCCTATCAAATTCTATTGAAAATAAGTCTTAGTAGAATCGTCACTAAAAATAATTTTTGTGATATTTTTGGTACATGTCGCTAAAAATTGACAATCAGTGACTTTTTTTGTTACAGTTTTTATAAATTGTCACTAAAACTTACAATTAGTGACTCTTTTCTATGACGAATTTTTCAAACTGTCACTGAAAGTTAAAAATTAATGACCTTTTTTGTGACGATTTTTTAAAACTACTGCTAAAACTTATAATAGTGACATTTTTTGTGACAAAATTTTCAAACTGTCGCTAAAAATTAACAATTAGTGATGTTTTTAATAGTGTTTAATGAAAAATGTTATTAATTATCATAGGACCTATTGAACAATAAGTCCACCTAATAGGACTTACACATAAGTCCCCCATAATTTTATATATAATATGCAGTGTAAAAAAGACATTTTACTCTTTTTTATAGAATCATATAATAACATATTTATATAATTATAGTGTTAAATACAAAGGGTAAATTACACTCACCTCTCCTGAAATTTAAAAAAAATACAGTTAATCTCACATTTTTGACAAAATAACACCAACCTCGCCAGAAATTTTAATTCATATAACACTTGAGTCCTTTTTCATTAGTAATTCATGAGTTGTGTGCATGAAAAGATAATATTATCATGTCTTTTTTAGTAAAATATATATTTATATTTGTTTATTTATGTGTCTACCCACCATCTATATTAGTTTTGATGGTTTTACTTTACTAAAAGGGAAATTAACGTAATTATGTCAAACTTGTAGAATTAAACTATATTTTTGTCAAATTTCAGAAGCGGTGAATGTAATTTACCCAGATACAATTATATAAGACCATCATTAATGGTTCATCAAATCCATCATCAAATTTAAATTTAATGAAAAAAGTTATTTTTTGTGCCTCCAACGGTTCATCAAATCCAAAATTTCACTTTTCTTTCATCAAACTGGGGGTCAATATGCCTTTCATCAAATCACTGTTCATTACTGTTAGATTTTCACCATTAGATGTTGCCCGGATGACCACCTCAAATCAAAAATTTGTGAAAAAATTACACTAGCCGATCGTCCGCCCAGTCGACCGGTGATTTGATGAAGCTACAAAACCCTAAGTTGGAACACTTGATATTAAAGGGAGCTGTTACTCAAAATTTTTACTCAAATTTGGTAAAAAAATTGATGCAAAGATGCCCTAAGAAGAGTCTATTAAACCCATATCACACAACATTGTCCAATGTCGAACAAAAATATTTGATTTATTTTGAGTGCATATAACATAGGTTATAATCACATAAATTACTCAGGCTAGTCTTTCAAATTTTTTGTTCTTTCTTGTTATCAGCAAAGAGAAGATGAAGCAGAACATAACAAGAGCACACCTTTCAAAATCATATGCTAAAAACCCACAAAACACCCAACTATATGCAAAACACCCAAAAACTACACGAAAGCAACACAATATACTGACCCTTCCATACAAACATTTTAACAAATAGATGGTAGGCATGGCACAAATTTGATGTTTAGTCCTCCTTCCTATTCCGATTCCAACCATTGCAACTCTAGGCCACCACATCAACGTCCCAAATATCAGGTTTTGATCAGAACCAAAACAATCGAAGTTTTTCATTTCTAGCAATTCCATTTCACAATAATGTTGTGTTCAGTACGGGTCTGAGCTTTTTGAACCCTAAACGAAAATATACAGAAATAGTGACGAAAGAAATAAATTTAAAATGGTGTAGGGAAAATAATCATTCCCATAATACACTAATTCGCATTGACAATCCACAAGGACAATAAAATACGCCTGCAGACTGTCATTACCATCTAACCTCAGATCATACACTTTTACTTTGACCAACCCACTTGCATTAGACGTGTAAAGGGGAAATATTTTATCAATATTTTATTAATCTTAATACTCTTTTGTTTTGTATCTCAACCTAACTGAGAAAATAAATTAGGCAACGCAAGTTCAATACAACTAAAATCACTTTCTGAAACACCTTTAACAATACCAATTTTTATATCGTCAACCTCCATCCACCTAAATGTTACAAATAAAATTGCTTATGAAAAAAACAATCCTAAACAATTTTAAAATACATTTGACTCCTTAACGTAATTTTGCATTCTTTTCCGTTAACAGTAGCAGCCACTAAATATATCGTCCCTTCTGAATACTCCCCACATTTCCTAACAACGTATCTTTGTAGTCTGTCCAAACATCCACTGGGAAGAACCAATCCACAATCTCTATTCCGTATCGAATGTATTCTTTGTCCTTCTCACCAACAAGCTTGAATCTCATTTTCTTTAGCATACGAAACCTATCGAATTGACCAGGATCAACAATCCAAGTCTTAGGATTACCCTCATCAACGCCAATAAATACCTTGTCAGGTGTGAGGATGGAATCTGACGGACTATTATCACTTATGATGAAAAAAAAAACGTGAAACATCACAGCTTCTTCTTTTGCATCTTGTCCCAATTGAACATTCTCAATTAATTTTATACCCTTAACTACAATTTTGTCCGATTGGCGGTCACATCTTTTATTTCCTAACTCAACCCCATTCAGCAATCTCGCCGCACCTCTATTGTCAAATGTAACGGTTTGGATCTTTTTTGTGCATTGCACCATGGCATGGAGGTGTGGGGTTCCATCTTGCGATGAGTATGTAGTATGGTAGGCAGTAGGGGTGTGCGCAGTGCGGTTCGGCGCAGTTTGAGAGTAAAATTACAAACCGAATGGCAGATTGGTGGATTAGCAGATTGACAAATTGCGGTTTGAACAGATTTTGACAGATTTGCGGATAGAAGAATATTCTAATTAATTATCACACATTTGCACAATATATAACATTAATTTGTATAATATTATATATTATATATAACACAAAGTAATTTTAATAACATGTTTCATATATAATTATTATTTTGTAATAAATTTCATATCTTAAATCTCTTTTACACTCATTTTTACTTTAATATTTCATTGGAGGTTAAAAAATATATATGTGTTAACTATAACAGAGCGGAGCGGTTTGAAAGACGGATTATAAATTTTAAAGTTTAAATCGCGGTTAGCGGTTAAAGCGGTGCAAATTAATGCAGATCAGTACGGTTTTAGCAGATTGGGTGGTATTTTGCACAGCCCTAGTAGGCAAGCTAATTGGAGAAATGATTGCAAGAGATCTAGGAGTTGTTCTTTTGGACAAGGGCATTGTGGATATGTGAGGAAAACATTTTTTGCATAGAAACGGAAAGAGGCTTGGTGAGGCATTTTCTAATGGAGAACAGGAAACTCACACCAGCCATACAAGGCCTCCCCATTATATAAAAAACCTGGTGTGAACGGTGTGAGTTGGTGTGACTTGGGGAGGGTGTTGTATTAATATTACCAGTGGCCCCCCTCCGGGGGGCGAATCTGGACCGTCCATTCATTGATACTGGACACGTCTATGGTTGTGGTGTAAACGAAGTGACACCTAGACCTAGGTGTGAGTGGTGTGAGTACTTTTGATTCCTTATGGGGTAGTGGTTTACACGTGTCACGTGTATTATGGTTTGCGTGGTTATAAATTAAAGATAAAAACAAAGCGACTGACAAAAAGCAAAGGCGAGAAAATGATTGTGTTTCATCTTTATTTTGAATGGGGAATTTGCATACTTGTACACAAAGATTTTTGTTATTTAGTTTATACCAGAAAACATTTGATATTGTAGAGGAATATGTTTTTGCAATGGGATAGATATTGTGGTGGCTTTGTTTTTTGATACCTTGTTTCGTCTCTCATTTTTCTGTCTTTATTTGTTGTTGATTGTTTTGGTGTATAATGTTGTACTCCTTAGAAGAGTATCCGGAGAATTGTAGGTAGTTTACTCAAATGTGTGTAGATCATTTTTTGACGTGGCAAATAGGACTTTGGGAAGAGAGCCGGCTATTAGCTTTGGCGAAGTTTGTTCGTAGGTATGAAAAACAGAGAGAAAAAATATCAAAGTTAAGGTGCCTGAACAGAAGGGTTAACATAGGTGATAGATCTTATAGAAGTGTTAGGAAAAAAGAGTTGGAGTGTTTTGTTCTGGTTCTTGATTTGGTTAACGGGAACCAGAACAGCGACCCATCTGCCTAATCTCCCTCTATCTCGAAGGACCTTCGAGAACAGGAAAAACTGCCTGAAGCGTCCATTCATGGATATTGGACACGTGTATGGTTGTGGTGTAAAGAAAGTCACACCCAGGCCCAGGTGTGAGTAGTGTGAGTACTTTTGATTCCTTATGAGATAGTAGTTTACACGTGTTACGTGCATAATGGTTTGCATGGTGTAATGCCCCAACCCTTCACATTGATATTGTCCGCTTTGGGCCACGCCAGCATGGATTTGTTCTTCCTAGTGGGTCATCTATCCCAAAACTACTCCAGTCTAAGCATGCTTAACTGGGGAGTTCTGCTAGGGATTTCACTACCCAGGAAAAGGCCTCGATGCTATATAAAGGTCAAAGTTTTTACTTTTATAACTTAAGAACTCCCCATCCATTCTTGATGTAGGACACCGGAACTTTACAATCCACCCCCCTTAGGGCAGTATGTCCCCGTGCAGTAGCCTGCCAGCTCACAAGCTCGCCCACATGCATTGAGACACTAGGGGCCCACACTCGGTACTCCGGAGAGTCAACTCTGATACCATTTGTAACGCTCCAACCCTTTACACATCATCGATATTGTCCACTTTGGGTCATGCCCGTATGGATTTGTTCTTCCCAATAGGTCACCCATCCTAGAACATGCTTGACTAGAGAGTTCTACTAGGGATCTCACCACCCGGGAAAAAGCCTCAATTCTATATAAAGATCCAGGTTTTTACTTTTATAACTCAGAAACTCCCTCTCCATTCTCGATGTGGGACACCGAGAAATTACAATCCACCCTCCTTAGGGTTGCACGTCCCCGTGCAGTAGCCTGCTAGCTCATAAGCCCGCCCACACGTACCGAGAGACGCCAGGGGCCCATACTCGGTACTCTGGAGAGTCGGCTCCGATACCATTTATAACGCCCCAACCCTTCACATGTCATTGATATTGTTCGCTTTGGGCTACGCCGATTTGTTCTTCCCAATGGGTCACCCATCCTAGAACTACTCCAGTCTAAGCACGCTTAACTAGAGAGTTCTGCTAGAGATTTTACCACCTAGGAAAATGCCTCGATACTATATAAGGGTTTAGATTTTTATTTTTATAACTCAAGAACTCCCCCTACATTTCCGATATAGAACATCGGGACTTTACATCCACAACATCTTAAATATATATATATATATTGTTTCATATTTAAAAACTTACCCCAAGCGAACACCTGGTGATCAATGTGTAGACACCAACGCCCACTTTCTCCATTCTTTACTCTTTAAATTCTTCTAAGACAAAAAAAGACTTTGAACCAGTGACTTGAAACTAGCTAGACTTGGAATTTTGTTGAATACAAGGCCTAGTTTAGAAATTGTATTTTTATTGGGTATGTAATTTTTGACATTTTATAAGGTAGAAAAAAGTTAATATATGTTTGAAAATAAATTTTCAATTGTATCAATAATCGTGATTTATTGAAATGTTTTAATTTTTTTTGAGATTTTTTCCCCTAGTGCTCATCCTCATCAAACTAGTTAAATTTTTGTTATATTTTAGTTTAAAATTTACTTTTTCTATTTTGACTATACACATTTTAAATACACTCTCCGACAAACTCCTTATCCTTTTGTCATGCTATTTAAACATTATTTTTAGAAATTTAAATTATTATTATTATTATTATTTATAAACTCTACACAACTAATTCCAAAATTATTAAAAGTAATATTTTTTAATGTTTAACTAATCTAAACCACTAGTTATATTTGTCGAGCCAAATTCATCAAAACTAAAATACCTAAATTAATAGCTAGTTTAATGGGGTTGGAATTTAATAATTTACTCATTATTTTAACTAAAAAATAAAAATAACTATCTTGATGGAGATGCTAACATTATATGACAAATTGACCATCCATATACAAAAGAGGACTTGTAACTGCGTTACAACAAAAAATTCAATACGCATTTATTTATAAATCGCTCTTCACCTACTTATATTTCACTTAGTTTAAATTATTTTTTATTTTTCAATAAGCTCTATAGGTAATATAGTTACTAAAATGCCATTAATAATAATAGAGTAAAATGCGCATTAATATTCACAATGACAGTATGAATGTTCCATAATGTGAACATTTACATTGTCGAATTTATTTATTTATTTATTTGTATTTTGTAAAATTATATATTCAAATGAGATCTTATTTGATAGATCTCGTTAACTAGGTTTCAAAAATATAAATTTCATAAAAATAAAAATAAAAATAAAAATAAAAATAAAAATATGTACAACAAAAATTATGAATTTTTAAAGTTTATTATATAAAAAGTACAAAATAGTGCATACCAAGTTGTTAAGGGTGCAAAAAATATTTGTAAAGATAAAGTTGTCTATAAAATATCTTAAATATGAGAATTAGAATTTGTAGATCAAATGTCCAAATAATGGAACTTATTGAAATACAATAATATGTTATGGATTAATTGGAATAGAAGTATTTAGAAGAAGATTTTCTAATAAATTTTTCAAAATTTTAAAGGGCTAAAATTAGTCAAAAAACGATTAGCTAGGGTCAATTATATAAGAAGGCTAAAAAAAAAAAGAGCAAAATTGTATTTAAATGGGAGCAACTTATTAATAAATCTAAAATCAGCAGTTCGTAATTGTTACATCAATTTGAATTTTAAAATTTTTAGTACTAACTATTTTTGAATTTGAAATAAAGATATGTTGGATCTAGACTTTAGTCGAAGTAGTTGTGTGAGGATAGAACATATGTGCCAATAAGGTGAGGTTTCATGTTCTAGTCAAGTCAATGGAGTGGCGTCGGATTGGGTCTCTATTTATTGATAATTAATTTTGAGTTTGATACTGTTGAAAGTGAGATTTTCTTAAGTTACATGTTAGTTTTTTTTATTTTTTTGAAAACGTGAAACAAGAAGTATTTTTAAAAATAAAAAATTAAAGCAAAAAAATTTTTTGATATGCAGAAATATAATAATAATAATAACAATAATTCTGTTAAAGTTAAAGTTTGATTAGTAAAAGTTAAAGTTAGTCTTAGGAGGAAATTGAGTTAAAGTTAAAGTTTGATTAGTTAAAGTTAAAGTTAGTCTTGGGAGGAAATTGAGTTAAAGTTAAAGTTTGATAAGTTAAAGTTAAAATTTGATTAATAAAAGCACAATAATTCTGCACAAATATATTAAAGTTAAAGTTTGATTAGTAAACTCCTAAGACTTAATTCTGTTTAAAATTATATAGAAAATAATATGTTAATTGTCACATAACATAAAAATATATAGGTGATATGATTGATTGAAAAAATATGAAAAATATGAAAAAAAGAATTACTAAAATATTTTAATTGATTGACATATCATTAAACTTAAAAATTAAGTCTGACTTTTGGACATCTATAACAATGCCATACTGAATATTGTTGTTTATAGCCTTTTATATTTGGATCAGCTTATATGGACAGTTTAATTGGACACGTGGACATGGGTGAATTTAACAAGACGTTGGGTTACGTGTTCCTCTCATTTTTTTTTTTTTATTATTATTTTCTTTATTATTATGTATCATTTTATGTCACACAACATCATGGACTGGAAGAATGCATCCCCTCATTTTTTAGTGTTGGATTATTTTAATATCTTATATTTATTTATGGGATTTTATTACTTTGGTAATCTCTTGGTCATAAATAGAAATTAAATAGAATTTATGAACTTGGTTAATGGTCATTATTTTGGTATAACCATTTTCTTGTTTAATGGTCATTTTTTTTGGTGTAACTGTAAGGTGCTAATAGCCTATAAATAGTCTACTCTTTTCTATCTATATAGACCAACTATTTTTTCTATAAAAGTGAGATTACTAGTAAAGAAGGGTGTTTTATTGGTGGAACTTTGGGTTCACCATCTTGTACAGAGTTGGCCTGAACCATACGACAAGTGGTCGGGCTGTTGTATCATGGAGGGGACAAGTCATAGTTTTGTGACTGCTGCATCGGTATTTGGGTTCTTCCTACCGCAATGGGCTTAATCTCCTTAAAGAAAACGAGATATCCGTGCCTCAGCCTGATCTATTTGTATCTCATTTTCTTTGCATCATTTATCAATAAAATATAGTTGTTTCTTTAAGGGGGGAGGTTATAGCGACCCCGGTCTTTTCCCATTTGGTTGTTGTATCCGGACTTAGGTTCCGTGGATCCTATTGTTATAAAATTGTTGTTGTCGTCCTTTAATTTCTTATTTCTGAGTTATGGGATGCAATGGGCAGGTTTGTTGCAGGTTGGTATTGTTTGGGAGCCAAAGGTTGCTGCCCAGAATTTGGACTCTTCGCTCGAGCGAGCAGTTCTTCGCTCGAGCGAGATCTTTGTTTTTGGTCCGTCGCTCGAGCCAGGGTGTCTTCGCGAGCGACGATTGCGTCTAGGTATAGACCTGAGGGTTGTGTTTCTTGGCTCGAGCGAGCTTTTCTTCGCTCGAGCGAGCGTTCCTTCGCTCGAGCGTGCGTCTGGTTGCAGACCTGAGGGGTTGAGTTGTTGGCTCGAGCGAGCTTTCTTCGCTCGCTCAGCGAGCTTCTGGGTTGTTGGCTCGAGCGAGGCTTTATTGGCTCGAGCGAGGGTTTTCTGTGTCTGGTCGCTCGAGCGACCAAGTCTTCGCTCGAGCGAGCCTGTTTTATTTAAATAGGCAGCAGCGGTTTTTAAAACATTTTTTCAGCCTCTTTTTGATTTTAAAACCCTAGGTCCGTCTTCTCGTCTTCTCTCTCCCTCTACACATCTTCTCTCGTAGGTTTGATCTACTTAGAGTGTATTTCTACCCTAGATCCTTTGTTAAAAAGATAGAGTGGGTCGAGGGCTACATTTTAATCTGAACAATCTTGGATTTGGAGCACATTGGGTTTTCACCATCTTTACCATTTGAGTTCTTCACTTCGAGGTAGGGATTTCCTACTCCATACTATAGGTTTTGTCCTAAGTTTTGGTATTTTGATATGTTGGTGTCATGTGGTAATTTTGGGAAATTAGGGTTTGTCCTATAATTTGAAAGAAGGGTTTTTCATCTATTAAACAACATATGTTTGTGTGTTAAACTGAGATAATTGAACCTTAGGGTTGATGTTGAGAAAAGGGAGAAAAACCCTAATTGTTGTAATAAAATTAATTTGTATAATTAATTTTGGGAAAATTGTGGAATTAAGTCTAATTCATGAAAGTTGGAAATTATGAGCTTAATTGGTGTAGTTGGGTAGTTTAATCACTTACCTATGAGAATGTGATTTATATTTGTTGATACATTTATTTCCTGTTTAGAAGTAACTGTTTTGGGCTATCGGTGGAGGATAGTCGTGATTGTTGTAGACATTGCATGTTGATTAGGAAAAACTGGAACTAATCACATTGAATGAGTCATTAAATATGACGGTTGAATTAATACAGCGAATTTGTGTATTGATTGAATATTGTGTATGACATGTGTTTAATACATTGTATATGCATATTGTTTTGGAGGAGATAGGGGATGTACTCCATGGTTTGAGGGAAGATAGGGGATGGACTCTCAAACCTGTTTAGGAGGAGAAAGGGGATGGACTCCATTAGTACAACTAATATGTGTACTTATTGATTTATGGAAGTGTTTCAATATGAGCTTTGGTCTCATTTAAATTGTTGATATTGGAAGTAATGTTAATGTGAGTTATAGTCTCATATTGTGGTTTGGCCAGGTTCTGAGCCATGTATGTATAATTGGAAAGTTGAATAATAACGGAAAGTGAAATTTGTCATGGACATTAGTGTCATGAAACTGTATAATGATGTATTGATTGTGTTGTGTTAACCATCTATCGAATGCTATTGCTTTAGTCAATTCTTATATTTGGTTTAGTATTTTTCTACTGGGCTGTGGCTCACTCTATACGGGAACATCATTTTCAGGTTCAGGTGATATGCTACCTCCAAGGACTTAGCTGGATGGATTTGGAGTTGAAGACTCTGTTTAGATTAGTTGTTTATTTTGTTTTATTTTGATGTTACATGTAAACTCAAGCCTAGGGCTTAATGTGTAAATGTTAGTACTCATACTTTTGTGTCCAAGTGTTGGCTTGGAAAGATGTAAGCCCGTAGGGCATTTACTTTCGTTTTTACATGTAATGTCTTTTAATAAGATTACTCTGATGAATGAAATAATATTTTGTTTTCTTATATCGATGCATGTTAATATTATATATTATGGGTTTAATTTTCAGGACGTGACAACTTGGTATCAGAGCGTACCGGGTTTGAATACTTTGGGTACGTGGGAAGTGATTAGTATCACAATGGGTTCGTCTCGCTTGATAGAGACTTAGATGTACTGTTATATGCTTATATGATAACATGTTTATGTGACTATGTGGGTATGGAATGTAGTTTCTAGGATGTTGATTGGACCCTTGAGTTTCTGAAAGTCTTGTTGGAAAGGCACTTGATCAATGTTGTTTCCAACCGGAACTTTAGTGACGCCTCGGGACTATCATTATCCAGGAATGAAATTCGTAGGTGCTTATGTGATTATGTGCTTACGTGGAGTGAATTATTGTTGTCCAATGCATTAGGACGCAAGTGTTATAGTTTTGGCACACTTATTAATGTGCTAACGTCTTTGTTACCTTTATTAGGATGTCAGGACGAGGACGGACGAGGACGTGGTAGGCGTGGTGGGCAGGAGATGCCTATACCGGATGAGATTCCGGCAGTACAGGAGGGAGTTGGCCAGGCCAATGTGGCCGAGCCGGTAGGACAGCAGGCTATGGGCGCTTTGGCCCGAGAGATAGCAGGGGCATTCAGGGGTCAGTAGGCATTCTCAGAGCTGAGAATCAGGCTCAAGTTCATGTTACATGCAGGGCCTTCTTTTCTAAGAGGGAGTTCTTCCGGTCTAACCCGGACGAATTTTTAGATCCTAAAGAGCCACTTAAGGCAGATGAATGGCTCGAACAGACAACGAAGACATTTGAGATGCTAGGCATCGAAGACGAGGTACTGAAGGTGACCTTGGCATCTTTCCAGCTTAAGGGGGATACGGGTCAGTGGTGGAAGCTCACTAAGAGTCGTATAGGAGAAACTTGGAAGGCTTTTGTTGACACTTTCCAAGAAAAGTTCCTGTCTCCAGCTGTTAAGGAGAGGTTGAGAGATCAGTTCTGCCAGCTTAAGCAGAACAGTTCTTCAGTGGTTGAGTTTGAGGCCGCATTTACTAGCTTGTCTAGGTTTGCACCTGAACTGGTGGCGTCTGAGGAACGCCGTTGTATAGAGTTTGAGAAGAAGTTGAGGCGCGGCCTCAAGTTGAGAGTTGGAGGGACTATGATTCGGGATTATGGGTGTCTGGTTGATGCTGCAGCCCATATGGAGATCCTGATGCAGGAGGAGGAGGAAGGGCAGAAAGGCTCCAAGAGGAGTCAGGATGGCCAGAGTGATGGTAGGAGACAGAAGGGTTTTAACCCTCAACAGTCTCAGAGTAGCTTTTCTAGATCGACTTTTCCTGTGCCGAGTGCTAGTTCTGGAAAGGCAGCCAGGGAGACATTACCTGTTTCAAGTGTGGTCAGCTGGGCCACAAGTCTCCAGCTTGCCCGCAGAAGGGAGGAGGACAGAGAGCAGCGTCATCTTCGGCTCGATCTCAGAGCCAAAGTCAGGGTAGAGGCCAGCCGCTCTCTTGTTTTCAGTGTGGTCAGGCAGGGCACATGAAGAGGTTTTGCCCGCAGTTGAGTGGCACATCTGGTGCATCTGTTTGAGGCAGACTCAGAGTCATCAGCCAGCTCAGTCAGTTCAGGCCTCGAGGGCCAATCAGGGGGCTTCATCGTCCCAGTCTGTGCAGCAGTCTTATGCTCCTAGGGGTGAGCAGGTTGATCAGAGACGTCTGGCGCGTGTATGCTGTTACCCAGGGCGCGCAGGATCTTGTACCGGCTCCATCAGTTGTGAGAGGTACCTTCTTGTTTTGCAATTCGGTTGCTAGTGTATTGATTGATACGGGTGCATCTCATTCCTTTGTGTCTGCTGCATTTGCATCTGTTTTGGAGTTGGAGTTAGCACAGTTAGCATCTCCTATTTGTGTAGTGTCACCCCTTGGGGGTGAATTGATCTTGAAACAAGGTGTTAGGGGTTGCGATATAGAGGTTGCCGATCATAGGCTTCCGTTTCCTTTTGTAGTTATGCCCATGAAGGGCTTTGATGTTATTTTGGGTATGGACTGGTTATCGTCATACCGGGCAGTTATTGATTGCTACCCCAGAGGGTCACTTGTTGTACTGAGCGGGGAATGTTTCCATTTCTTGGGGGACCGGGTTGGTGTGTTTGCCACCGGGGTATGATCCGCGAGGGCGGAGTGAGCTTAGTGGTCTACTTGCTAGCTTTGAGAGTGGTGAGTGTGATGAGACCCAGACTGTGTTGCCAAGAGTGGTTTGTGAGTACTCGGACGTCTTTCCCGAGGACCTTGTTAGTTTGCCACCTCACAGAGAGACTGAGTTCTCTATTGACTTAGTGCCGCACGGCGCCGATTTCTATGGCACCTTATCGTTTTGCCCCAGCCGAGTTAGTTGAGTTGAAGATCCAACTCCAGGAGTTGCTAGATAAGGGCTATATATCCAAGTGTTTCGCCGTGGGGAGCACCGGCCCTCTTTGCTAAGAAGAAAGGTGGTGCTTTGAGACTGTGTATCGATTACCGGAAGTTGAATCGGGCTACGGTCAAGAATAAGTACCCTATGCCTCGTATAGATGATCTGTTCGATCAGTTGAAGGGTTCCCGTTGTTTCTCTAAGATAGATTTGAGATCGGGTTACCACCAGTTGAGAGTCAGGGAGGAGGATATTCCGAAGACGGCATTCCGTACGCGGTATGGCCACTATGAGTTTCTGGTGATGCCATTTGGGCTCACCAATGCACCGGCAGTCTTTATGGACTTGATGAACCGGATATTCCGGGAATTCTTGGATCGTTTTGTAGTCGTCTTTGTAGACGACATTCTTATCTATTCACCTTCAGAGGAGGAGCACGAGGAGCACTTGAGAGTGGTGCTTGAGTTACTTAGAGCCCATAAGCTTTATGCTAAGTTTGGGAAATGTGAGTTCTGGCTAGAGGAGGTGAAGTTCTTAGGCCATGTGGTTTCCGGGGAAGGGGTGTCTGTTGACACATCCAAAATTGAGGCAGTGCAAGATTGGGCACAGCCTAAGAGTGTGTTTGAGATCCGCAGTTTTCTGGGATTAGCTGGGTACTACCGACGGTTTGTGAAGGATTTCTCCAGGTTAGCTTCGCCGTTGACTAGATTGACTCGGAAGGGAGTCAAATTTGTATGGAGTGAGACTTGTGAAAAGTCGTTCCAAGAGCTGAAAGTTAGACTGACCACCGCTCCGGTCTTGATTATTCCGGAGAGAGGGTTGGGTTATGCAGTCTATTGTGATGCCTCACGAGAGGGTTTGGGTTGTGTGTTGATGCAAGAGGGGAAAGTGGTAGCCTATGGCTCACGTCAGTTGAAAATACACGAGAAGAATTACCCTACCCATGACCTAGAGTTAGCAGCTGTGATCTTTGCCTTGAAGATTTGGAGGCATTACCTTTATGGTGAGAGATTCGAGGTATTCTCGGATCATAAGAGTCTGAAATATCTGTTTACACAGAAAGACTTGAACTTGAGGCAGAGGAGGTGGATGGAGTTTATAGAGGATTATGACTTCGAGTTGCATTATCATCCGGGGAAGGCCAATGTGGTGGCCGATGCCCTTAGCAGGAAATCTGTTGGTGACATAGCTAGTATAGCCATCCGGGAATGGGAGATGTTGGGTGCACTTGGGGAGTTTGACTTGCTTCTGGGCGAATCCGTTGAGGCTGCGGCCTTGTTTTTGTTGTTGCACAGCCTACACTTGTGACTCGAGTGTTAGAGGCACAGAGAGGTGACCTTGAGGTGGAATCTCTCCGAGAGAAGATCTCCAATGGGAAGATTGAGAAGGGTTTGACGGTTATCCCGACCAGAGTGTGAGATACCGAGACCGTCTGTTTGTACCGAGTCTCGCCGAGAGAAGGTACTCTGAGAGTTTCATCATTCACGTCTTGCGGTACATTCGGGAGGCACTAAGATGTATCGGGATTTAGGTCGCCAGTTTTGGTGGCGGGGTATGAAGAGAGATGTGGCAGCTTTCGTATCTAAGTGCCTTACTTGTCAGCAAGTGAAGGCCGAGCATCAGAGGCCAGCGGGTTTGTTACAACCCTTGCCTATTGCCGAGTGGAAGTGGGAGCATGTCACCATGGACTTCGTTGTAGGTCTTCCGAGGACTCAGCGGGGTAGTGATGCTATTTGGGTGGTTGTAGACCGGTTGACTAAGTCGGCGCACTTCATTCCTATGCGCGTGAGAGATTCGGTAGACCATCTTGCCGACTTGTATATTCGGGACATAGTGAGATTGCACGGGGTTCCAGTGACGATCGTCTCGGATAGAGACCCTCGTTTTACTGCTAGGTTGTGGCAGAGTTTGCAGAGTGCCTTAGGCACTAAGTTGACCTTTAGCACGGCTTATCATCCTCAGACTGACGGGCAGTCCGAGCGTACTATTCAGATCCTTGAGGATATGCTTCGGGGTTGTATTCTTGATTTCAGTGGGTCGTGGGAGAGGCACTTGCCTTTGGTGGAGTTTGCCTACAACAACAGTTTCCAGTCTAGTATCGGTATGGCACCGTTTGAGGCCTTGTATGGCCGACCGTGTAGGTCTCCAGTTTGTTGGGCCGAGGTGGGTGATGCACCTTTGTTGGGTCCGGAGTTGGTGAGGGAAACGACGGAGAAAGTTGAGCTTATCCGTAGGAGGCTTGTTACAGCCCAGAGTCGTCAGAAATCTTACGCCGACCGTAGGAGGAGACCTTTGGTGTTTGAGGTGGGTGATCATGTCTTTCTGAAAATATCACCTAGGCGGGGATTGATGAGGTTTGGGAAGAGCGGGAAGTTATCCCCTCGGTTTATTGGCCCTTTTGAGATCCTTGAGAGGATTGGCGAGGCTGCCTATCGTTTAGCTTTGCCGCCGCAGTTATCCGGAGTACATGACGTGTTTCATGTGAGTATGCTTCGGAAGTATGAGCCGGATCCATCACATGTGTTAGATTGGACCGATTTAGAGGTTGACGGGGATGTCTCGTATGAGGAGAGACCGGTTCGGGTCTTGGATAGGCGGGATCAAGTTTTGCGAGGCAAGACCATCCCTTTGGTAAAAGTTTTGTGGAAACATCACGGAGTGGAGGAAGCCACTTGGGAGCGTGAGTTGGAAGTCCGCGAGAAATATCCGGACTTGTTTGTTGATGTGTAATCATGTATTGAGATTTTGTAATTTTAATGAACTTTAAGAACATTATATATATGTCTTAAGTTGTAAAACATTGTGAATGTTTTGGTTTAATGGAAGTATTTTGAAACTTGCCTCATAATGGAAGCTTATGGTAACATTGCATATGTTGAATGCGTTGTAGAATTGGAGTTATATCATGAAATTGAATATGATATGGAAATGGAATCATGTATATTGAAAACTGTTGAAATTGAAAGTAATGCATGTTGATAATGCAAGTTGAAATATATATTGTTTTACTTATTGTAAGATGCCTCTTGATAAGAGATGAAATGACCGGTATTGGGTCAAGTTGTTTATTATTATAATGTAATATCATTGAAAGTTGAGAAAAACCTATTTTTGAAAACTCATGCTTAATTTCGGGGACGAAATTCTTTAAGGGGGGGAGGTTATAGCGACCCCGGTCTTTTCCCATTTGGTTGTTGTATCCGGACTTAGGTTCCGTGGATCCTATTGTTATAAAATTGTTGTTGTCGTCCTTTAATTTCTTATTTCTGAGTTATGGGATGCAATGGGCAGGTTTGTTGCAGGTTGGTATTGTTTGGGAGCCAAGGGTTGCTGCCTAGAATTTGGACTCTTCGCTCGAGCGAGCAGTTCTTCACTCGAACGAGATCTTTGTTTTTGGTCCGTCGCTCGAGCCAGGGTGTCTTCGCTCGAGCGAGCGATTGCGTCTAGGTATAGACCTGAGGGTTGTGTTTCTTGGCTCGAGCGAGCTTTTCTTCGCTCGAGCGAGCGTTCCTTCGCTCGAGCGTGCGTCTGGTTGCAGACCTGAGGGGTTGAGTTGTTGGCTCGAGCGAGCTTTTCTTCGCTCGAGCGAGCTTCTGGGTTGTTGGCTCGAGGCTTGGCTCGAGCGAGGGTTTTCTGTGTCTGGTCGCTCGAGCGACCAAGTCTTCGCTCGAGCGAGCCTGTTTTATTTGAATAGGCAGCAGCGGTTTTTAAAACATTTTTTCAGCCTCTTTTTGATTTTAAAACCCTAGGTCCGTCTTCTCTCTCCCTCTACACATCTTCTCTCGTAGGCTTGATCTACTTAGAGTGTATTTCTACCCTAGATCCTTTGTTAAAAAGATAGAGTAGGTCGAGGGCTACATTTTAATCTGAACAATATTAGATTTGGAGCACATTGGGTTTTCACCATCTTCACCATTTGAGTTCTTCACTTCGAGGTAGGGATTTCCTACTCCATACTATAGGTTTGGTCCTAAGTTTTGGTGTTTTGATATGTTGGTGTCATGTGGTAATTTTGAGAAATTAGGGTTTGTCCTATAATTTGAAAGAAGGGTTTTTCATCTATTAAACAACATATGTTTGTGTGTTAAACTGAGATAATTGAACCTTAGGGTTGATGTTGAGAAAAGGAGAAAAACCCTAATTGTTGTAATAAAATTAATTTGTATAATTAATTTTGGGAAAATTGTGGAATTAAGTCTAATTCATGAAAGTTGGAAATTATAGCTTAATTGGTGTAGTTGGGTAGTTTAATCACTTACCTATGAGAATGTGATTTATATTTGTTGATACATTTATTTCCTGTTTAGAAGTAACTGTTTTGGGCTATCGGTGGAGGATATCGTGATTGTTGTAGACATTGCATGTTGATTAGGAAAAACTGGAACTAATCACATTGAATGAGTCATTAAATATGACGGTTGAATTAATACAGCGAATTTGTGTATTGATTGAATATTGTGTATGACATGTGTTTAATACATTGTATATGCATATTGTTTTGGAGGAGATAGATGATGTACTCCATGGTTTGAGGGAAGATAGGGGATGGACTTTCAAACCTGTTTAGGAGGAGAAAGGGGATAGACTCCATTAGTACAACTAATATGTGTATTTATTGATTTATGGAAGTGTTTCAATATGAGCTTTGGTCTCATTTGAATTGTTGATATTGGAAGTAATGTTAATGTGAGTTATAGTCTCATATTGTGGTTTGGCCAGGTTCTGAGCCATGTATGTATAATTGGAAAGTTGAATAATAACGGAAAGTGAAATCTGTCATGGACATTAGTGTCATGAAACTGTATAATGATGTATTGATTGTGTTGTGTTAACCATCTATCGAATGCTATTACTTTAGTCAATTCTTATATTTGGTTTAGTATTTTTCTACTGGGCTGTGGCTCACCCTATACGGGAACATCATTTTCAGGTTCAGGTGATATGCTACCTCCAAGGACTTAGCTTGGATGGATTTGGAGTTGAAGACTCTGTTTAGATTAGTTGTTTATTTTGTTTTATTTTGATGTTACATGTAAACTCAAGCCTAGGGCTTAATGTGTAAATGAGTTAGTACTCATACTTTTGTGTCCAAGTGTTGGCTTGGAAAGATGTAAGCCCGTAGGGTATTTACTTTCGTTTTTACATGTAATGTCTTTTAATAAGATTACTCTGATGAATGAAATAATATTTTGTTTTCTTATATCGATGCATGTTAATATTATATATTATGGGTTTAATTTTGAGGACGTGACATAAACTCACATCGAGCTGGATCATCGCTGCTCTTCCAGGAAGAGAGGTGACGCTCAAGGCCCGTTATAAAGTTCTTGCCAAGCTTCATGCCTGGTAAAAGAGTATCACATGGATAATCAAAGCTTTGCCACAAAATATTATCATTCGCATCTTTCACAACAAGATTTCCTGACTCCATAAGTTGTGCAACAGGGTCCTGTGTGGATCCTGTCACATGGAAGACCAAATGACACTGCCAGTATCAGTGACAAGGGCAAGAATTCCAGGGTTGATTACTGTTAAGATGCCTGACGAATTGACAAGTGGAATTTCTCTGTTGGCAACCCATACAACGGTCGTAATAGAAATTTTCTTGTACCATATTCCCAAGTATGTATTCTAGGAATTGCCAGGGCTGAAAAAACCCATCTCAAAGCTTCCACCAGATGAAACAATGGTATTGCGGCCTGTAATGGATTGGGTTTTGGTTATGGTGTCTACTGCGTCAGAGATAATTAAGATGGAAAATAAAGAGGAAAACAAGAAAGGTATTTTGAGGCCTTCCATTGATAGTCTAATGTCTAATTTATGAAATTCATCTGTTTCAATAAATGAAAACTCAAGAACTCTTACAACACAGTAAGTCTTCATTTGGACTTTTCTATGGTTACTAACCTACTACCTTTCATTTGGACTAGGAAGTCAATTAAAAGGACTTGGAATTGAAATAATTTAATGCTAATTTGCACTATATTCACATCTTAGTCATTGCATCAAATCGACAACCTGGATTTCCACATGCAGAGAGATTAATGCACTCTAATGTTCATAACAAGCACAAATGACATAGGAGTAGTTATAAATTACACAGACCAGTGTTTCTTTCTTTCTTTTTTTTCTTTGTTTTTTTTTCTTTTTTTGTTCGATTTGATCAGCAAAGAAACAACTTGTATTAGAAGAAAATGAAGCAGAATATAACAACAATCATATGCACCACACCACAACCCCACAAAACACCCAACAACACATATGTAAAAATCCCAAAAACTACACCAAAGCAATCAACATACTGACCTCTACATATAAACATTTTAGCAAACAGATGGTAGGCATGGCACAAATTTGATGCCCAGTCCTCCCTCGTGCTCGAACTCCAAGCATTGCAACACTAGGCCACCACATAACGGGTTGTTTGGTAGAGCTGCTTATAATTTTAATTTTTATTTTATTTAGGGAGTCTCTGCAAATAGTGCAACTTTTATTTATAATTTATAATTTATTAGATAAAAATAACTTAAATAAGCTAAATATAACTAATTGTCTAAAAATTGATAGAGGGGTGCTTTTGACTTTATCTTTCGATTATACCCAGCGTCCCATAGATCAAATTTTCGGAAAATTTTATTTTTACACACTTACTTGCCTCAATGCACACACTTAATGAAATTTTATTTTAATAACAATCATACCCTAAAGTAAAATGACTATAATAGACATCAAAATACACCTTTAATATTATATTTCGATTTTCTCTACACACATCTTTTTAAAACAAAAAAATCTCAAGTACACATCATTTTAGAAAGAAAAAAATCCTAATTTATCTATTATACCTCACTTGTTCCATTGTTTCTCACTTACTTGCAAAGTAATACTCTTAATCTCCATGTATTATCGGCTCTTCTTCACTTGTTCGTTTTCATTTTGGTTTTCGATTTCCCCCTTTTAGTACACCTCTAATGCACTGTGGAAGCTCTAAATTAGAGTACAATATATATATATATATATATTTTTGGGGGGGGGGGGGGTTGGAAAATTGGCTCCTCTGTGAATTGTTTTTACAAAAGGACATAACCTCAATATAAGTTGATAGATCTGTGAACTATGGCAGAGTTGAGATCTTTGAATCTAATATTTTCCATAAATATATTTATATATTTGAATGCTCAAAAAAGCGTTTTCATCGGTGCAAGTTGCTGCAAGTTTGGCTACTGAGCAGTGGCGGAGCCAAAAAATTAAATCAGAAGGAGCACTTATTGATTACAACTTAAATTTTTTTTTTTTCTCATAACCAACCGTAAGAAGATAATAATAATTTTTGAATTAATATTAAGTATAAAAACTTAAGTAAATTATTACAAAAGTATTTCACATAAAATTTTACAATTAACTTCGAGTAAAATCGAAAAGAAAGTATTGCGTATAATTAGTGTATCATGGATAATGTAAAAAAGTCATATATTTACGCATTAAAATAAATTATATAATGGTAAGGTAATTCAAATTTTTACAAAATTTGAGTAAAAATTTCATATAATAGTGATATCACGTCATTATTGACATATGATATCACCAACTAATAGTAAATCAACATTTGAAGGATGAACTCCACATGCAAATATAACTAACACTATAATAATTTTTTACACATATATAGTGAGATGAATTATATTTGCATATCAATAATAATGGATATTACTTTTATATTGAGATTTTTTTTAGAAAATTTTCATACATAAAACTATAATTTGTTATAATCACTTCATTTTCAATAAAACAATCACTATTGTTTTCATAAATTTAAAAAATCCCTTGACATTTTATTCTAAATATTATTTTTGTTTAAAATTTTATATATATGCATATGTATAAAAATAAAAATAAAATAAAAAAAAAGAAAGAAAAATCCAGGGAGGCATGTGACCCCCTAGGCACCATGTTGCTCCGCCGCTGCTACTAAGGGAGAAAAATTCAGGGGGGGCACGTGACCCCCTAGGCACCATGTTGCTCTGCCGCTGCTACTGAGGGACGTATAATGAGTGAATTGATGCAATGGAATGATTTGTATAGAGAAGGAGGTTCAAGAAAGAAGCAACAATTAACTTACTTCCTATAGATTGATAGATTGCTGGCATATTTAATCCGCTTGTCATCACCACCATTCTTTATGAAACAGTGTGGAAGGTTTGGAAATCCAAAAGGGTGTGTGTACAATGGTATAAGAGGGTATAATTAAAATATTTAATGTATGGATTGAGAAGAATAATTAATAATCAAATTAATAAATGTGTACATAGAAAAATGATATGTATGGAGATAAGTAAATATGTGAAAATAGAATTTCTCTAAATTTTCAACACGAGCAAAATAATCAACGTGTTTTGTAATCTTGTTAGGTACCCATAAAATTTACCCTAAAAAAAAAAACTGCAGAAAAAACCAAAAAAAAATGGTTGAAATTCATTTTATGTCTCAAAATTTAAGTTAAATTGTTTGGATCATCAAAAAACCTGTAGTGGGCCAGATTTGACTGTCTAATTAAATATTCCAAATCCAATCCCTTTTCGAATCTACAAATCTAGGGTTCCAGGTTATAAGGTTGCCACGAACATCATGATTTGATCACACAAGGGTAAATCGGGGGAAAAAAATGGACTTGTAGTTTCAAAATTTCAAAAAAAAAAAAAAATTTGACATCAACTATGAAGCAGTAGGACCCAAACACATGAGTTTTTGGCAAAGGATTTTATTTTTTTTCAAAATGTCATTCTCTTAAAGCTTGTCTGCTTCTTGTTCAAAATTTGGATGTAATGAATCCAATTATAATGAGAAGATATATTTTGAACTGCGATGCTCGCTGATTAGGTTGAGACGGATGGCCTTTTAACAACCATTCGTTTGAATTTAAGCAAATTGAAAAAATCAATCAGCCTCTGTCTTCTTTATTAGTGGATGTTGATTGAGCGGGTTGTGTGGGTCTTCTTAGTTAGTGAATGCAAATTTAGCAGTCTGTGCAGGTGAATACGGATTGATTTGACAGTTTGAATTTTACTGTTTTGGGCTTTTTAACTATTTTTTAGTAATATTTTACTATTTTATGTCCAAAATTTTTATTGTCCATTTTTTATAATAAAAATAAAGACTTAACTTTCGTATTTCATAAATAGTAAATATGATTAGTAAATAAAAGGTCTTTTTTAACACACAAAACATAATTTCATTTTCTCAGGAGTATCAGCAGATCAGGTTGGTTCCAGTGGCCTCTCATTCGCTATTCGTTCAAAATTAGATGCAGCAACGAAATTATGAGAAGACTATAGGGGGCCATGACCCTCCTATTTTTGTGAAAAATACTATTTGTCATAACATTTAAAATGTATATATCATTTTATATATAAAATATCCCAAGCATAAAAGACATAAGAGAATTTTTTTTAAGGTTCCTGATATTAGGAATTTATAAGATAAACGTCATACAATATTTTCATAGTAGTTAAAATCCCTCAATATTTTTACAGAGAAAATTTGACTCAGAAATTTTACCCAACTCAGAGAAATTTTACCCCAACTGAAGAAATTTCAATTTTCGCAAAGAAATTTCTCTGATTTCACAGAGAAAATTTCAAAATTTCTCTATTTTTGAAATTTCTCTATGATCATACTAGAGAAATTTTAAAATTTCTCTGAGTCGGGTGAAATTTCTTTGATTTCACAAAGAAATTTTAAAATTTCTTTGTGATCATACTAGAGAAATTAATTTATCTGAGTCGGGTGAAATTTTGTTTGAGTCGGGAAAAATTTCTCTGAATCGAATTTTCCTTGTGAAAATGTTGAGGGACCTTATCTAATAAAAATATATATATATATCTTAAACTCTCCTACTACACAAAGTTGGAGACATTTCACTAATTTTCCCAAAGATATATATATATATATATATGTATCATTTTTTATCTCATTTTGGGTTCTCTTTCTATTTTGTACTAAAAAAAACTTCTTCCTACTGGAGATTGCTTCTATGGTGTTTAATTTTTTTTCATGTATATATAATTTATATATATAAATTATATATACATATATGTTTGTATATATGATGAAACAATTTTATGCGTCTTTTAGCCCCTCTGATGATAAAATCCTGATTCCGTCCCTATTTAGATGGATTGAAAAAAATACAATCATATCTATCTACTTGAATCATTAAAATCATCTATTTTGTGACAAATTGATTTGAGCCAATCAATTTTGAAGAATCTAATGAATACTTGTCCACCCCTACTTTTGTCATTGCCCTACTTGTGGAAATATTACTTGAAACAGACAACCCTTGAAAAGTGCATTATCTGAAGCTGTTCTCACTGATGCCCCCAACAAGCTGCAAAAATATGTCAAGTCACCCAACCCTCTTAATACCAACTTCTGAAATTGCCATTTTAGTCTTCTAGTGTGCAATTATTTATTTATTTAATATGCCACATCTATACTTCTACATAAAAACATAATTGAAAAGAAGTTTTGTCATGATTTTTGTACATTTAAAATAATCCTATACATAACTGTCACATTTCTCAATCTTAGCTGCTTCAAATATTTGTCATAATTAATTTAAATTTTACACACAATGTGTGCTTACACTTTTAATAGATAATATATATATATATATATAATAATAAATAAATAAATAAATAAAATATCGATACTCATATAACCCATCAAACCCTTCGCTTTCCCTGTGCTAGACATGAAATTGAAGATCACTGGTTCAAAGGGTTGGATTCCTACTAATCTCCCTTAAGTGAGATATACCAATAAAAAATAAATAAATAAAATAAGTGAGACATATTTTGATTCGAATATGGTAACTTTCTTTTTCAATTAATACATTTTAAAATTTATTAAATTTAAATAATTTATTATTCGACTTATTTAGTAATTGTTGTTAATTATTCATTTCAACCATAAAATGTAAATAAAAATAGTAAAAAAAAATAAAGACCTCTAGTAGTACCATCGGTCCTTTCTTTTTCATCTTTTAATTTCCATAAATTTATTTGGTTGGTAGATTTTTCTTACTTGAAGAGCCATTACCTGAAATCCTTTAAATCATGGAGTCTAGGGGTTTAAACGGTTCGATTCAAGCAATATTGAGAGAAAGTTAGCGCCGAATCTGATTTTTTAGATTTGATGGTTAAAGAATCGACACAAATGGTAAGTAATGATTTAGTTTTATCGGTTTTTTCAATTTGGTAGAAAAGAGGAATTTGCACGATATTTTAAAGCATTTAACGGAAGAAAAAGTTTGAAAGTTGTTATATAAAATTTCTATCCCTAGTTTTTATCACAAAAAATATAAGGGAAATTACAACGGAAAATCAGGTGTTGTCCACTATAATAAAATAAAATTTAAGTTTTTAATTTTGTCAATTGAAATCTTAAACTTTTGATTTATTTTTAATCTAAACTATTTTACTATTTTTGATAAGTAAAACTAACAGAAAAAATGATATTTTAGTTACTAAACTCAATAAAAATAAAAATAAAAATAAGGTATTTTAGTCATTTTATGTATATCTGTATTGAATTTAATAACCAATATATATATGTATATATATATATTCAGTTTGCTTAACAAAAATAGACAAACATCAAAAGTTTAGGATTTAAATTGATAAAATTAAAATTCATGATTTATTTTATTACAAGAGTCAAACTTTAGATTTTTTGTAATTTTTCTATTTTATTGTATTGACCATTTATCTTCTATGCTTAAAGAATTAAAATATAAAATATTTAAATATAATGTTTATTTTGATTGGCTCCATTTCGATGAATTTTGAGCTAACGATTGGATTTCATCAATTTTTCTTATGAATAACCAATAATGTTTTGTTGAATAGTCTAAGTCTTTTACAGTGTTTATAATTGGCACGGCATTAAAATTGACGAATATCGTGGAACTGAGGTTTATTATTTTTTAAGTATGTAACTCAACAAGAAATTTCTTATTTGTCCAATTTTTTATGAATCAAGGAAATTATTTGTTCGGGTATAAATAGTCATTATTTGATCTTTCACCGTAAGATAGGGGTGGAACTTGGACAGGTTCGACTCAAGCAATTCAAGCCTAGTCCGAATTTTTTTAAGGTTTGGATAAGATATTTTTGAATTCGGTACAAGTTTGGACAAAAATTCAAATCTCAAATTAAATTTGAGCGGGCTTGGGTAAAGATATCAAACAACCCGAACTATCCGAAGCCTAAATTATATATATATAAACATTAAATATACATATAATTATTGGTCGTTATATGATATTAAAATAATTTAGATCATTAAATCATATTAAATATATATTATATATACAAGTAATACAAAATCTTATATTTTTTATTCTCACTCATAAATTGTAAAAACTATTACAGCGATATCTCTCTTACATTATATATATTATTTGTTTTGATATTATTAATGATTTCCTTAAAAAAATGTAAATAGGGTTTAATTTTAATAAATTAATAATTTAGTTGCAGACAAAAAATGAAATTTATGTACAGTTCATGCAACTTGGGTTTAATTCGGATTGGGCTTGGATAGACAATTTTGGGTTACAATTCATGCTTGGGCGGATCTAGGCAAGTCTCAGCACAACTTAAATTTAGCTTGGATAACCTTCTAACCCGACAACAGGGCCCAACCTTCAATGAAACCTAAAACAAAATCTCAATTAGAGGATTTTTTATATTTAAATATTTTACAATACAAATTTTGGGAGTTATTTAAAGCCTTTATGAGGGTTATGAAATGAAAATAATTGAGAAGTACAAATTATCAAATATATAGTTCATAAAGTCAAAGTAAAGATCATGTCAAGAAAAAAATGTGAAAATTGAAAATAAACTTGTAAAACATATTTTGAAATTGATGGAAGCATTTTTCAAAATAACTCTACAGATTGGATAATTTTAAATTTTGTGTAATTTCTTTTCAACGTGGAGCTTCCAAAAAAATAGAATGGGTGCTTTATACAAACATAACAAATGGGTAGAGGAACTTTTTTTTTTTTTTTTCTCTCAATATGTATAACATGCATTATTTTCATGGGTTGAGATTTTTTATTATAATTTTTTAAAATAAACCTTTTAAAAAATATACATATATAATTGTAATTTCTTTAAATTTAGGGGCGTTCTTCACAAATTGGGCCTAAAGCCTTTACTTTTGTGGCTTGGCTATTAAGTTGGGCTGCCGAACTTGTCCGAGTTGTACACCTGCCGTAAGAAGAGCTGATTGGGATTGTTTGAACAATCCATGTAATCGTTTACCTCTTACCAATTGATTCTACGTAGTTTTGTTGAGATCAAATTAGCACGAAATTAATACGCTTGACAGGTCCAATCAAACCATCATGCTCCATTTCTTGTGGAGGTAAATATTTTTTGTACTTTAGTTTGTTTTAATTGAAAAATATTTTTTTCTTTTAAAAGATAAAAACCATTTTACAAATTAAAGTGTTACTAATGCCATCATATTATTACCGCCACCATCTCACCTCCACTACCACGCCACCAATATCACTGTGGTCGCTGTCACCACCACCACTTCCATCAAACAAAGTGTTACATAATATAGCTTTTATGGCAACACTTCTAGGTTAATGTTTTTTTTATAATGTTATTAGTTTTTATTTTTTATTTTACAAAAACTAAAACAAAAATAAAACTTATTTGATACGCACAATTATTTTTAAAACATAAAATAACAAAAATAAAAATATATGCTTGATGAGTTGTTGAAAGTTTAAGAAGTGGGGATTGTCGAAAGTGGAAGAAGGTAGTAACCAATAATGGGGGTGACTTCTACACCAATTGTTTTTAGTGGGGCGAGGGGACTTCTGTACCAATTGTTAAATATAGTAATTATATATTCTATCTATTATACATATTATATTATATTTATTACCATACTTAGATTTCTCTTCTCTTATGTAAAGGAGTATTGTATACACATAATATTGAATATATACATAACATAATATTTCTCTCTCTCTCTCTCTCTCACAGATATTGTAACATGATATTAGAGTTAGGTTAAGTACTTAATAATTTTGCTTCAGTGGCAGGTGGCAGCCTTGCTTTGGCCGCCTGCCAAATCTCAACTCAATCCTTTGCCATATTTTCCTTTCAGTATCGTTTTGTGGTGATTTTCTCCTTTATCCGCTGGTTTCTCTATATTCCTCCATCACCAACCAACGTTCCACTACATCTCCCAACTTCAGCCATCGCCGCCGTCTCACCCTGCTGCCTAGAAACCCATCACCATCTCAATATCATACTACATATTTTATTATTTTTTTCTTCATTAGCTTTAACGTCAAAACCAACATAACCACCAATTTTCTCTTTTCTTTTGTACTTTATCACATAAGTTTTATTAAACATTTTTTTTTTATTCCTACCATCACATAGGCTTGCTTCCACAAACCCATCCAAATTTTTTTCTTTCTTTCTAAAATAAAAAAATAAAAAAAAGGAAAATCTTTTTATATAACATGAAAAAAAAATCTCTTTTCCGCTCCACTCTATTTGTCCCTCTACTTCAACCTCAAGTAGGTTTCTATCTTCAACCCTATTTGAGTTTGAGGGGGGTATCATACCTATATCATAGTGAGCATGGTTATACACCATGCAAACCTCCCTAAGACGCCCCCTTAGTGCACTCCCTA
Source organism: Camellia japonica (assembly GCA_030407325.1). Taxonomy (NCBI): domain Eukaryota; kingdom Viridiplantae; phylum Streptophyta; class Magnoliopsida; order Ericales; family Theaceae; genus Camellia; species Camellia japonica. The sequence continues at coordinate 20,410,637 of JAPPVO010000031.1, read as the reverse complement.
AGCCGCTCCCTTGGCAGACTACCTAAGTCGCATCCTTGGTGCATTTTTTGTTCCTTTCCAAGCTGCCTTTTGGCGCACATGGATCCTTTCCAAACCGCTCCATGGCGCACTTCTTCATCTATTGCCATCATCATTCAACATCCAGTTATGTGTGTGTCACGTTTGTTAGTTCAACATCCAGTTCTTCTTCAATGGTTCGACACAACCAAATATCGGGTTCTGGGCGCACCTTCGCCCCTCCTGGATGGTCTGACATGACCTTACCAAAAATTGTCTCTCGACATTAGCTTCGGCCTCTGATCTATATCAAGTGCCTCTGTGCTTCCATCTAGACTTTGCAATCTATTTGCCTCGGATCTATCCATATTTTTAGTTTTATTTCATGTTTTAGTTTCTCTCTCCAAACTCAAGTTATTATCCTTACTTGAGTTTAAGGGGAGGTGTTAAATATAGTAACTATATATTCTATCTATCATACATACCATATTATATTTATTACCATACTTAGGATTATCATACTTAGATTTCTCTCTTCCTCTATAAAGGAGTTTTGTATACACATAACATAATATTCTCTCTCTCTCTCTCTCTCTCTCTCTCTCTCTCTTAAATATTGTAACATGGTATCAAAGGTTTTCTATTTCACTTCTCCAAAGTAATTGCCAAAGCGCTAAAAGTAAAGATTTTTTTTTTTGAGGAAGCATAAGATGCATCATAATATTAACGAAAGCGCAAGAGTGAGTACATTATCACAATACAGCATTACAATGAAGGATTAAAATAAATATTGCACAACCCACGTGAGAAAACTTCTATCAGCAACACCTGCGAGTACCAACACATTGGTTAGAAAAAACAAAAGAACGTACCATACCTCGTAGGTCAAGACGCCAATGAAAAGCATCATCTTAAGAGAATGCAAAAAAGGCTTGGGTCTTCCTCATTGTCTTCTATGCAATGGACTCTTTTTCGCTTGACGTGATCTATGCTTTGAGAGGATTGGATAACTTCCATTGCATTGTGGATGTCCCAATGCCGGATCAAATTTGTCCATGCTCATTTGTGCAAGTTCAAGTGTTATCCAAAGTAAAGAATTTTGATTAAAAGATGAAAATAAATTCACTAAAAATAAAAAAATTTACTCACCTTTTTTTTTTAAGATAGGGAATTAAGTCACTTATAATTTGTAAATTGAGCCAAAAGAGGCATTAAATGTTGGTTAGTCTTGTGTTGGTAGCCAAACATCGATATAGTTAGACCATTCATTTTTTTGAAATTAAATATAATGAAATAATGTGTTATGATTAATGGATCAATCTGATTTATTTATTTATTTCTGAATGATTTACCTACACGAGACTACAAAATTAATAAATCAGATTGTTGAAGTAAGATTCATGATAGATCTCATGTGCAATGGTGGAGCTAGAAAATCAATTTAGAGATGTCACCTATTAAACACAAATTCAAAATGAGTATTCTTCTAGTCAACAATAATAAAATAATGGATAAAAAACAATTTTAGTCTCTAAAGTATGCACTTATTGTTATTTTAGTCTCTTAAATTTTAATTTTGTCATTTTAATCCTTAAAGTTACTAATTTGAGTCATTTTGGTCCTAAAGCTAACGTCTGTTTCCCGTACGAAAAATCTATTTTATCCTGTTTTTGCAAGAGCAATATTGGAAACTGAGAGAGAGAGAGAGAGAGAGAGAGACTGACTGAGAATGAGAAAAGGGGAGATTCGAATGTAGGGTTTTAGTTGCTTCAGAAATTGGTGAAGAAATCTAAATTCATTTGTGGTTGCTTTATTTTATTGGGGAAGCTACAAATCAATGGGGATTTGGAAAATATTTACAAGTCAATGAAAAAATTTATGAATTTAATTATTAATATCTATAAATTTTATCATGAGTTTGAATTTTTTTTGGCAAAAATTCACTATTTTATTTTGTTTGTCATAGCTTCTAACCAAGAAACAAGTGGGGTTGATGTTGGCCTTTTGGGTGAAACTGAGTGCCACAGGGATGAAACTGATACTGAGGGCCAGAGAGATGAGGGGACTAGAAGAGAACATGATTCTGATTTGGATTCAAGTGACTATGAAGGTTGCATAGATGATGAATATGGCATATGTATTGATGATGATAAACTATATGAGTCTAACATAGATGCAGATGTTAAATGGTCTAGGGTGAAACAGATTGTGCAAGGAGAAAATTGGGATGCTGGGGTCTTGAACTTTAATGATGAAGCTGAGGAGAGTGACATTAACTCTGATTATGGGGACTCAGATGAGTAGTTGAGCATGGACAGTTCATCTGATGATGACACATTTAGCACAGAAGTTTATGGAGGAACTCAGAATCAATCCAAATTGGCCTGTCTCTGTCATGAAGCAAAGGATTAGAAAGGATTTGAAATTGGATGTATCAACAAGTCAAATTTACAGAGCCAAGAAAATGGCATTTCTAATGATTCATGGAACTGATGCTTATCAATATTCCAAGCTTTGGGACTATTGTGAAGAGTTGAGGAGGACAAACCCTGGCTCCACTGTGGTGATGGAAGCACTAGATGATGAGGAACTTAGAGAGCCAAAGCCAAGATTTTTGAGATTATATGTTTGTTTGGAGGCTTGCAAAAGGGGACTTTTAGAAGGTTGTAGACCATTTGTTGGTCTTGATGGTTGCCACATAAACGGTACACACAATGGGCAATTGTTGACAGCAATTGGTATTGATCCCAATAATTGCTTATTTCCAATTGCATATGCTGTAGTTGAGATTGAAAATAAGGACTCATGGGTGTGGTTCATTGGGCTGGTTCTCCAAGATTTGGGTATTACTCCTCAACAGCAACATCACTGGGCCTTTATAACAGATTAACAAAAGGTATAATACTTGTTATTATTAATTTTTACTTTTACCTTGTATATAGCATTTACTTACTTCTAAAATTTGATTTTGGTTTCCATTTGACAGGGTTTACCTTAATTTTTAATTTTTACTTTCAATTTTGATGGATAAAATTATCATTGGAATCTAATCCGAATAATAAAATTTTGCAACCAACCAAACAATAGAACGTGAGTCCAACGAATTAATATAGTCCGTCCAATCAAACAAGCCTTAAAGTTCATAACAAGCACAACAGAGATAAGAGTAGCTACAACTTACAATCACATAAATCACACAGATCAGCCTTTCATGATCTTTAATTTTTTTTTATTATCAGCAAAAAGAACAACTTTTATTAGAAGAAAATAAAGCAGAACATAACAACCGTATGCACCACAACCCAACAAAACACTCAACCACACATCTGAAAAACTCCCAAAAACTCTAGGAAAACAACTCGAAATAACCCAATATACTGACCTGTACATATAAACATTTTAACAAACAGATGGTAGGCATGGCAAAGATTTGATGTCACAATTACTCCGGCCTCCCCTCTTTTTTTGTGAAATTAGACTGACCTCGATTGTAACAATTACTCCGGCCTCCCCTCTTTTTTGGTGAAATTAGACTGACCTCGATTGTAACTAACAGCGTTAATAGAAGGTTAGTTTAGTAATTTTAATATTAGATATATTTTTGTTGATAATCATTAAATGTGTAATTGTTATTTTGGTTTTACCTTATATGGTGTTTGATTATGACTCATTTTTTTTAGTTATGATTGAAAAAAATTTAATTGTAATATTTGCAGTAATCAACCTCATAAATGTTATAACTTGTATATATTAAATGTGTGTATTCTAGAATAACCTACTGCTATAACAAAAGTGATGATGAAACAAATTAAAAAAATTAATTATATGAATAAAAAAATGAGTTATTTGGTAGTTTTTAATCAATAATTGACGTCATACAATTCAGTTATTTCTAAAAAATAATATGCAATTGATGAGTCTCACTATTTAAATTAATAAAAATCAAATTGAGACATCATATATTTTTTTAATAGTATTAAATAATATTTATAAATACTCACATAGTTTGATTATAAATATATATATATATATATATATAATTTATTGCTTTACATACATACAAGTTCTTGTGTTTCTCACCTGGTTTCAATAATTCATACTAATTTGTTATCTAAAAAATAATTAATTGATTTCTTTTATTCTTAATTTACAGAAAATCACTTCAAATGTTATACAAACCAAACTAAAATCTCCCTTTATGTGATAATCTAACAACTAACTAGTAACTTTCGCACAAAAAAAAAAAAAAACTTTCGCAAAAAAAAAAGAAAAAGAAAGTTAGTTAGTTAGATTAATGGTCAACTAATAGATTAAGGGAACATGCAAATCAGAAGTAAACTTTAAGAGAGGCTAATGTAATTTCAAAAAAAAAAAGAGGGGATGCCAGTGTAACGGTTAGAAACCTCAAGAGAGGTGAGTGTAATTTACCCTATTTTTTATGAACTTTTTTGGTAGGCTGGTCTAAATTAAATGTTCTTAAAAATAAAATTACAAAATAGAGAAAAAATTTGACAAGTCAATGTACGTTAAACAAAAAAAATTACACATTGGTAAATTTTATAAATATTAATAATTAAAATTTTAGCAGACCCATTTGATGAGATTTAAGGTTGATTTGGTTTATTAATAATTAAAATTTGAATAAATTACAAATATATCTATTGAGGTTTGATTAAAATACGAATTGTCCCCTGTGATTCTGAAAATTACATTCCATTCCCCTAGATTTCTAATTTCCGAACAAATCGCCCATTTTATTAATAAATCATCAAATCAATTAAAGTTTTTTTAATGATATTATAAATATGTTTCAATTAATAATTTAGAAGCAAATATGAATTTCATTTTTTCAGTTAATTCTGTTAAATAAAAAATTCTAACAAGGGGGCATTTGTAATTTTCCAAACTATTGGGGCAATATGTACTTTAAGTAAACTTCAAGGAGTGTATTTGTTATTTATCCTTAAAATTTTAATCATGTATTTATAAATATTTTTGTAAAAACTCACTAAAATGTAATTTTCCCAAAAAAAAATGCAGTAAAACAAGAATAAACTTACTTCTTTATTTTATTTTTAAAACATCAAATTTGACTTGTTTTTGTTTTCAATAAATTTTTCCTAATTTTTAATTTTTTTAATATAGTCTAATATAAACAAATCTTAAAAAGTTTTCAAAAAAATAAAAACAATATTAACTCAAAATTGAAAAAATCATTAAAAGTAATCTGAAAATAATGAGAAGAATATATTTTAAACTTTGTCCGTGCCTTGAATTGTGAGATATATTAGTTGAAACAAACAAAATCCTCTGGAAACAGCAATATACTAGAATGTTTTTATTTATTTATTTATTTATTTAATAATAACACGATATTCATAAATCAGGATAAAGGCTTGTATAGATTAAGACTTTGGAAAGAACATATCTCCAAATCTTAAGCCTTGATCACTAAGCCAACTCTTGAAGGGAGCACAATCCCAAACCCAAGTTTTAAGCACTAGACCAACTCGTATTGGGATTATCCCTTAGGTTTATATATCTTATTCTATAATTAGAATATCTTTAGATTAAGACGAGAGAGTAATAAAATCTTATCAGGTTCTCCTATAATGTGCACCTCTTTAAGGGTGCATATCATATGCATTCCTACCACAAAATGTATAATCTTACAACAAAATTTTGTAACATTAATCATAAAATGCATAATATCGTTACAAACTAGCATAACAAAATGATTACGATATTTTTTGTTACGCTAATTTGTGATATGTTTATGTATTTTGTGGTTGATGTTATAAACTTTTGTAATAAAGTCACACATTTTGTGCATATTTCCAATCTTCTCATATCTTATGTTTGTTTAGAATAAATAGGCATAAATTACATACTATAATGTTTACCTTTTGAAGATATTTTGATATTTTAATTTCCCAATCCAGATCCCCCTTTTCCCCGATATAATTCGAAAGAATTTAATCCATAACTGTAACGCCCTGAAAATTGGGCAAGGTATATCTATTTATGAAACAAAACCCACCTGATAGACAAACACACACACATATATATATATATATATATAGTTAACTATTCCATACATCTATTTCCATTAAATCCCAAATGCCAAATACATGCTATTCACATTTCAATGCCCCAGTTCCAATCCCAAGCATACATTTTACAACAAGTATGAAATGGAAGCCAAACAGATAACAAGTGCCTTACAGGCTTACAAATTTATCTAAGAACATTCTTGGTTACACAAAATGGAGTTTCAACTCAACGCAAATACACCCCTGGGCTTACATTCAACAAATAACAATAAAACAAAAATGAAGCCTCAGCTCCGAGTCCTCCCAAGTCAATGCCTTGCGCGGAGGCATAGTACCTGTACCTAAAATAGTTTCCCTTACAAGGTGAGCCACAGCCCAGTAGAGATATACTACATAACATATAAACCATGACAAGACTAAAGAGGAGTATGCTCATGCCATGCTCATGATAAAACAATTTATCTCTCTTTTTATAAAGCATGCAATGCTAAGATGCAACAACAGATATAAAACAATTTCCATTTTAAACCATATCTGTTGCATGAATACAGGCTCTGTGAATCTTTAGGTGAGTGTCTGTAAGTAGGCTCTAATGCACTATCACTGTCATTTTTACCAGTGAACTGGAAGGCTTGACACCTAACCGTACGGTTCTACACCCCCTACCCAGATTCACCAAGTATTCATCTTTTCGCAAACAGATACATTTCCAAACATTTCTCAAAAACAGATACATTTCCAATGAAATGAATATAATGCAATGTCCAATGCAACAAATGAGGAATGTGGTTCAATTTACCTAAGTCTCATGCATTTCTACAACAATCATGGCTATCCTCTACCGATAGCCCAAAATAGATATTTCTAAACAGATATTTAAACAATTAAATTCCAAAAAAAAAAATTTCGATAAATACAATCTATTCCATATCTCATCAAATATAAACAACTATACTAGTTTTCATATCACAATCACGTCCAGTAACCTCTCAAGGTCCATTTCTGTAACAACCCCAATTCAAGATTAACAATAATCCATGATTTAATATGCCTAATAAGTTATTAAGATCAGATTTTGAATTAATTGCATATGTGGTGCATTATTTATGTTTCATCTGTTCATTGTAAGAGTATCTATTTGAAATTTCTATTACATTTTGTGAATCGAAGACCTTATCGGTATCCGATCACGAAATTGACTTGGTATGAAATTTATAGAATTTTATGGTAGGTTTAATTGAAATTCGATTTGGAACGATTAAATTAGAATAATTAATGCCAATGTAATTAACCTAAGTCAATCTTAATTAAGCCACTTTAATTAAGCCTATATAAGGCTACTTTGACTCCCTTATTTTACTTTACACCCTCATTCCCTACTCCTTGAGCTCATAAACATGAGAGAAAGAGAGAACTAGAGAGTGTGAGTTGATCTCTAGAAGCAAAAAGAGAGGAATTGGTAGGAAATTAAAGGGGAATTGGAGAATTGAGTTAGAATTCACCAAGAGCTCAAAAAATTGAAGACTTTAGGTAAGAAACCAAGCCTTTAGTCTTGAAGTTGAGTTGATTCACTCATGAATTTAAGTGAATTGAGCTAGGAGATGTAAGAACCAAGCTTAAGAAGTAGGAAGGAAGACCAATTTATACATGCATGTACATTTCATTACATTTGGAGCATGTTTCTAGGAATTCTCTCATGCATGTCAGAAATTGAGCTTAGTTGTAAGAATTTATCATGTTTTATATATCTCATTTCATTTGATCATGATTTGAAACTTGAAGCTCAATCATTTCACGCATGTCATGTTTTTGGAGAGTTCATGTTATAGTTTAAGTTGAGTTTGAGAAACAATTGCATGCTTTGGGCTTTGATTTCATGAAAGGATCTTTAAACATGATGTTTTGAATATCTAAATTTTTTCAGAAATTTTGGCCCAATAGGATGAGTTTTGAAGTGTATAGTTTGAGTTTGAAGCTTGAAGATCAAATCTAGAAATTCTAAGAATTTGAATCTACGCCGAGCATAGAGTTCACACTCGAGCGAAGCACTCTGAATGCGTGCACTTTCCGCTCGAGCGACATGATACCCCCGCTCGGAAAATGCATGTATCCAGAAGTTCATATGTTTTGCAGCATGCTCAAGCGACAGAAGTCACGCTCGAGCGAGGGCCTGAGTCTCACGTTCGAGTGGAGATCAAGCGTCCGTCGAGCGTCCGTCGAGCGTCAGAAATGAATAACCAGTACTTTTTCAGAATTTACAGTTCGCTTGAGCTAAAGAAATTATGCTCGAGCGAACCCTCATTTTTGCATGTCCGCTCGAGCGAGGAAAGCCACGCTCGAGCATGGACCTTGTTTTCAGCAAACTTTGGAAAATGTTTTCTAATGCAATTTTTGCATCCTCATTCCATCCTAGGCATTCAGGCCATGGTTAAGTTACCATAATCAGAATAAGGGTAGAAACACATTAAGAACAAGTGAAATAAGTTATGTACGATTCGAACATGTGTTTCAGGTGTGTATTTGTTATGTGTTAATATAGGTCACGTGCCGTAGACTATTTGATTAGCCTGCTCTGTCTGTCTGCACCTGAAGGCAACTGTGAGTAGTAACTTAGTAAAGCTATGTTTAACTTTAATTATTTTCTGAATGATATGAATTAAGATTTATTTTCTGAAATGCTATGTTCTGTACAATGAATGATTATCCAATTTGTAACAATGTATTCGTGGCATCCTTAATATCATGTGATATCTGTTAGCTATTACCCGGTATCGGAGGTTCCATTATGGAACTTATTATGTCTGCACTCTATTACCCGTACTGGAGGCTCCATCATGGAGCTCAGCATATCTGTCATCTGTTACCCGGATCCGGAGGTTCATTTATGGAACTGGTTATTCATAACCACCATATGTTCTGCATCTGTTCTGTATCTGTTCTGTTAGCGCTAATGGATGTACCACGTATGATTAAACATGAACTCTGATTTCTGTATAAGATCTGAACAAGAATATGAATATGAATCTGAATCTGTTATGAATCTAAATTATGATTTCTGAATCTGTATGGACATCATTCATTAAAACCCTTTACTCCGTTATTATTCGTTGGGCTTCCGCTCACTATTCATATTATGTATGTAGGTGAGCAGGTGCCTGACCAGGCCTAAGCTACCGCTTGGAGTTTTGGTGTCAGCCAGCCATCGTGCCTCCCGTGGAGATTCCTTTTGAGATCTGGCCAAGCTTTTTTGTTTTGGAACTTTTGTGCCTTCTAAATGTTTATGTTTGGATTGAACATGTGTTTGAAAGTTTTGTATAAATGGCTTAAGTGACGTAAGACTGATGCTTTTATAACGTCACATATACGGGTATAAAGTTTTAAATTATGTCCCATGCATGTCACCACAGCTCATCGGACCACGTATATTTTGTATATTTGCTTCCGTAGCCCCTAACTATACGATATTCTGTTAAGAGGCCTTTGGTAATCTAAGGATTACTGGCTGGTTACGATACTAAACCTATAGGGGCAGGTTTGGGTCGTGACAATTTCTAACCGTGTCGATTTTATTCCAACAGATACATTAAGCAAAATAATACCATTAATGCCCAAGAAAACATCATTTTCTTTTCAAACTCACTCTCCAAGCATTATTCAATTATGACATCTTATTTTGATCGAAAGCCCCAAAAGTTAAGCGTAATTACTTTGTTTCTTTAAAAATGCTTTTTTTGTCACAAACCGATAAAAATTCAAAACCAATCGAATCGAAATTCATTTTTGTTCAAATTTAAAACATAACTCTTTCATAACCTTACAAACATATTCCAAGTTTACACTTTCAAAATTTGGGCATCAACTTTTTATTTTTCTCAAAATTTCTCTTTTAAGTAAATAAATCATAAAATTTTCAAAAATTCTAATTAAATTATATACAACTCTAAGCTCCTTATAATCAAGTAAAAGTGCATAAAGAAGTGTAGGAAAAATCCCTACCTCAAGCTAGAAGAGGAAACAAGCAACAAAATCCCAATTTTCGACTTTGTTGGATTTCGATCTCCACCGGTCAAAACTTGCTCTCACCAAGCTCTTCACTTTGATCTTAAGAACTATGATCTAAAACTCAATGGGTCTTGCTAGATCAAGAAAGAATTAAGGGTTTGTGATAGTGTTTAAAGAAAGATGAGAGAAATGTGTGTGTGTGTGTGAGTGAGAGAGAGAGAGAGAGAGATAGAGAGATATATATGTTCTTTGCCAAGAACAAAAGGAAACAAATAAAAGCAAGGGGGAATGGGGGTAGCCCCACGTGGGTTCCCTTTCCAAAAATAATTTGGTTTCTCAAAAATATAATTTTTTTGTAATAATACCTTCAAATTTTATAATATAAATTATAAAATGATATAATTTTTTTTCTCACCAAAAAATATAACATTTTTGTACACCACAAAATATAATATTTTCTCACTATGAAATATGCACTCATTTCATTCACTATAAAAATATATAATTTTTCACTATATGGTACCCACCATAAATTCAACTTTCAAATATTTATTATAATCCCACATAATAAATAATAATAACTTACCAATCACAAATTAAAAGAGACCAAATAATTAAACACGAATCATAAATAAATTCAAATTAAATTGAATCTAAATCATGAGTCTCACCTATAAGTCAAACATGGTCCAATTATATACCAAAATAGACCAAAAAATTTATCCAAATCATGATCTAAATATTCAAAATTAAATACAAATTCTATTATAAATTAACAGAACACCAATCAGTCCGTGAATTTCATAAAATAAATACTCATCATTTAATTCTGAAATTTTTATCCAACGTGCTAGACTCATATGGGAACAACATATAACAATTTCATAATTTTCTGAGATCGGAAACTATTTTTAAAAATACAAAATCGAACTGTTTGCATATAGAATTTACACAGCAATCAAATTCAAAAATTTACTCAATTAAATTATGCACTGGCTATTTAAAAAAAAAAAAATCTGAATCATTACAATAACTTCACTTTTGTATTTAAACGTAAGATTTAAAATTAATCAAAATACATAATTCAATCTTACGATCTAATTTTCCGAGACAACACAATAATTTAGTATCAACAGTCATTAGCACAACTTTTATCACTACTGATTAGACTTTTTCTTTTTTTCTTTTTTTTAAATTATGTGAAACATTTTTAAGTTAGATTTTTCTAGACAAACTTCTGTAAAATATATTTTGGATATTTACAAGTACTTGCAAATTATAGGAGAGTTGAATTCAAAATGCTCAATTTTGTTAGTCACTCAAAAGTTCACTTGCTTAACCACTTTGTGCTAATAATCCTGACCTAATAATTTTAAGGTTATGGGTTCAAGTCACAGGACAATTACTTTGTACATTATGCCAAAAATTAAGTGTGTACCCAATATTTCTCTTCCCAAACACACATTAATGTATATTAATTGAACGTTATTTATTTATTTTTTTTACTCAACAATTCACTTGCTTAACCACTGGGCTGTCAAGTTATTAAAAATGTATTGATAGGATTTATTGGAAGCATGACACATATTATAGTAAAATTAAATTTATAATATAAGCTTCATTTCCAAAGTATGTACATGACTTTTTCGCTTGTTTTAAAATTTAAATTTACAACAAAATCTGATTTCAATCAATTAATATATGAGGCATATCTTTTTTCAATCAACGTGTTTTAAAATTTATTCAAATTTTAAATTAAATTTAAATAATTTGTTATTCAACTTGTTTAATGGCTCTAGTATATATTTTCCGTTAGATTCATTTCAAAAGTAAATATAGGCAGAAATAACTGAAAAATTGAAGTCTTCTAAATGTTGATCCTTTCCTTTTCATCAATAAAATTCCGTAAATTTGTTCCTTAGGTAGATTTTTCTTAATCGTTAACCCAAGACTTGGAACCTTGAACTATGGGGTATGAATGTTGAATAGTCTACTATAAGCACGACATTAAAGTTCTATTTGTTTAGATAAAAAATATCTTTTTAAAAAGTTTTTTTTTTTCATAATTTTTTTTGACAATTAAACTCTGTACAAGAGGTTATTCGACAATGACATGTCGGAATAAGTCATGATACAAACATACGCCATGTTAAGAATTGACACTTTCTCTCAACCAAAAAAGAAGAAGAAAGAATTGATACACTTTAACTAGGATTAGAAAGACACGAAGTATAAACATAAATTAAATTTTGTCACGCTTGATAGAGACTTTAATATGTATGATGTGCTTACACGATAACATACTTATGTGGTTATATGGCTATGGGATTTAGTTTCTAGGATGTTGATTGAATCTATGGGTTTCTAGAAGTTCTATTAGAAGAGCACTTGATCACTGCTGTTTCTGATTGGAATTCTGTCAATGTTGCGAGACGATCATTATCCGGAAATAAAATTCGTATGTGTTTATGTGATAACGTGCTTATGTGGAGTGAATTACTGTTGTCCATCGCATTAGGACGCAAGTGAGTTAGTTTCGGCACATTTGTAAATGTGCTAATCTCTTGTATTACCTTTATTAGGATGTCAAGACGTGGATGTGGTGGTGGTAGGAGTGGTAGGCCTAGGAGGCATAAGGTACCTTTACCGGATGATATTCTGGCACAACAAGAAGGGGTTGGTCAGGCCAACGTGGCCGAACCAGTGGGTTAGCAGGCCATGGGCACCTTAGCCCACGAAATGACTGGAGCATTGCAGGAGTCTATGGACATTCTCAAAGCTGAGAATCACGTCTAGGCCTAAGTAGCTAAGACAGGGCCGTCATTTCTGAAGTGGGAGTTTTTTCGGTCAAATCTGGATGATTTTTTAGGAGATCCCAAGGAGCCACTGAAAGGGGATGAGTGGCTAGAGCAGATAGTGAAGACGTTTGAGATGCTTGGCATTAAGGACGACCAACTGAGAGTGACATTGGCATCCTTCCAACTGAACGGAGATGTGAGTCAGTGGTGGAAGTATACGCGTGAGTGCATTAAGGTGACCTGGGAGGCTTTTGTTAGCACCTTCCAGGATAAGTTCTTGCCTTCCACAGTTCAGGAGAAGTTAGAGATCAGTTCTCCAAGCTTGTGCAGTTGAACACTTCGGTGACCGACTTGAGACCATATTTACTAGCTTGTCGAGGTTTGCACCAGAACTTGTGGCGACTGAAAAGCATCGTTGTTTAGAGTTCGAGAAAAGATTGAGGATTGGGCTCATGTTCAAAGTGGACGGGTCAATGATTAGAGACTATGGACGCCTTATGGAGGTGCTGACTCATCTTGAGACCGTAATGAAAATGAGGAGAGGATGAGGGGCTCCAAGAGGAGTCAGGATATTTAGGGGGACAGTAAAAGGTAGAGGGGTTCTAACCCACAGCAGTCTGAAGGTGCTTAGTTGAGGTACACTTTTCTAATATCGAGTTTGGGTTCTGGGAGAGGTGGTTAGGGAGATGTCACTTGTTTCAAATGTGGTCAGTTAGGCTACAAGTCTCCAGCTTGCCCGCAGAGAGAAGGAGGGCAGCGGTCTGCATCGTCTTCGGCTCGTTCTCAGAGCCAGAGTCAGGGGAGATGCCAGTCGCTCACTTGTTATCAATGTAGGTAGGCGAGGCACATGAAGAGGTTTTGCCCTCAGTTGGGCGGCACACCTGGTGCGTCTGGTTCGAGGCAGACATAGAGCCACTAGCTGACACAGTTAGCATAGGCCTCGAGGGCCAATCAAGGAGCCTTTTCGGCTCAGTCAGTGCATCAGGCTTATGTTCCAAGGGGTGAGTAGGTTGAGTAGAGACCTACAAGGCGTATGTGTGATGTTATGGCGCTAGATCTTGTACCAGCTCCTTCAGTAGTGAGAGGTACCTTCTTGTTTTGCAATTCAATTGCTAATGTATTGATTGATACGGGTACATCCCATTCATTTATCTCGTCTGCATTTGCATCGGTTTTGGGGTTAGAGTTGGATCGGTTAGCATCTCCTCTCTGTGTAGAGTTATCTATTGGTGGTGAGTTTGTTTTGAAGCAGGGGTGTTGGGATTATGATATAGAGGTTGCTTGCTGTTGACTTCCTTTTGCATTTGTGTTAATTGGCATGTGGGATTATCAATGGAGATTATCAAATAAAAGCTAACCAATGGAGATTTTCTTAATTTTTTAAAATTAAGAAAATCAAAAAAATTAGTATGAGATATTGAAACTCTCACAAAACTCCTCACTAAAAATTTCATGTTCCTTATATAATATATAGATTCTATAATTAGAATATCTTTAGATTAAGACGAGAGAGTAATAAAATCTCATCGGGTTCTTCTATAGTGTGCACCTCTTTAGGGGTACATACCATATGCATTCCTACCACAAAATGTATAATCTTACAACAAAATTTTGTAAATTAATCATAAAATGCATAATATCGTTACAAATTAGTGTAACAAAATGGTTACGATATTTTTTGTTACGCTAATTTGTGGTATGTTTATGTATTTTGTGATTGATGTTATAAATTTATGTAATAAAGTTACACATTTTGTGATAGAGTGCATATTTCCGGTCTTCTCATATCTCATATTTGTTTAGAACAGATAGGCATAAATTACATACTATAATGTTTACAAGTTGAAGATATTTTGATATTTTAATTTCCCAATCCGAATCCCCTTTTCCCGATGTATTCCGAAAGAATTTAATCCCTAACTTCACTTTTGTATTTAAACGTAAGATTTAAAATTAATCAAAAAACATAATTCAATCTTACGATCTAATTCTCCTAGACAAACACAATCATTTGGTATCAACAGTCATTAGCACAACTTTTATCACTACTCATTAGACTTTATTTATTTATTTATTTATTTTTATAATTATGTGAAATATTTTTAAGTTAGAATTTTCGAGACAAACTTCTGTAAAATATATTTTGAATATTTACAAGTACTTGCAAATTATAGGAGAGTTGAATTCAAAATGCTCAATTTTGTTAGTCACTCAAAAGTTTACTTGCTTAACCACTTTGTGCTAATAATCTTGGCCTATCAAGTCACGGGACAATTATTTTGTGCACTATGCCAAAGATTAAATGTGTACCTAATCTTTCTCTTTCCAAACACATATTAATGTGTACTAATTGAACATTGTTTGTTTGTTTGTTTTTTTTTTTTTTTTTTCACTCAGCAATTTACTTGCTTAACCATTTGGCGGTCAATTTAGTTATTAAAAATGTATTGATAGAATTTATTGGAAGTATGATACATATTACAGTAAAATTAAATTTATAATATACGTTTCATTTCCAAAATTAAATTTATAAATTTATAATATACATTTTTTTTTTCTTTTTTTCCACTCAGCAATTCACTTGCTTAACCATTTGGCTGTCAATTTAGTTATTAAAAATGTATTGATAGAATTTATTGGAAGTATGATACATATTACAGTAAAATTAAATTTATAATATACGTTTCATTTCCAAAGTATGTACATGACTTTTACGCTTGTTTTAAAATTTAAATTTACAACAAAATCTGATTTCAGTCATTTAATATATGGGGCATATCTTTTTTTCAATCAACACATTTTAAAATTTATTCAAATTTTAAATTAAATTTAAATAATTTGTTATACTTGTTTAATGGCTTTAGTTCTTGAGAGGGGAGATTCGCACCGAGTAGTACGGCCGAACTAAGTTGACGGATTACACGGCGCTGTGCCAATTTGGCTGGTAGTGTGGTCGGCAGAATGACTTGCGTGGTCGGAAGAATTGACCAGACAGGCGTCTACTGGTCAGCCGAGCTGCGAGTTATACTCTGCAAAGAAGCTCAGGCCAGCGAGCTGACCGAGCTAAGCGTTGAGCTACACCGTGGTTGCGAGCAGGGCTGTTACACCCTGGACCGATCAGTCAATGAGGGCGGCTTCACGTGACCGAGATCGGAAGAAGAACGGTTGGAGGCCGGCATGCCTCCCAACCGGTTGGTCGTTGGAACCGGCCAATAATAGTTCGGTCTCGGTGGTCAAGTTTTCATCTAGTCCTGAGTCGCAGGTTGGTGGCACGTAGCACGGTTAAGTGAATGTGATGGCAATTTTCCACAAATGTAAGGCCGGTCGTGATACCACGGTCAAGGGTGCCACCTGGGCCAATGGTGTGAAGGAGAGGACAACTGCTCCACGAACGCCTCAATACCGTTAGGAAGTTCAGCGTGCGTTGGAGAAAGGACAAAACCTTTACACGCGTAAGGTGGTGAGAGGCGCGTACTGCCATCTGTCCAGGGAAGGACAACAGAGGTGGTGCGCGCACGACCTTGAGGTTCCATGGCCAGCCTAGAAATGGAGGGGAAGACGAAGGTTACAGGTATGCGAACTCACTTCTCACAAGCACTCTCTCTTTCTCTCATTATCTCTTCCTCAGTGAACTGACTTGAGCGTCGGAGGGTTTTTCCGGCACCCACCGCCGGAGCTCACCATTTTTGTGTTGCAGAGACAGACGCCGTTACCAGAAGCTTGACGTTCAAGGCGTACGGAGAGCAAAGAATATTTCGCCCCCGTACAATTGGCGCCGTCTGTGGGAAATCTTTGATTTTCAACCCTTGTTCTTCAGCTTCTTCGATCATTTCCATGGCCAACAATGACGAAGTTCCGCTGTCCGTCGTCGATGGTGTCACTCCAGAATACGTGCGGAGGAGAGAAGGCCCCTCTAATGTTCCAACCATGGCGGGCCTAGAAACCTCTTCCGCGGGGCGCGCGACAAGCGTGGGAGGAGTTCAGATCGTTCACAGAGTCCTGAGGGCCGCCGGCGCCGGGGGGAGTCCCGTGAGGAGCGCCTGGAGCATAAACTCAAGGACCAAGAAGCCCTCATTCGTAGGATGGCGGCGGAGATGGAGCTTCTGAAGCGCCAAGTGAGGGGGAAGGGTGTTGCTGGAGAGGGCAACCTCAGTGAGCGCACCCCCTCCCCTCGTTCTAGCAGTCGCCGCCGAGGAGGACTCATTCAATCTCCATCACCAGGAACTATGGGGTTGGAGACTCTGACCAGCGAGAGGGCAGATCCATCACTCGCGACAGCACCTATCGCCCCTCGCGCCCGTCATCAACGTCGCATACTCTGCCTCCTCTCGTTCCAGGGATCTCAGGGACGTGCTGGAGGAGAGAGCGCGCCGTCGGGAGGCAGAGGGTGCCGGCGCTCCAGAGATTGAGTGCCCCAGTTCGTTGCAGTGAAGAGTGATGATGCCGGCGCCCAGAGAACATAGCCCCAGCACTGGTGGACAAAGAGCTGGCGAGGCTTACGCCACCCGTTGTCCCCAGAATTGAGAGCACACCCCTCCCTGCCGGATTCCACCAGCCAAATTTACTTTGTACGACGGCAAGACGGATCCGTACATGCATGTGAGTCATTACCGGCAAGTAATGGTTGGCCACCGTCGGAACGACGCCTTGATGTGCCTCATATTCCCAGCAAGCTTGGGAGAGCTGGGCTTGAAGTGGTTCGAAAGGCTCCCGGAGGGGAGTATCGAGGGGTGGCAGCAACTAGTGGAAGCCTTCGTCACCAGATTCAAGACTAATACTCGGACGCCGAAGGAGGTAGACCATCTCCTGGGTCAAGATGGAATCTGGGAGTTCGCTGAAGACGTACAATGCAAAGTATTGGGAGACTTACAACGAGATCCTCGACTGCCCTACCAATCTGGCGATCACTCAATACAAGAGGGGCCTCCCAGTCGGACATAGACTGCGAGATTCGCTCACGATGCATCAGCCCACCACCATGGAATCTTTGATGCAGCGAATCAACGAACACATTCGTGTGGAAGATGACGCTGCCTCTGCGACCGAGAAGAATAATCCGGTCGCGGTGGGCAGGACAGCGGGGAAAGTTAACTCGGTTGGGCAGGAGGATAACCGCCCAAGTGACCGACCAAAAGATCAGCGCCGAGGGACCGGTCAAAATGACAGAAACAAAGGACGCAGAAACGACCGGGCTGATGCACCTCGCGACGCAGCGGAGGATGCCAAGAGAAAACTGAAGGCGCGGACGGGGATTACCACGGTCTTCAAAATTCCCATCTACCGCATTCTGAGCGAAATCCGAGGGGAGCCATTTGTCCGTTGGCCGGCCAAGCTGGGGAGTGCGCAACGGGGCTTCAATCCTAAGTATCGTTGCACCTTCCATGAAGAACGGGGACCGGACGGAAGATTGCTTGCCGCTCAAACAGCATTTGGAGGAGTTGGTGGCGGCAGGGCACCTTGACCAATATAGATGGGGGAGTCAAGGCCGCGCCGACTGGAAACCGAGCCAAACGGAATGGCTGCCCTAGAGGCGCCCCCAGGGTGATCAACGTCATCCACGGCATCATTGAACCAGCAAGGGTTTGCGAACTTAGAGGGATGATAAAGAAGGCTGAGCACATGAGGGAAGTGCTCTCTGTTCAGCCCGCCGTGAAGAAGGGAAAAACCGAGGAGAAAGACATCCTTTCGTTTTCGACCAAAGACTTGGAAAGGGTGCAGATGCCGCACAACGACGCCTTGGTGGTGACCCTTCGCGTCAAAGATTTTGATATCAAGAGAATATTGATCGACCAGGGGAGTTCGGTCGAAATAATGTATTATGACGCATTCAAACAGATGAAGTTAGAAGACAGGGATTTGGCTCCTGCGACATCCCCTTTGGTCGGCTTCAACTCACAACCGGAATGGCCGATCGGAAAGATCATTTTGCCGGTCAAAGCGGGCTCAGTAGTAAAACAAGTGGAGTTCTGGGTGCTCAAAGTTCCATCCACCTACAACTTAATCTTAGGCAGGGGCTGGCTGCACGCCATGCAAGCAGTTGCTTCAACCTTCCACCAAGTAATGCGCTTTCCGGCGTCGAATGGGCAAATAGAGGAAGTTTGGGGAGACCAGGTGATGGCAAAACAATGCTTCGTTGCGGTAAATGGCAGCCGAGCAGCCAAAGGGTTTGTCCAGATGATCGAGGGGCCCGAGGGAAAGGAGGTCCTGGAGGACGTGGGAAGGAAGGCCGAGGAAAAATCGTCGAAGATTTGGTGGAAGTGCGCATTGACGAAAACGATCCAACTAAGTTCTTCCTCCTGGGATCATCTTTATCTAGTGCCGAGCGGACAGATTATGTCAACTTCTTGGTTTCCAACTTGGAGGCTTTTGCATGGACGCCTTAACATGCCTGGCGTCGACCCAAGCTTCATTTGCCACCAGTTGAATGTCTTCCCCAATGCACGGCCGGTTACAAAGAACGCGCCGCTCAGCCTTACACCATGCTGAAGTGGTTGCGGAAGAAGTGAAGAATTTGTTGGAGGCCGGGGCCATAGAGGAGGTGCAATACCCTCGGTGGATATCTAACACGGTGGTGGTTCCTAAGAAGAACGGCAAATGGCGAGTTTGCGTTGACTACAAGACTGTCAACCGCGCTTGCCCAAAGGATAGCTTTCCCCTCCCTCGAATTGACCAGTTGGTGGACTTAACCGCTGGCCATCAGAGGTTTAGCTTCTTGGACGCATACCGCGGCTATCACCAGATAGCCATGTATGAGCCGGACAGAGAGATCACGTCGTTCACCACCCCCAGAGGCTTATACTGCTACAAGGTCATGCCATTCGGATTGAAGAATGCTGGAGCAACCTTCCAGCGTATGGTGACAAAGATGTTCGCTCCCCTCCTGGGCCGAACTATGGAAGCCTATATCGACGATATGGTGGTGAAAAGTAAGGAGAAGTCCCAACATCTCGCCGACCTAGCAGAAATGTTTGCCATTCTAAAGCATCACAAGCTTCGTTTGAACGCTTCCAAATGCGCCTTCGGAGTCGGCACTGGAAAGTTTCTGGGATTTTTGGTTACAAACCGAGGAATTGAAGCCGACCCATCCCAAATCAAAGCAATACAAGAGCTGGAGCGTCCGAATTCCATAAAAGATGTGCAACATCTTGCCGGGATGGCAGCCGCGCTGAACAGATTTATCAGCCGGTCTTCGGATCGTTGCAGGCCCTTCTTCAAAACTTTGAAGTCCAAGTTCTTCTGGGACGAAGAGTGCGACCGTGCACTGGCAGACTTAAAAGCATATCTCTCCTCGGCCCCGATTCTGGTCACTCCTCAGCCGGGAAGAGCTGTACCTCTACGTGGCTGTTTCTCAACACGCGGTGAGCGCGGTATTGGTTCGTGCTGAGGGCATCCAGCACCTACCAATCTTCTATGTAAGCAAGACCCTGCTCCCGGCCGAAACCAGATATCTTCCCTTGGAAAAATTGGCACTGGCCCTAATGATGGCGTCAAGAAAACTGGCGCACTATTTTCATGCCCATACAATAGTAGTGCTGACCGAATTTCCACTTAAGGTGCTCTTCGAAAAGGCGGACTTCACGGGGAGAATTCTGAAATGGGCCGTGGAATTGGGCCAGTATGACATTAAGTTCCAACCACGCACCGCGATCAAAGCGCAAGCCCTTGCAGATTTTGTGGCGGAATTTGCCCCAGGAACACATCCAGTCTGTCCGGTTGATTTGGTTGGTGCGGAATTAGCACAACCCAGGATTCTGGCAACAGAGATATGCGATGGCTCGCAGCGGGAGAAGAGCAGAGCTTGCTGAAATGCAAAGGCCGACGACTCAACAAAAGAAGCACCCAGCAAAGACGTGCAAGGAGACCAGATTGAGCCTACCAAAGACTTGGAATTGAGAAGCTCCCAAAATCCGTCTGATTGCTGGAAGCTATTTCTTGGCGAGATGTGGAAGTTGTTTGTCGATGGGGCGTCCAACAGGCATGGGGCCGGGCTGGGAATTGTGCTGACTTCGCCAGATGGGCTGATTATTGAGCAAGCAATTACGCTCGGCTTCCCAGCGTCTAACAACGAGGCAGAGTATGAAGCCCTCCTCGCCGGTTTGAGAAGCGCATTGAGAATGAAAGCCACAGCCCTTATGGTTTTCAGCGACTCCAAGCTGGTGGTCAATCAGGTCTCAGGGGAGTATGAGGCAAGGGATGAAAGGATGGCCAAGTATCAAGCGTTGGTGCGAGAAGAGATCAAGAAGTTCTCTGCGATAAGAGTGGAACAGATAAACCGCGAAGCAAACAACACGGCTGACGAATTGGCTGGGCTCGCCTCCGTCAGACAGCTTTTCCTAACCCCTTGATGATAGAGTTTTTGCCTCGGCCAAGCATTGAGGAACCAGAAGCAACCGAGATACACTGCGCCGACTTGGGTCCCTCTTGGATGGACCCCATCATTGCCTTCCTGAAAGATAGAGTTCTACCAGAAGAAAAGAAGGCGGCACACAAGATCCGAGCAAAATCAGAGCGGTTTTGGCTCTCCCCATCCGGAGCCTTATATAAGAAGTCCTTCACCGGGCCGTATTTGAAGTGTGTCCACCCCGCCAGGGTGGAGGATTTTCTCTTTGAAATCCATGAGGGCATCTGCGGAAGCCATACAGGGGGCAGGTCTCTGGCGTACCGAGCAATCTCTCAAGGTTACTGGTGGCCATGCATGCAGGCAGACGCGCAGAAATACGTCCGCCGATGTGAAAAGTGTCAGAAATTTGCTCACCAGATCCACCAGCCAGCAAGGGAGTTACTCTCGCTCACAAGTCCTTGGCCGTTCGCACTTTGGGGATTGGATATTGTTGGACCACTCCCAGTGCACCGGGCAATCGCAAGTTTTTCATCGCCGCCACTGACTATTTCACCAAGTGGGTGGAGGCCGAGCCACTGGCAACCATTAAGGAAAAGGACGTTAAGAAATTTGTTTGGCAAAATGTGATCACTCGCTTCGGTATACCCAGGGCGCTCATCTCAGATAATGGCACTCAATTCGATGGGAAACTCTTTCGCGGATTTTGCGAAGAGTTGAAGATTGAGTTCTACAATTCAACCCCGGCTTATCCTCAGTCGAATGGCAAGCAGAGGCCTCAAACAAGACCATCCTGATGGGCTGAAGAAGCGGCTCGAGAAGGCAAAGGGAAAGTGGGTTGAAGAGCTTCCTAATGTGTTATGGGCATACCGCACTACGCCAAGACGGTCGACCGGGGAAACACCGTTCGCTTTGGCTTATGGTATGGAGGCCGTCATCCCATTAGAGATTGGCATGCCAACCATCCGCTCAGAAAGTTTCCAGCCAGACTTGAACAATGAGACCGTGGCACTAGAGCTGGACCTCGCTGAAGAAAGACGAGAGCGCGCATGATCCACATAGCGGCCTACAGCAGGAACTGTCCAAAAAATACAACAAGGCAGTGCACCCTAGGCTATTCAAGATTGGGGATTGGGTCCTCAGGAAGGTGCTTGGCAACACAGTGATCCCCGGCGAAGGCAAGCTCGGAGCAAATTGGGAAGGACCATACAAGGTGGTTGGTCTTGCCGGCAAAGGGGCATACCATCTGGAAGACTTAGATGGCAAGGCTATCCCAAGACCGTGGAATGCTGCAAACCTTAAGGTCTTTTACTTTAATTTGAATTTGTTGATGTTGCTTAGCTTTTTTAGATCTCTAGCCCTTTGGCATGTGATGTAAGAGATGGCAATGTTTTTGTAATGAAAATTAGTCTCTTTCTGTTTGGTATTACATTTGTCCAATGATATCACAAGACACAAAAGGCAATTATGGATGCCAGGGGCAACAACCGACCTGAAGGAAACCGGACTGTTTTCCTCGGAATGGGCAGACCGCACAAACAGTTGCGTATGGAACGATGCGCATTAGGGCCGAGCTGGTTTTGCTCGCCCAGTGGGAATGTTGGCGGCATGACCAACCTAACTAAAACATTGGTGTTTTGCCCAATGTAGGAGCCGAGCTGATTTTGCTCGGCCCATCCATCATGTTGGCGAATTGTCCAATATGAAAAACGAGCTGATTTTGCTCGGCAGAATTGCAATGTTGGTGAATTGTCCAGCAATTATACGGCCGAGCTGAGTTTGCTCGGCCTGAAATAAATATTGAATATGAACAACTTCAAAAGGCGGGTTAGTTTTTGCTCGGCCGGCCAAGTGTCCCAACCAAACAAGGCCGAGCGGATTTCGCTCGGCCAAATACAAAATATCATTTGATCTGGAAATGCAAGGAATTGCAAGGTTACTTGGAAGCGGACAGTTTGTGCGGTCTCACCGACCTGCCAGTAATTAAAGTGCGAGCAAGAAATTCAACATACACAAGCCGAACAGAAACAACAGAGTACGAGCAAAAGTTGCATTTCATTGATAGAAAGAGTTCAGTACAAAAAGGGGGGCATAGCCCGGTTACATCGCAAAACAAAGAAGATAAAAGAAGGAAATAAAAAAACAGGAAGAGAAGAAAATGCAAAGATGTTCAATCAAGATCAAGGTTTTGGTCGGCCCTTCCACCGTCAGTTCGGCGCTTAGTGCAGTTTGCTCGGGCAGGATTTCCTCGGTCTCATTGTCAGTGCCACCCACCGTGACGACGTCCCGATCAGTCACTTCATCTTCGGCATTCGGAGATGCTTCAGATGGAGTCTGCTCGGCCTGTTTCTCGGCGGCGGCCTCTGCCTCGGCCTCTTTCCTTGCCTCCGCTATCAGACGGTTCTGTTCGGCCCTGGAGTAAGCTAGCATATAGACCGGGATATAGGCAGGGGGCGGATTGTTGAACATCTCAGAATCCTGGCCAAGGCCAACTTTCTCCACGGCGGCCTTCCAGCCGCACCGGAAAAAGATGTCCTTGGTCGCTTGGACCTGCCGTTCGTAGGTTGTCTCCCCTTGCTTGTATCCTCGGTCCTCTGCTTCTTCCACCGCCTTGTCCATCGCGTCCTTGTTGGCGTCCCGCAGCTTTCTGAGCTCGGCGAGGTACCGAGCTTTGGCTTTCTTCGCGGCCTCTTTCTTGTCCGCATCGGCTCGGTCCACCTTCAGCTTCAATG
The DNA here is from genome assembly GCA_030407325.1 of Camellia japonica. Taxonomy (NCBI): domain Eukaryota; kingdom Viridiplantae; phylum Streptophyta; class Magnoliopsida; order Ericales; family Theaceae; genus Camellia; species Camellia japonica. The sequence goes on along the minus strand of JAPPVO010000031.1, from coordinate 20,386,717 downwards.
CATCCCGCTCGGCCGCAACCTCCTCTTGTGCGGCCTTGAGCTTTGCTATCTCGGCCCCGTATGCCTTGTTTTCGGCGATAGCATCTCGGAGGCTCTGACGCAGCTTAATCATACGGTCGTGCGCCAAATAGTTCTTTTGCGCGGCCTGAAAACAAGCGCAAAATCAAGCATGAGAAAACCGAGCAAAAAAACCGAACAATAACTTGAAAATGGGAAACTTACCAGCACAATCGACTTCGCCGCCGAGCGAAGGACCTTGAGGTCAGCCAGCTCGTCGTGCCTCTTCATATCCGCGGGCAGGATCAACCCCTTGGTCAAATTGAAACCAAGTGTGTGATCCTTGTCCTCGTAGACCGAGTCCTCGGCCGAGACTGCTCGGCCCTGGTAAACGAACTCGGGCGCCCAGACCGGGGGGGCAGCAGGGCCCTTGCCCTTGGATTTGCGGGCGAGTGATTGCTCGGTCTGGTCGCCGAGCTCGGTGGAGGCGACTTCGTGCAGAGTCTTCGTCCACAAGGCTTTGCCCGGCCTTCTCCCTCCTGTGCCTCTTCTTTGGCCGACCAGCTGTTGCTCGCTGGCAAGGGCAAGAATAGCCTCTGTTTGACCGGCGGGGTGGAGGATGTTCCCCCGGTTGCTTCGGGAGGTTGAGACTCACCTTCCTCCCCGGTTATCATCGACTTGATGGCTCTGATTTTTGCCATCTCCTGCTCGGCGGTCAAGGGAACCAATCTGATCGGTGGAAGAGTTGGATCGGGCTCTGGAGATGGAGCGCGCAGAAAATCAGTCACGCGACTTTTGCGCGGTGCCTGGTAATGATATGTTTGCTCGAAGCCGAGCAGGGTTGAGGCTTCTCTCTCTTCCTCAGGGACGCGGAGCAGAGCTCGGATTGCTCCGAGGTTGGCTTGGTGATATCCGCTGCCAAGTGTTTATCTGCAAGAAGAGACCAAGTGTTAGTCCGGCTAAACAAAATCATAATGAAATGCAGAAAGAAGATTGCGCGGTCGGCCGGGCTACTTACCAGCGCGGCCAAAGTCTTTCCTAATGTACCACCCCGGTATGGGTGCCTCGGTGTCCTCATAATTACCGGACACCCAGAGAAAATCGTCATCGTTCGTTTCTTTGTCCGGGTTGCCTCTATGAGCTTTGCTCGGCCCTTCTTCACTTTGAGGTACCAGCAGAGCCCGCTCTTATTCCTACTCAAGCTATACTGATGAAAATTTCTGCGAGGCCGAGATTGAGACCGTGCCTGCGGTTCAGCTCGGCGACGCCGTTTATTATCTTGTATGTGTTATTAGAAACCTGGCTCGGGCAAAGCCTTGTCTGCCTAAAAATTCGCAGATCAATGGCTGCACGGGGAATCGAAGCCCTCCTCGATAATGGAAACGACCGTGAAGGGGCACCGGTCTAAGTCTCCCCAACGGCGTGTCTCCCTTTTTGGCGAGCTCAAGGACGACGTCGTCAGGAATTTTGTACTCCTTTCGGAACTCTGCCATCGCGTCGGGCGAACTCACCATAAATCGGTACTTCCCCATTACCTCGGTCTTATTTTTGTGACTCGGTCAAAAATGTTTTGTGGTTGCTCAGGCTTTGAGCTCCACCAGTGGTGACGCTGAAGGGCTTGGTCGGTCCTATTTGTTCTGCATATTGAAAAAATAAGGGCAGGGGTTAGCCACATATATTGCGCGCTTTCTATTGGAAATAGCTCAGAAAGGTTCTAAGTGTTTGGCCAGCCCTCCACCTACCTCGGCCCATCAGGATGGCTGATTTAGCCTTTCCTTTTTTGGTGCTGGTTTTTACTCGATCTAGGAGTTTTTGATCGGTTTGCTTCTAATGGAGGTTTTAGCCCGGTCGAGCCCAGATCAAGGTATTGGCTTATGATTTCAGGTCTTTAGCCCGGCTAAACCTATCGGCCGATCTAAGGTGTATACAGTTCGGTTGCGACCTCAATACAAAGCCACAAACAGCTTTTTGCTCGGTCACAGCCCTAAATATGGATCTAAATGAGCCTTTTGCTCGGTTTTACCCAGTATTCATTTGGTTCTTCCAGTTCTTCCTAGGTTCATGGCTCCTTCACTCAACCCAAAGCAAAACAGGGGCACGAAGAGCGCCCCTTCTCTACCATTTCCCTTTTCCTAGGGTTTCCAAGATCTAAGGGTCCCAAACTAAGGAAAAACAAAGAGAACACGAAGAACACAGTGTACAAAAATGAAGAACATGCTTGAGGGCTTCAAAATGAAACAGAAAAAACGCAGTAAGGGGTTGTAGATACTTACCAAAGACGAGGGAGGGCCTCGAGAGCTTGAACACAGCGTCAAAAATGGCAAGAACAAACGAGTGAGGAAGCAGCAATGGCGAGAACAAGCGAGAAGGCAGAGAGAGTAAGGCTGGGTTAGGGTTTCTACGCAGGAAGAATGAAAAGTGAGGGGTTGGAGACCCCTCGTTGGAGCCAAAAAAGGGGGAAATGCAAAACGGCTGCGCCGTTTGAAATCCTGCGTGTGCAGGACAGCTGGGCTGTACGGCTCAATGGATGGATGCCACGTGGCACTGCCAACGCGTCTGTCAGTACGGTAGTACGACGCTTGATATGACAGCCGAGGAAATAGCCTATTGGGATAGCGCGGCGTCGTTTTGGTCCGCACTCATGATCGGCTTGGTAACGGCTCGACCGCTGCTCGGTTGTAAAAGTAAACCCAATCACGATGGCTCGGATGGGTTTAAGGGGCAATTGAGAGGGGAGATTCGCACCGAGTAGTACGGCCGAGCTAAGTTGACGGATTGCACGGCGCTGTGCCAATTTGGCTGGTAGCGTGGTCGGCAAAATGACTTGCGTGGTCGGAAGAATTGACCGACAGGCGTCTACTGGTCAGCCGAGCTGCGAGTTATACTCTGCAAAGAAGCTCAGGCCAGCGAGCTGACCGAGCTAAGCGTTGAGCTACACCGTGGTTGCGAGCAGGGCTGTTACACCCTGGACCGATCAGTCAATGAGGGCGGCTTCACGTGACCGAGATCGGAAGAAGAACGGTTGGAGGCCGGCATGCCTCCCAACCGGTTGGTCGTTGGAACCGGCCAATAATAGTTCGGTCTCGGTGGTCAAGTTTTCATCTAGTCCTGAGTCGCAGGTTGGTGGCACGTAGCACGGTTAAGTGAGTGATGGCAATTTTCCACAAATGTAAGGCCGTCGTGATACCACGGTCAAGTGCCACCTGGGCCAATGGTGTGAAGGAGAGGACAACTGCTCCACGAACGCCTCAATACCGTTAGGAAGTTCAGCGTGCGTTGGAGAAAGGACAAAACCTTTACACGCGTAAGGTGGTGAGAGGCGCGTACTGCCATCTGTCCAAGGAAGGACAACAGAGGTGGTGCGCGCACGACCTTGAGGTTCCATGGCCAGCCTAGAAATGCAGGGGGAAGACGAAGGTTACAGGTATGCGAACTCACTCTCACAAGCACTCTCTCTTTCTTCTCATTATCCTCTTCCTCAGTGAATTGACTTGAGCGTCGGAGGGTTTTTCCGGCGCACCACCGCCGGATAGCTCACCATTTTTGTGTTGCAGGGACAGACGCCGTTACCAGAAGCTTGACGTTCAAGGCGTACGGAGAGCAAAGAATATTTCGCCCCCGTACAGTTCTATATTTGTCATTAGATTCATTTCAAAAGTAAAATATAGGTAGAAATAATAGAAAATTTGAAGTCCTCCAAATGTTGATCCTTTCCTTTTCATCAATAAAATTCCCTAAATTTGTTCCTTAGGTAGCGTTGACCCAAGACTTGGAACCTTGAACTATGGGGTATGAATGTTGAATAGTCTATTATAAGCATGACATTAAAGACTTGGAACCTTGAACTACGGAGTATGAATGTTGAATAGTTTATTATAAGCACGACATTAAAGTTCTATTTGTTTAGATAAAAACTATCTTTTTAAAAAGTTTTTTTTTAATTTTTTTAATTTTTTTGACAATTAAACTTTGTACAAGAGGTTATTTGACAGTGACATATTAGAATAAGTCAGGATGCAAATATATACGCCGTATTAAGAATTGACACTTCTTCTCAGCCAAAAAAGAAGAAGGAAGAATTGATACACTTTAACTACGATTTGAAAGACATGAAATACAAACATAAATAAAATGATTACATAAATCAAGCACAAAAATTACAAAGATTTATGTTGTTTATCCCAAAATAAAGTTCTGTCCATCATCGTTGCGATTTCACTATGATTTGAAAGAATTATAGTACAAGATTGAAAAATGCTGCAAGTCAACTATAAATACATAGTATTAGAGTAATATGACAGAACTGTGAAATATAAAAAATTATCCTTAGTTGTTAGTGTTTGGTGTTTACGAGGATCCATCCTACCTTAAAGATCATTCTTATATAATATAGTTTTTATGGCAACACGTTTAGATTAGTATTTGATAACATTGTTAGTTTTTTTATTTTTTGTAAATGTGAAACAAGAAGTATTTTTAAAATAAAAAAATAAAGGCAAAAAACTTGTTTGATATGCACAAATATATTAAAAACATATAATAATAATAATAATAATAAAAACATGTTTAATGAGTCGACTCCGCTACGTAGCTCGAATATCAACGGCTCGAATGACTCGAAATCCCAAAACGACGTCATTTTAAGATGTTTTTTAATTCTCTTACCGATAAGATAATATTTTCCGTACCATTCGAGCCATTCGAGCCTCACTTTCTCAAGCTACGGAGCATTTTCCTTAATGAGTTGACAAAATTAATGATAAGAGATGGGGATGTTGGCGGAGACTGGTGTTAGGGTAGTTGAAAGTGGACGAAGTTAGTAGTAGGTAGTGGGGGTGGCCACGTCGGAACATTTTTAAAATATAGGATAAAAATATTTCTAGTTTGGGAGTTTTTAAAATTTGTTTCACTTGTTTTTAAGAAAACCAGGCAATAATGCTAAATTTTTTTTGTACGTCTTTTTATAAAAATTAAAAAAAATACTAAAAAATTAATTTTCAAACGAACCCTTAATTTATTTTTGGCAAAGTCTTTTGTCAAAGCTTATTTTGCGTTCTAATTTTTTGCAAAAATAGATTTCTAGTCTCTTGGTAGATTTGCAGACTTAATATGAGCTTTATCGTATTTCAGAAGCAATTTGTTAGTATTTGTGGGAGCCAAAATTAAATAGAAGTCCGAAAAGGTAAACGGGGCCCAAAGAAGTTCAATCCAACTAGGCCCAATATGAGACCGGCTTGTTGGGCTGATTCAGAGCCGAGTAAACATCATGGGAGAAAGCAGTGGCCGAATTACAAATCTCTCCTTTGAACAGTCAAGCCGAATAATTCAGATACATCGGCATTGACTTGTCGAATGGAAACTAACTCGTTTCCATAGAGTGCAATGGGGAAGTGGGCCTTGATAGAGGAAATGATGAGAAAATGCATAATATGTGATAAAAACCCAAATGAGAAACTCTATAAAAGGAAAGTAAGGTGAAAGAGAAAGGTATGTTCTAACAACTTGCACTCTAAGAAACCAAGGCACTTCTTCTTTCTAAAAAGTCTAACTTGCTTGTCAGAGTGTTAATTCCGGCAACCCTGACCGGAGCTTTTCTTCTGTTTCAGGCAGTAGCACAAGGATCTTTCAAGGGCTTGCTTGGATAAATAAGTATCCCAAATCCATTTCCTCACAATTGGTGTCGTTTGTGAGAATACTCAAACTCATCCATGGCAGACCTAACTCAAGATCCTTCGGTCATGGGAGACAGTATCCTGCCGGGAATAGTGTTCGGTCCCGAATAAACCTCCGTAAGAAATCTTTGAACTTTGACCTAGCAACTCCTTCGTTACTTTCAACATCAGTATAAGATGCCATGCAACCCTTATCAGTCAAGTAAAGTGCAACAAGCAGCGCTTAGAAAACATGGCGGCTGATAACGAGCACCTACGCCAAGAGCTAGCGAAATCCTAGCAGATTGCACGGCAACGGAGTCGGTCACTAAAAAAAGGAAAGCTAAACAGAGACATCAGCGTCTGAGGCACAGTGATATTATCAGTACACCGCCATCATCGAATGATGAACCCAGAAAACGAGGCCGAGTGGACGCTTCTAGCTCGTCGGATGGAGCCCGAGAGTATGTCACAACCGTAAAAGGACAAATAATGATTTAGGCTTGAAAGACAGGCACAATCATTTCGTACGACATATAGCCAAAGTTGTCTTGCCCAAGAAGTTCAAAGCACCCTTGTTCACTCTGTAGGACGGGAAATCGGATTCTACCGATCACGTTCGTCATTAAAAACAGGCCATGACATTGCATGCAAATGACGAAGCACTCATGTACTGGATCTTCCCCAGCTGTTTGGGACTGCTCGCCGTCAGGTGGTACTACAAACTTGAACCGACTTCAATCGAAAGTTTCCACTAACTCCACAAGTCCTTCAGGGCCAGATTCATCACTAATGAAACTCAACCTAAACAGGCAGACTCCTTTTGGGCCATGAAGATAAAACAGGGAGAAACCTTGTGCGAATACTCAGCTCGCTATTGGGAATGCTTCAATTTGGCAGATGATGGTTGCAATGATTTCAAAGCAATCACTGCCTTCAAAATGGGACTACATCCTGATAGTCCACTTAGGAGCTCACTGACTCGGAGGCCTCCTAAAACAGTCTGGTCCCTGATGAAGAAAGTCAAAGAATACTGCAAAGTGGAAGATGATGTAATCAGGACTAAAGTCGGATTGTAGGTGGAAGAATCGGCAACACCTGTTGTGGTATAACCTCTAACCATCATACTACCAAAGAGAAGCCCCCTAAGGAGAAGTCCTGAAGCAAGAGGTTGATCAAGAAGAGAAAATCGCCGAGATTCGTGTCTGCAAGGCGAACAATACCAAGTAAAGAACAGACATTCTAAGCTGCCGGAAAGAAAGTATACTGAATTCTCTAAACCAATCAGCAAGATTCTGAGCAAAGTCTAACATTAGCCTTTCTTTAAATGGCCGAGTAAGATATTCGGGCCCCTTGACAAGAGGCACGGGGATCAGAGATGCGAGTACTATAAAGACCATAGGCACATGACCGACAGATGTTACACTCTAAAAGATCATCTAGAAGAGTTGGCCTAGAGAGGCTGACTAACTAAATACCTACCAAAGACGGCGAACATACCAGGTGTGCTTGCTATACGCTCTGACACACCATCGCTCGGCGTGATCCACATGATATACAACATACCCCCCATCAAACGAAGTAAATGTGGTTCGACTGCAATCCTCCAGTTCCATTCCTAAATCTGATATATCAACCAAACAACCTCGTTTGTCAAACGAAATCAGCTTTCAAATGCAGATCTCAAAGGCGTCACCATTCGACATGACGACGTCCTTGTAATCAAGTTGTGAGTCAATAAGTTTGCCGTTGAGTGCATCCTGATCAACCAAGGGAGCACCTCTGAAATAATGTACTACAAAATATTTCTAAAACTTGGCCTTAGAGACACAAACCTATTGCCAGCCGAGTATCCTCTTTTTGGCTTCAATGCCAATCTAGAGTACCCCCTAGGAAAAATTGTGCTACCAGTGCGTGCGGGCACCAGAACACTAGAGGTTGAATTCCTAGTTGTGAAACTCCCCTCACCCTACAATATAATCATGGGTCGAACGTGGCTTCATGCAATGCAAGTTATACCAAGAACTTACCATTAGTTACTCCGTTACCCAACTCGATATGGAGTTGAGCAAATCCACGGTTCACAGAGGTCAACAAAAGAGTGTTACCTTTTGGCCCTGGTCAAGAAGCCTAAGGACTTAGAAGTAAACTTGATCGAAGTTCTGAACTAGGAGAGTCTTAAGGATGTTGGAAAAACCCCGGCTGACAAAATTATGGAGGATCTAGATCGAATGACAATCAAAGAGGATCCTAAAAGATTCTTCCTAATCGGCATGGGTCTTAATGTTGCCGAAACGACAAGAGCTAATATCTTTCCTTCTCAACTATATCGACATCTTTACATGGACATCGTATGACATGCAAGGAATCGACCGAACCATTGCAATCCAAAGCCTAAATGTTGACTCAGAAGTCAAGCCAGTCATTAAGAAGAGTCGCCGTTTAGCCACCGAACATGCCCACTGCCTTAATTGATGAAATCAATAAGTTACCAGAGGCTGGGGCAATCCGGGAAGTTACTTATCTCACCTGGTTGTCTAATATCGTCGTAGTGAAGAAGAAGACAGGATCATGGCAAGTTTGCATGGATTTTATAGATTTAAATAGATCATGCCCAAAGGATTGCTTTCCTCTCCTTAGAATTGATCAACTCGTCGGCACAACTACCCAACACCAGTGCATGAACTTCTTGGATGCTTACAGGGGGTATCATCAAATTGCCATGGATCTTGTTGACCAAGACAAAATGACATTCCTTACCCCAAGCGAGACCTACTGCTACAAGGTCATACCCTTCGGATTGAAGAATGTTAGGGCAACATATCAAAGACTAGTCACAACCATGTTCAAAGACCAACTCGGCAAAACTATGGAGGTCTAGATCGACGACATTGTAGTAAAATTTAAAGCAAAGGAAGATCATTTGGCCGACCTTGCTACGACCTTTGAAATTCTTTAGAGATACAAAATAAAACTCAACGCCTCCAAATGTGCATTTGGCATTGGGTCAGGGAAGTTCCTCGGCTACGTAGTAAATCATCCGGGGATCGAGGCGAACTCAAAACAGATCAAAGCTATTGTGGAACTCAGTTTACCAGAGTTGGTCAAAGGAGTGCAGAAATTGATGAGAATGGCTGCAGCTCTTAACATATTCATCAGTCGGTCTTCAGATCGATGTAAGCCATTCTTTCAAACACTCCGATAGGGAAGGTCATTTTAGTGGACTCCGAAATGCCAAATCGCTTTAGATGGCTTGAAAAACTACCTCAGTGCCGCCCCACTTTTGACGTTGTCTACACTAGGAGACGTGCTCATATTATATTTGGCAGTATCTAAGCGGACGGTCAACGCCATTCTACTCAAGAAAGAACTTGGAGAGCAGAAGCCTATTTTCTATGTTAGCAAAGCAATGGTAGATGCCGAGACCCAATATTTACCCTTAGAGAAATTAATTCTGGCTCTTGTCGTGGCTGCAAGGAAGTTAATGCATTACTTTCAGGCCTACACTATAAAAGTACTGATAGACCACCCTCTCTGTTCAGTCATTCGAAAAGCAGAGTCGTCAGGACAAGTCTCCAAATAGGTAGTGGAGCTTGGACAATATGATATTCAAATTGCACAAAGGATAGCTATTAAAGGGCAGGTCCTGGTAAATTTTGTAGTCGAATTCACCATGTAACCAGATTTGGACCCTCAGCCCTAGTTGGCCTCTAATCCATTACCACAATAGAGAATATATGTCGGGGGTATTTGGCAAACTATATTGTGACGGGTCCTCTAATCAGCGAGGCAGTAGGGGTCGGAGTTATGATCATGACACTTGAAGGAGCAGTGATCGAACAGTCTGTTAAACTCGACTTTAACATATCCAACAATGAGGCCGAATATGAAACCCTATTGGTTAGCCTCAGAAACTCACTGCAGATGAGAGCTAAGCGAATGCAAGTGTTTTTTGATTCAAAGTTAGTCATCAATCAGTTGAAAGGCGAGTATACAACTAAAAATATTCGTATGACGGCTTACGTGAGAGTGGCCAACTCTTTGCTTGAGAAATTTGACTACCACGAACTTAATCAGATCATTGGGGACCAAAATACGCATGTTGATGCCCTCGCCTATTTGGCTTCAGCTGTCAACTCCAAAGTCAAGTGAACCATTGAAATGGGTTTTTTACCAGAGCCGAGCATCAATGTCGTCGAGCTACCCACTATAAATATCATCCATGGGGGTCCAAGTTGGATGGACCTGATTACAACATTACTTTCTTCAGATACATTACCGAAGGACAAAAAAGAAGCTCACAAGCTATGCAACAAGGCCTTGAGGTATTATCTAGACCCACAAGGCAAGCTCTATAAAAAGTCTCTTTCCGGGACTTACCTGGAATGCATCCACCTGGATAAATTTGAAGACTTCTTGGCCGAAGTACATGAAGGTAGTTGTGGCGCCTATTTGGGAGGCAGGTCGTTAGCTCATCGAGCTATTACTCAAGGATATTGGTAGCCGACTATACAAAATGATGTCGAGGAGTATGTAAGGAAATGTGAATGATGCCAAAAGTTCTTCCCTCTAACACATCAACCCACCAAAGAATTAAACTCTGTGACTAGTCCTGACCTTTTGCTCAATGGGGACTGGACATCATCAGAACATTGCCAAAGGCTCCTGGCAACAAACGGTTCTTGATCGTTGCAACCAACTACTTCACAAAATGGGTTGAAACCGAACCATTGACACACATATAAGACATAGATGTCAATCATTTTGTATGAAAAAAACATCATCACTCAATTTGGCATACCTAGGGTGCTTATCTCAGACAATGGCATGCAATTTGATTGCAGTGTATATCGAGAGTAATGGCTAGGCTGAAGCTTGCAATAGTCTTGGATGACATCAAGAAGTGCTTAGAAAAGGCCAAGGGCAAATGGGTTGAAGAATTGCTGAGTGTATTTTGGGCTTATCGTATTACACCGAAGTGATCCATAGGGGAAACACCGTTCACTTTATGCTTTGGCAACGAGGTTATTATCCCCCTCGAAATCGGCCTACCAACCCTTCGATCAAGGGCTTTTGATACAGGCTATAATGGCATGATGTTGGCCTTAGATATGGACCTACTTGACGAACGCCGAGATCGAGCCCTTGTGGCTATGGCACGATATCAGCAACAACTGGCCAAGTCATACAATCAACGAGTATATCCACACCGATATGCTTCTGGTGAGTTAGTACTTAAAAAGGTTTTAGCCACAACCAAGAATCTGGCTGATGGAAAACTCAGCCCCAACTGGAACGGTCCGTATTAGGTTGATTCTATTGCTGGGGCAAGGACATATCAACTTTCAGATATGACTGGTAGGAAGTTACCCCAGCCTTGGAATTCAACTCACCTCTGCAAGTTTTATCATTAGTTTTACCGAATGTAACTCTTTTTGCACTCTTGGGGTGTAATTACAGTGTACCAGTGTTACCATGTGTTTTGTTCATATTCATCTGTGCTTTGTCCGCCTTTTTCGCCGTGGTGCCCTTCGTGCTCGGCATGCGTGTATGTTCAGCACAAAGCGCCAACAAAAGTCTTCGAATTCAGAGCGCCTTTCGTGCTTGGCATGCGTGCATGTTCAGCATGAAACGCCAACAAAAGTCTCCAAATTTGAAGCACCCTTCATGCTCGGTATGCGTGCATGCTCAGCATGAAGTGCCAACGAAAGTCTCCGAATTTGGAGCACCCTTCGTACTCGGCATGCGTGCATGTTCAGCATGGAGCGCCAATGAAAGTCTCTCAATTCAGAGCCCTCTTCGTGCTTGGCATGCGTGCATGTTTAGCACGAAGTGCAAACGAAAGTCTCCAAATTGGGAGCGCCCTTCTTGCTCGGCACGCGTGCATGTTCAGCACGAAGCACCAACGAAAGTCTCCAAATTCGGAGCACCCTTCATGCTCGACATGCATGCATGTTCAGTATGCAGCGCCAATGAAAGTCTCGAATTCAGAGCGTTCTTTGTGTTCGACATACATGCAACAGTTTTTAAAATCCATTTTTAGTAAGAACAAATAGACAGAGTTGAATCCGTGAACGATGCCAAGCACAATTTTTATTATCATAACCAAATTTGATCGGAATACATTATGGGTATATTTATCCTAAAATCACTTGACATTCTACTTATAAGAAATTAAAATTAAAAATCAAACTAGAATCGACTGCGGCGACTAAGTCTTTTCAAGATTGGCAACCTCTTCCTCATCGTCCGTTTTCTCGGCGCCATAGGCTTTAAATGGCATGGCATAGCTGTTATATAGTGAAGACCCTGAATCTACACCCGCCACTTGCAAAGCCTTGACCTAGCCATACTTGAAGCCGCGATTCTTGCATCGGCAAACATCATCGGTGAGTTCCTCCTTTGTCCTATCAATGCCGATCTTCTGCCCTTCATGGAATCCCCTATTGTAAGCTCGAAATTCTATGGCCTCGTGTGCAAAAATGTTGGCAATATCTCTATCGGCTATCGTATGATCTAATAGGCGTTGCGTAAGCGAATCTTTCGGAGGGTTCGCTACACCATCCACTTTGAATTCGACAATCTTTGCCTTCCAGCCTTGTTCTCGGCTCACTTGATAGACTCCTCTAATCGGCACTCCAAATTCCGTATACAACCATCTTGGTGATCAATTTCTTTTTGAGCAGCGCGAAGACGCATGCCAATTTCATAGGAGCTATAAAGCCCCTTAACAGCCTTATGAATTCACTTTGTGAACACCTCATAGTCACCTCAGTTGGCCACTAACTGGTGAACTTCGAGAGGAAATATTTGCCAAGTGAACTCAATTGCCACGTTTGGATCATGGACGATCGAATCAGCTTTGGTCATTGGTTTGTTTCCAATAAAAACTAAAAAATTTAAAGGCTGTGGTAGTTTGCTTGGCTCATTATGAACTGAGGATGGGATGCATGTAGTTCTCGCATTTCCCTCCTTTGCATCCCACTCCTGGCGGATCTGCTTAGTTCATCTCTTATGGGTGATCTACTTCGTCTTCTAGGTGACTTACGCTTGTCCCTTTCTTTTCCTCCAGCTCCTCCAATTCCTTGGCGAGCAGCATCATTGCGAGCTTCTTGATTCATCTTAGTGTCTAGCTTTGCTAAGCTTTTTCCTTCTCTTCTGCTGTTGTAAAAAAGCCTACCTTACATACGCGATCTTGAATACCTTAGTGAAGAAATTTCTCAGCATACAGTTTTGCTCAGATTTTTCTTTGCAAAGACTAGCCCTCTTTGTGCAATGCAACAACTCATTTAAGGCACTTATGGGTGGCTGCAAATATCGCTTGGCATTAACTACACGCACTACATTCGATGCCCCATAAATATCACCACGTGCGCAACATCACGTTATTGTGAAAGGCCGGTAGACAATATAATACGCGGCGCATATGCAATGTTCTTAACTGGGGTAGGGGCAGATATATGAATCTATTCGGTATGAAATGTATTCGGTGGCAGAAAATTGCCGAATTAACATCCAGTGCCCCACTCGATCACCTGGTCCTTACATCGAATCTACATGTCCATAGACAATATAATACTTGCGTATATGCAACGTTCTCAACTGAGGCAGGGGCAGATATATGGATCTATTCGGCATGAAACGTATTTAGGGGCAGAAAATTGCCAAATTAACATCCAGTGCCCCACTCGATCACCTGGACCTTACGCCGAATCTACATGTCCATAGACAATATAATACTCGCCGTATATGCAACGCTCTCAACTGGGGTAGGGGTGGATATATGAATCTATTTGGCATGAGATATAGAAGAAACAAACTAAAAAATGGTGCCGAATTGGTATTTAATACTCCATTTTAGCACTTGTTGCACTAGATTACTTGGTCTTTGAGCCAAATGAAGATATGATTTTTATCACTTTGCACAACTCATATCCATCTCATAACGCCAATCTTGAGATTTGTCAACAAGTGTTTAGTAAATGTTAATTAACATTAATAATCCAATAAAACATAATTTGATGCACAGTGGACTTTTTTTCATTAATAAACTGATTTAGTACATGTGTTTCACTTTATACATGGAAACAGCCCATACACACTAAAAATAAAAATAAAACCTAGAAATGAGCAATACAAAAATCAACTAGAGTAACTAAAATTAAATCTAAGGAGACCACTATAAGTTCCACGTAGCCGTCAGCTTCAAGATTTCCTTAAATTTCCTCAGGGTCCGACTCCAAAGGCTCTACTTTTTCTTGCTCATATGGAATCGGCATCTGTAGTGTGACTTTCATGGCTGCTAAGGCTTTGAGTTAGCATGCTTGAAACCCCTTATTTTCAAACTTAAGGCCTCATTGGCATATTTTTCTGTAATCGACATTTCCCCGGCCTCAAAGGCTTTGGTAGCTGCCGACTGTGCTTCCTTAGATGTCGACTTAGCCTACTGGAGTTCAACCTTGAGTCTCTCCAAATCCACTTGTGTCATCTTTAAAGTGGCATCTATGAAGTTTGCTCGCTCTTTGGCGGCACGACGCAACAAATCCACATGCCTTGTCTTCTCTTCCTCCGTAGTGGTTTTCACGTGCTCTTCTTCAACCTCTTGCGCCTGGCCTCAGCCTTCTACATTTAATGGCCAGATCGGCTATAGCTAATTTAGCCTTATTTTTCTCGACCAACACCGTAGCCTTTAACAAATTGATTAATTCCACGGCACCATGTTGGCGACGGTCAATTTCTATAATTTGTTCGTGGCCTACAAAAAAAAATAGAGAAGATCAAGGAAACCAGGCATAACTGAATGTTAAAAACAAAATATAGTACACTAACCGGAATGGCTGATTACGTGACCAAGGCGATCGAAACCACATCCGGTTCGGTACGAAGTGCAGCTTTGTCAACAGAAAAGGTGATGGCTGTGGCCACACCTAACACCACAGGAGGATCCTTCAGTGCAGAGGCGCAGTTGGAATTACTGATCCTTTCACCTTCGGCTGGATCACAAATGGCGCCGCGAGATCAAGAGTAGGGATGGCAACGGCGCGGGGCAGGGCCGGGGATCACACTCCCCGTCTCTGATCCCTGATGGCAAAAATTTCCCCAGCCCCGGCCCCGATCCCGATGGGGAACCTCTCACCGTCCCCTTTCCCGCCTCCTAACGGGGATCGGGTTTCCTTGACCCCGAAAATTTCCCGGCCCAAAAAAAAAAAAAAAAGAAGCTCCAGTTGCAGATCTAACACCACAATCACAACCAACTCAAAACCCTAAACAGAATCAAAATAAAAATCACCTCTTTATACCACAATCACAATCACAATATAACACAATCAGAATCAGAAGTTGAGTTGTAAAACACACATATATAGATATGCACACTCATGGACACACACACACACACACACAAACAGAGAAAAAAAAAATAGATCTAGATTTGAAATGGTAGAGTTCATGGAGGGCTCTACCATGCTCGACCGATCTCGTTTTCCCTGGAGTAAATATACAGCGGTGAGGATCTAGAGAGGGACGACAGACAGGGGTAGTGCGGTGCGTCGTGGCGTCGAAGGAGGTGGTGATATCGGAAGAGGCAACGCGTCGGAGGATGAGACGAGTTGACTTTGGATGCAGAAGAGAGAGAGAGAGAGAGAGAGAGAGATGGGTTTGTTGTATCAGTGAAGATGGGTTTGTATGTTAACCAAAGAAGATGGGTTTGTATCAGTTTTGAGAGAGAGAGAGAGAGAGGTGGGTTTGTAAGGGAGAAGAGAGAGAGAGAGAGATGGGTTTGTTGTTTGTATCAGTGAAGATGGGTTTGTATGTTAACCAAAGAAGATGGGTTGTATCAGTTTTGAGAGAGGTAGTCTTTTTATATATATATATATAGAGGTAAAACGGTAATTTTATTTCGGGGACAAACCGGGCCGAGGACGGGGACGGGGACGGGGCTTGGACACTTATCCCCGTCCCCGGTCCGAAATTGTTTGGGGATTAATTTTTGAATACCATCCTCGTCCCGTCGGGGGTATTTTTCAGGGAAAAACTGCTCAAATCGGGATCGGGGGGTCGGGTCCCCGTCGGGCCGGGTTCAAATTGCCATCCCTAATCAAGAGTGGGAGAATGTCAGTTGTTCAACAATCTTAGAGGATTCAGCAAGGTGCTTCTCACCCCTCTATTCAGCCACCGTTTCCTCAGCCATTGACTCCAAGATAAGTTATGCCGATTCAACTGGGGTAGCTTCAGTGACTTTAGTCACCACTGGAGGAGGAGCTTCTTGACTGCCCTCAGTGCTTGTTTCTTTTTTCCATGCCACCATCTTCTCAGCGTTCCTTCTCTTGGCAAACTGAGCAAGGGATTCAGAAGCCAACTTGTTCAGAAGCCAAGTATAGCTCTCTACTTGGTTGATCTTCAACTTGGCGAGAGTCCAACTTGACATTTGCATCTTGCACAAGTACTTGTTTTTCAAACTCAGCGGCCTTGATCGACACCCTGCTTGGCCTTGCAATCACCGTCGCTGGCTTGCTCACTGGGCGATGACTCCCCTAGTCCAATATCCCTTAGATTAACAAAATTTGGAAACACGAGAGCCGCGAGATATTTTCTCCTCTCGGAATGGGGATATGATCGGCCGTAGTGAACGTTGCATAAAATGGGTTATATTTGAGCAAGACATGGGCGGCCCGACCTTGTCCTTACAAGTTAGGCCGACCAACAAAGCCCAGGACAATTTTTACTTGAGCGAGCACAATCTCGTTTGCAGAAGTGAGGGACTTTTTGAGATCGTTGCTTGCACGAGAGATGGTTAGTATACAGAATGAATGTCGAATAAAATCAGAAGTTAGTATGAAATAGTCGGTGACCTGGTTCACCTTTACGCTTGGGCACAGGAGTTAGGTGATCTTCTCCCTCGTCGAACTCCTAATTGCCTCAAGCAGCAACCATTACGTCATTCACTCTTTTGCTAGAGTTGGCAAACATTGTGACTAGATGGTGATTGGCATCCTTTGCTCTAAGAAAATATTATCCTTGCCGACCAGAAGATTTGGCAAGGACGTAGCAATGCCGAATAATTGGAATTCCTAGGTCGAGATTGAGATAGCAATTCAACTCTATGATGTCCATTATGATTCAGTAAAAGTTTACGTTTGGTTGAGAATGAATCAAACCCCAATAACGCAAAACAGACCTAAGGATAGGATGAAGGTGAAAACATACACCTCTCTTGGTAATCACCAAGAAAGGGAAAACAATGGTGTTTACAACAGTCCTCTCCATATCAGCCTCTCTATCTCTAACTAGGGATAGCTGAACGTCGTTGGGGATAGAAAAGTGACAACGAAAAGCGGCGATTCTATCCTCAGAAAGAAGGGCCTTTAAATGATTCGCCATGGGAGGACTAGAATGGAAAACATAGTAGAAGAAACACAAAGGACTGAAAGTGCAAAATAGAAGAGAGAATGAAGCTTAGAAGACTTACATAAAGAAACGAAAAGATCGTGAGCAATAGGAGGAGTAGAAACAGTTGTAGATGAGGTCCTGAAGTTAAAGGGTTGCAAGTGCTTAGCCAAAATGAAATCCCACATGAAATGAAGAGGTGAAGAGATTTCAAATCGCATTAAATGAAGGAAGAGTGCGAAGATGTGGGAAACAATAATTATTCCTCACCACGTCTTTTTTGACACGTCAGTATTGAATGGGCGTGTCCGCCGCATTCCCATATTCCAAAGCGCCTCAAATGTCAAAATGACAAGTGACTTGATCTCTCGGTGACCAAATATGTTGACCACTAAGATTCATGAGCAGCCAAATACTCGAAGGGCAATTGTGGGAGTCAAAATTAAATAGAAGCCCGAAAAGGTGAACAGGGGCCAAGGAAGTTCAATCTAATTGGGCCCAATCAGAGACCAGCCCACTAGGCTAATCTATTTCGCTGAATCAGAGTCGAGTAAACATCATGGGAGAAAGCAATGGCTGAATTACAAATTTCTCCTTTGAGCGGTCAAGCCGAATAATTTAGGTACATCAGCATTGACTCGTCGAGTGGAAACTAACTCGTTTCCATAGAGTGCGATAGGGAAGTGGGCCCTGACAGAGGAAATGATGAGAAAATGCATAGTATGTGATAAAAACCCAAATGAGAAACTCTATAAAAGGAATGCAAGGTGAAAGAGAAAGGTATGTTCCAACAACTTGCACTCTAAGAAACCAAGGCACTTCTTCTTTCTAAAGAGTCTAACTTGCACATCGGAGTGCTAATTCTGGCACCTCTGATCGGAGCTTTTCTTCTGTTTCAGGTAGCAGCACAAGAATCTTTCAAGGGCTTGCTTGGATAAAGGAATATCCCAAATCCATTTTCACATAGTATTAATGGACACCATTTGGGGGTAAATATTGTTTTAAGAAAAACAAATATTGTACAATTATGATAACCCTAAATTTTCAAAAAATAAAATAAAATAATACATCAACTATGAAGTAGTAGGACCCAAACTTGTTTGATTTTGATTGATTTTTTAACAATTGAGTTTTTTTTTTAAAACTTTTTTTAGTAATTTTTTTAATATTTTAAGAAATTTTTTTACTTTTGTAAATGAACCTAAAAAAAATATTTTTGAAAAATATTTAAAAATCACTAAATACACAAGAATATGAAAATGTACTGAATTTTTATATTTTTTTATATTTAGTGAATTTTTAATTTTTTTTTACAAATATTATACTTTTTACGTGTATCTAAAATAGGTGCATTTAAAAAGTAAAAAAAATAGTATTAATAATATTTAAAAAATTATTAAAAATAAAAATAAAAACTCAATTTTTAAAAAATTAATGTAAATTAAGCAAGAATTTTTGGTAAAATATTTTACTTTTTTCCAAATGTTATTCTCTTAATGTTTGTTTGCTTCTCTTTCAGATTTTGGATGTGATGAATCCAATTATAGTGAGAAGATATACTTTGAACTTTCTCATTGACCTACATTGTGGGAAATAGAAAAATGTTTCAAACCCCCTTTCCCTCCCACCCCCTTTGACCCCCTTTCCCTCCCATTGGCTAGTTTTTTTTTTTTTTTTTCCAATCACCACCCGCCACGTGTGTGTGGGGGTGGTGGGGGTGATGATTGGAGGAGGTCTCTATCAATGCTGGTGGGAAATATTACTTGAAACAGAAAACCCTTGAAAAGTGCATTATGTGAAGCTATTTTCACTTATGCGCCCACCAAGCTGCAAACACATGTCAAGTCATCCATCCCTCTTAATGCCAACATTTGAAAGAGTGATTCTACTTACATTATTAGTTTATCTCTTTACATTTTTTATGAGATTTTTTTCTTTTCAATTTTACTCATGGGTAAAATTATCTCTAACGACAAAAGACTAAAATTAAATATATTTTATTATCTCCTTACACCCACTACTCTTCAATCTCTACTGCTCTTCTTTCCTTCTCATTTTTTCTTCTCTGCTACACATCTCTTTTCAAAATTTGAGAATCATAGTGTTTTGATCATAGAAGAAAACAATGGATGAAGAAACGGTGGTGAAGAACCATAAAAAAAAAAAAGGTGAAATTGTGAGTTTATATATATATATATTATATTTGTTTGGTAGGTTTTAAATTTAGTTTTTTGATAAAGTTCTTCAACTTTTGTTCATTGTATCAAAATCAAACAAAATAAAATAGTTCAGAATCATATTGCCGAACAAAAAATATATGTCCAGTAACCCACTGCCGAATAAAAGATACATTTCCAGTAACCCAAGGTCGAATGTTTTTAATTTGTTCAGTTACTCATTACCATGCATTTCTAGATTTTTTTTATTTATTTATTTATTTTTTGCTCGGAATGATTTTGCTTCTGCTCATTGCAATGCAAGTACTGCATTATTAGTGGACTACAGTCATGAATTCATTACAAACGAGATTTGTTAAGTTTTTTTTTTACGAATATGATTTATTGTTATTTTTAATTTGTATTGAGTTTTATTAATAACTTTAACGTATAAATGTATTTATCATCTTTAAATTTTTAGTGGTCGACAAGCATTAATTAAATGGGCTTCTGATATTGAGAAGAAGATTGAATTTCTCATTGTCATAAAGACATTACATGCGGAAGGCAATAGCAAATAACCAAGACTTACACTTGTTTGTGAGAGAAGTGGTTGCTATAGAGACAACAAGAAGATCAAGGGGGAATAATTAAGGTTGATAGGTTCTAAAAAGTGTGGATGCCTATTTCTATTAAGGGGGAAAAAATTACTTACAAATAATGAATAGATGTTGCATGTCTTATGCGGAGTGCACAATCATCTGACTGCTAAACATCTTGAAGGGCACTCATTTGTTAGTAGGTTATCTGAGGAGAAAACATCCTTGTTAGTTGAAATATCAAAGAGTATGGTGCAACCAAAAGAGATATTGATTACATTGAAAAAAAGGGATGCCTTTAATGCAACAACAATGAAGACAATTTACAACGCATGTAAAGCGAAAGGTGGTTGGATAAATTTATTTTAGTTCGGTAACATAACACTAGAGTAATCTGTAAATGTACAGCGACGGGTGACTGGACAAATTTGTTTTAATTCAACAAATTTATCACTGAACAAGCACTTCACAAATGAGCTCCAACTAATTTCTTGTTATGTAAAGTAAAATCATCCAATCGAACGGTAACAAATGGCTGGAAAAAAACTAATTTGTCTAGTAATACGACATTGGAGTAATTTAAATTCTTTAGCATTGTATTACCGAAAGCTATTGGTGTAAAAAGACAAAACCGAAAGGGTTTTAAAGAATTTTTAATTTGGGGTTAGTTTTAATAGTGTAATGGGCGTAATGTGAATCACATTTTTTTTAGTGGTATAATGAGATGGAGGGTGTAAAGAGGTAAAGTAGTGGTGTAAGTAGAATCACTCCCTCTGAAATTGCCATTTTATTCTTCTAGTGTGCAATTATTTATGGGTAAATTACACTTTGCCCCTTTATGTTTGATCACCTTTTTTACTTTGACTAGTAAATTTTTTTCCCCCACTGTGGCTCTTCATATTTCAAGTTTTTCCTAGTTTATTCTTGAAACTAATTTCTATTAAAAATTAGACAGAAAATGACACATTTACAGTCACGTGGTATAAAAATATTTTATTATATATAACTCACATCTCTAATATAAACTTAAACTCCAATATAACCATATATTTTCTTATGTTATGTGACAGTTATTATGACATTTTTTATTTAATTTTGAACAAAAATTAGCTTTAGGAGTAAACTGCAAAAAATTTGAAATATAAAGGGTTAAAGTGAAAAAAAATAAATTTTAAGGATCAAAGTAAGAAATTGACTAAACATAAAGGAAGTAAAATGTAATTTACCCATTATTTATTTAATATGTCACATCTATACTATTATATCAAAACACAATTCAAAAGAAGATTTGTCATGATTTTATACTCATAAAATAATCCTATGCATAATTGTCATGTTCTCAATCTTAACTGCTTTAAATATTTGTCATAATTAGTTTATTTATACAGAGTGTGTGCTTTACACGTCTAGTATGATATACATACAAATAATAATAATAATAATAATAATAATAATAATATAATAATAATAATAATAAATAACTGATGAATACTTATATCAACCCACCAAACCCTTCCTTATTAGACATCTAAAGTAGGCATATCTCTCTTATAACCTTCTAGAAATTCCTCTGGTTGGATTCCTTTCCTAGTAATCTCCCTAAAGTGAGATATGCCAATAAAAATAAATAAATAAAATAAGTGAGACATATCTTTAATTGTAGTAATTTCCTTTTTTAACTAATACATTTTAAATTTTATTAAATTTAAAATAATTTATTATTCGATTTGTTTAGCAGTTTTAGTTCTATAATTGTCGTTAATTCATTTCAGCCATAAAATAAAAAAATAAAAACCTCTAGTAGTATCATCAGTCCTTTCGTTTTCATCTTTTGATTTCCTTAAATTTGTTTGGTTGGTAGATTTTTCTTACTCAAAGACCCAAGATATGAAATCCTTCTAATCATCAATTCAAATTGAGAGAAAGTTTAGCACCAAATCCCATTTTTTGGATTTTATGGTTGAGGAGTCAACACAAATAGTAAGTTATGATTTGGTTTTATGAGATTTTTCAATTTGGTAGAAAGGAGAGATTTACATGAGATTTTAAACGCGTTAAGAATAAATAAAAAAAAAAAAGTTTTTTTAGATATTTTATGTACATTTGTATTGAATGTAATGACTAAAACATCAATTTGTTTTATTGGTTTTACTTAATGAAAATAGGAAAATGATTTAGATTAAAAACAAATCAAAAAATAATATTCAAATACAAATTTTGTATAAAATTTGAGAGAAATCAATATAACAGTGATATCATATCATTATCGATACATGGTATCATTAACCAATAGTAAGACAACATATAGAGGGTGAATCCTACTTGTCAAATGCAATTAACAATTCAATAACATCTGAATAGTAAGATTAACTATGTTTACATGTAAGTAATGATGTGGTATTACCATTGCATCAAATTTTCTTTACAAAATTTTCACACATAATAATGTAACTTCTTGTGGTCTCATCATTTTCAATCAAAGCAGCCACCATTACTTTCATAATTTTAAAAATGACTTTAAGAGATCAATCTAAATATTATATTTTTTTTATTTAGAAAAATGATTGATCCATCGAATTTGAGCTTGCCTGAATTGCCCGAATTACATAAGCCGACTATCGGATGGACAATCTCCAGGACGACCACCCGGATGACCGAATTCACCCTTGTCAATCGGTGTGCCAACTGGTATCCGTTTGGATGACTGACATCCTCCCAGATGACCAGCAGGACAACCTTCCGGATGATTGGTGTGTCAATCGGCATTTACAAATTCGGACAATTTGGGCAAGCCCAAATTCGATGAATATAGCATTATTGTTTTATAAATCATTTTCCTTATAAATCGGTCCTTGGTCCCTTAATAAAGAAAAATATTAGGAACTGAAAAATCTAGAAACCCTAGATGTTAATTTGTGATTATGTATCAATAATAAGCAAAATATAACAATCTCAAATCAAACAATCAAAAGAAAGAGACACAAAGATTTTACGTGGAAAAACCACAATTGGACACCTTCCAATTGTGATCAAAAAACCACGGGCAACTGCCACAAGAACAATCCACTAAGAAGATTTAAAGGAATTACACAGGTATACTCTCAATTATCTAGCGAATTCACAACGCCTAATTGAACCAACCTCTATGTGCCTCTTCCAACCCCATCTTCAGCACGGAATTGTCTTTCTGATGAGCCACTCCGGATTCCACCAAAGCTTCAGGCTCGAATTCTTCAGAATTCACAACTGAAGAACAACTCTCTCTTTTGTGTATAACAAACAAACTTTGATGTACTCTCTTTAAACCATGAGTTGAATACTCAATAAAACATCAAAAAAAAAAAAAAAATATCCCCAGATATAAACCTTGAAGAACCAAAAAAGAAGATCTGGAGGACTTCAATCAATTACTTAGTTTTGGGAGAAAACCAAGTATTTATAGAGAACCAAAAGTAATCCTAGATTGGGAAGAAAACAAACTCCTTGAAAAATCCGGATTCTGAGGCTCGCTCGAGCGAAGATTTCCTGGCTCGAGCGAGGAGAGTAATTTTCATGATTTCTACTAGTGCCTTGGCTCGAGCGACGGATTCTTGGCTCGAGCGAGGAATACACTTCTTCAGGTTTTTGTATGGACGCAATCCTTGGCTCGAGCGAGCATTCCTTGGCTCGAGCGAGAAGTCTTAGCTCGAGCGAGCACTCCTTGGCTCGAGCGAGCAACGGCTGATATGCAATTTTGAATGCAATTTTGAATTTTGCTTCGGCCGCGAGCTGACCGGTCAGCTCGACCCCCGTAATAATCAGCGAAGTGGCAATCTTGAAAGCATTAACATCACAAACTTCTCTGCATGGCTTGATTCGCATCTAATAAACTCATAGCCTTACTGAAATAAAAATGCGAATAAAATTACAACTCAAAAGAGTTTTGTCAAACGGGATTGCCAAGAATAAAAACCTAACAGGAACCCATCCTTATGGACCCCGAATTTACCCTAAATTGTGATAGAGATTGAATTAATGAAATGTAGGATCTACATATGAAATGAATCTGAGTTATTGATTTTTTTTTTTGGGGATAAATTTTGGGTTAATAAGGGTGGATTTGTAGTATTGTTGCTTAATAAATCTTTCCCTGGTGGTGGGTATTCACCTTGATAATAACATGTTCCTATTGCCATATGTTGTGGTGGAGGTAAAAACAAAGATTCATGAATCTAGGTTTCTTAGTTTAATCATTGATGATAGTTACATTACAGACAAGCAGAAGGGCCTGGTACCTCTGCATTACAAGTAGTGCCAAATGTTGAACATAGGTTTTGTGCTTGGCATCATTTATATACAAACTTTAGAGAGCAATTCAAAGGAAAAAGCTTTGAAAGACAAGTAGTGGGAAGCATCTAAAGCAAGCACTGTCGCAGAGATTACAAAAGGAATGGGGGCAAATTTATATATAGAAAATAGTACATGTTATTTCGGTATAGTCCACCCATTGGTAGGTCCCATGTATAAATTATACTTATTGTAACTAGAAAAAATGATTTAAGCTTTCGCCTTGTACATGGTATAATTTCTATTGACCATTTAACAGAGTAACAGTGATTTCATTGGCCGTAGTTGTTGCTTCCTTGAAACCAGCCTAGAAAACATTCCTTTCAGTGAAAAAGCCAGGCTGTTTGGCTTGAGGCAATGCACCTTCACTGCTCAACATCAAAACCATAGATGACATGCTTGGCCTATCCACTGGACTTTCTTGCACACACAAAAAACCCACATGGATTGATTGCAACACTTCAGTTAGGTAGCATGACTCCCATACAACATCATCAATCAATTGCAACGACCTGTCTTCTTTATAGAGATTCCATGCTTTGAACAATCCACAACATTAGTATATGAGACATAGGTCCTCTTATCTCCAAATTTCTCTGTTCTCCATTCTCAATACACTTGCAGTTGTTAGATTATGCCTTGAGATACCCGCACCTCAAGATTCTTATGTGATCCAATGACTGTGAGTGTTTTGGAACAAGAGACAGAGAGAATTTAGGGACGAAGGTTCCTTGATCCTTATTGGAACACGTGCAAGTAAGATTATTTGCAATCTTAGTACACTTACATGGCCAATGAGGTTGAGGCGGTGATCTTGATGATAGAAACCTCTGTTTTTCTTCCCACTCACAATCTCCAACACCAAAACGCCAAAGCTGAATACATCTTATTTTATTAAAAATAGCCCATCTGTAGCATACTTTGGAGAAATGTAGCCGCTGCAACAAAGTAGAGTGAAGAACTAGATTTTGAAACACTAATATAAGTGAATTAGACAAAACATGTTATGGAGATTCTTACTATGTTCCAATCACTCTATTTGTATTTGCTTCCATCTCATTTCCTCCAAAACTTCTAGCTATTCTGAAATCTGATACTTTTGGGTTCATGTCAATATCTAGCAAAATATTACTGGCTTTAAGATCTCGGTGAATAATTCTTAGCCTAGAATCTTGATGAAGATAAAGAAGTCCCGCGCAATACCATTAATAATGTGGAAGCGCTTTGGCCAATCCAACAGTGTGCTTCCTGATTGATCTGTCCAAATTTTTGATAGATTTAGTCCACGCTCCTGCTAATCATATGCATGAATTTAACAGGATTCCACAATGGAAAATCCCAAATTTTGGAAGACCAAGTTCATGCACATGCAAATGTAATAAAAACCACATAAAGTTTTGTTCCCATTGTCGAATATATCAAAAGGATTATATGGAACCACAAAGAATAAAAAAAGAAAAAAGAAACACTGCTGGTTGGTCTGAGAGTGGAATAGTTGTGGTATATATAGTATTATAGCTTTGAAGAGAGTCAAACCAAATATAAAATAGTCCAGGCTTTTGTTGGGCATGTTTTTAGATTAACATTGCTTCTTCTCCTTGAATGAGCATCTTAGAAGCTTCACGAGATTTCGGTGCTGAAGTTTCATAATACAGATAACTTCATTCGAACTCATCAAGTCCTTGGCTAGAATTCTTTGATAACCGCTTCACGGCTATTTCTTGTCCTCCTTCCAGTATACCCTGAGAATTACCATTGTAATTGGTAGAATGTTCTTCTATTAGAATTAACTTTAAAGAACACACTCCTTTTTTCCGATTACTATTATTTATATCTTCTACTTAGCATTTTTATGTTGCTCTGGCTGACATTGCGTTCCAATAGGTGCAGTAGCCATGACCAGTGATTTATGTTACGATTACTTGAAGACATAATTACATAGATTTATGATGTTTCATATGTGAGAAAAGTTGCATCAAACCAATTGTTTTCTTTGAAAGTTGGAAGAAAAATATAAAATTCCTCTTCTCAAAAGCAAGTGTCACTATAACAAAGAACACATTCTGCGACTAATTTTGTCGACTAAAGTAAATTTAGTCGCCAAAGGTATACCAATTAGATACTAAAAATTTGTTGGTCGCCAATAGTAGACAGATTAGCTATCAAACAATATTTGGTCGCCAAAGGTACATGCATCAACTACCAAACCTTTTTGGTCGGTCAAAGACCACTATTTTGCTACTAAATATACATGTTGTCGGAATTGCCTTTACTTTTGGCGACTAAAGATGATGTGGGTCGCTAATTGCACTGTCATTATAAATTATAAATTTTTTTATTGGTTTTTATTTAATTTTTAGCTACTAATTGTGTGTTAGTCGTGGAAAAGCACCTTTTCGGAGATATTATTAATGAATTTTTGGCTACAAATGTGTGCTAGTCGTGCAAAATAAGGGGTTGGGCGACTATGTAAATTTTGGTCGCTAAATCTGTTTGCTTTACCGACTCTAATTCAGTAGCCAAAAGGGCCAAAATCGTTTGGAGGGAATATTTATTTTTCATAAATATATTACCAACCAAAATAAAGTTTGGTCGGGAAGAAACATTTCGTGGTTTTATTTCCCTCCCTCTCGCACTCCCGCCTCTGTCACTGCGTTGTTTCCATCTCCATCACCTGCAGGTATGTCCTCTATTTCGCCTTTCTCTCTCTCTCTCGCTATCTCCCTCTCGATTTGTGTCTCCTTCTTTGTATGGCCTCTTGGTTTTCATCTTTCTATCTCTCGTTGTTTACATTAGTTTTTGACTGGGTCTCACTCACGCCTCTGCCCTCTTCTTTATAGCTTTGTCTCCATCGCCATCACCGCAAGTACATCAGGATCATCGCATAGTCTCCCTCCCAGGTATGTCCTCCATTTCGCATCTGTCTCTCCCTCTCTCTTTATCTCCCTCTCGATTTCCCTCTCTCTTTCGCTCTCTCTCTGTTTACACACACACATACATACATATATATATACACACACACACACAAATCAGAATGTGAATGTTGGAAATTAGGGCATTGTGATTGAAATTAAAATTTAGGGCAATGCTTGGGGTGAGATGTTTTCGAAATTAGGCCAATGTTATTCAATTTGGGTGTACAAATTAATTAATAGCTAAAATTAGGCCAATCAATTAATACAGTTGCTGTATTTCTTATATATATATATATTTTTTATTTCACTATTTTATATTCTAAGATGGAATTGCTCTATTTGTTCTCTCTCTTCTTCCTTTGCATTTTTTCCCCATCTTCAGTAGCCCATCACTAACCCTATCCATACCACTTATTTTTCTAAGTCTATTTCCAACCCTTCGTAGTTTTACTCAAAATGAGGTATGAGTTTGAGTAAAAAAACTTCATTTGATATTTTTCTATTTCAATGGAAAATTTCAAATTTAAGTGCAAATTGTCAAGTTTTGAGTGGTTGTAGCTAGGAATTGGAGTGAACGATAATTTGAAATTTTTGGATAAAAGCAACTGTGTCAAGCTCTGATTGCATAAAAATTTGAGTAAAAAGGGATGTATCTCCCTTGAATTTAGTCAAAATTAGAGTAAAACTAAATTTGGTATAGATGTGAATAAATGAGTGGGTGGAATTTTAACTTCTTACTCAAATTTAAGTTTTGAGTCAAGATTTAAGTAAGGTTTAAAATGTCATAACTCACTAGAGTCAGGGTGGCTACCATTGTGTAGCCTTTTAGGTTCACTTTTGATCTTATTTTGATAATTTAAATCGTTTATTTTTTAAATTACATCAAGTACAATATATTTATATAAAATTTAATTGACATGAAAAAATGAATGATAAGTTCGATTTTAAGAATAAAACTTAATACATATGTGATTTGATTAAAGAACTATTATTAATATCTGATCAATTTGATTTTTTTATATCAATGTTGTACTGATATATTCTAAAAAGTAATCAATTTGAATTATCAAAATAGGATCTAAAATTGTTGTTCAAATTGTGAAATTAAAGAAATAGATTTATGAAGAAATCAAAATTATATACTAAGATATATGCTGATAATTATAACTAAATTTCAACAGAAATACACAAAACAATAAAATAGTAAAGAAACCAAACCGAAGCCTGCACGGTAGCAGTTTCCTTAAAACAGATTTCGCCGCCTCACGGGTCGAGTGCCTGAGGAATCCCGACGTCTGTCTCCCAAGATACGACGGTCAAAACTAGCTACGGCAGAAGCATTCTTTGTCTAGCTTAGCGAACAAAAACAGTGGCAGCACTCTCTCACTGTAGAAATTTCTAGCAAACTGACTAAAGAATGGAAGAAACAATTTCTGTGTTTGAGACTTGACAGGAGGGTCTCAATTTATACATGTATAGGGGAGAGAGGAGAAACCTCCAGCCTTTATGGCTGGTCACTAATGCACCATTAACCTCTGCAATAAAGGCAGGAGTTACAAATCCCATTAATACACTATTAAACTCTGCAATAAAGGCAGAAGTTACAAACCCCATTAACTCTTTCATGAAGCTAACTTCATGGGGCAATTTCTCATTCAATTCTCAATGGTTTTTGGCCATTCTATTTGTGGTGTAAAGATCTCATTGCAAAGTATCTAGACCCACTTGGACCCAACACAATAGATGGTTGGGACCCACTTTAATATTTAATTAAAGTCACCAAAAAACCATTTCTTCCAACAAAAATGAACTCAAAAAACCGCACAACAGTTACTGTTGTGCATCTCAAGTCCTAACTCACCACTAATTGTTATTACACCTAACAACTTGCTACTCTCGGAGTAAAGCTTTAAGCATACAGAATGTCGAAATCTGATAATATTACATAGTTATTTGAAACATATAGATTTTGTGCCTTCAATCATACATAATGTCCAAATGAAATTAATATTACACAGTGATTTGACATATATAGCTTTTGTGCCTTCAATCATACATAATGTAGTAAAAAGGACACCTACGTTGGGAGTTAGAGTTGAAAATGTCATAAACTTAGTCGAAAAAAGGGGTTCAGGGGGCGAAAATGCAAAACAGCCCCCAACCACTATTTTTTCGTAACAGGAAGCTTTCCGGTGACAAATGTGACATGTAGGAACGGACGGTACGTAAAAAGGACACCTACGTTGGGAGTTAGAGTTGAAAATGTCATAAACTTAGTCGAAAAAAGGGGTTCGGGGGGCGAAAATGTAAAACAGCCCCCGAACCACTGTTTTTACGTAACGGGAAGCTTCCCGGTGACAAATGTGACATATAGGGATAGACGGTACGTAAATAGGACACCTACGTTGGGAGTTAGAGTTAAAAATGTCATAAACTTTGTCGAAAAAGGGGTTCGCGGGGCGAAAACGCAAAACAGCCCCCGAACCACTGTTTTTACGTGACGGGAAGCTTCCTGGTGACAAATGTGACGTGTAGGGATAGACGGTACATAAATAGGACACCTACGTTGGGAGTTAGAGTTGAAAATGTCATAATAATAGTCGAAAAAAGCGTTTGGGGGTCGACAATGTGTTTATGTGGTAGAACATGAAATGCCCATGTCGTGGGTAACTATTTTGGTAATACTATAGTTTGTTTAACTCTTTCCTTATTAGTTAAACGTGGCACAATATTTTTGGTAAATTGTTTAGTGCTTTTGTTGACTGTGGCCCTTTTAATTGCCATAAACACTACTTTTGGCATTAATTCATAGAATCGATGCTCGTCTACCAGTCCATGTTTGGGTGTCTTTCATTAATTAATAGCTATTACTCTACTTGGCTTTTAATGTTTGAAATTAATACAATTGCTATACAGTTGAAATTAATACAGTTGCTATATAGTGTACAAACTAATGAATTTATTTTTTTTTGCAGATGGTTTTGGACATACAAATGTGGATATTAATTTTTTGACAATTACGGGAGGGCATTGTTTTTATACCTCTATCCGTATATATAGTGGTTCGTACAAATTACTTTTTTGGTGTGGTAAATATCCGACTAAATTTGGCATGGTAGAAATTAGCATAGCACGTGGTACAAAATAGTTTTGGGACAGTACAGATTAAATTTTTGTTGTGTACATATGTTCTTTTTGTTAATTAATTTTGTTATTCCTGTATTATGTTTGGATTTAAATTATTGACGTTTGGATTAGACTTGGAGTGTATGGAATTTGTATTATATATAGAATTTGGACGTTCAAGATAATTTTTTGGATGCTTGGAACTGAAATGTGTGCACGTTGTTGAATGCTTTAATGGTTGATAATATATTTTAGTGTTGATGGATTATATTGTTTATACAGGGTACAGGTTGTACTAATAATGAATACAGGTTGTTTACAATTTTTTTTTTTTTTAAAAAAAAAAAAATTATTTGGCCACCAAATGTTTTGGTAGCCAAATAGGTAATCAAAAGTTTTGGCTACTAATAATTTAGTAGCAAAAACATAACCTAAAACGTTTTTGCAACCAAATAATTAGTAGCTAAAAAATTTGAGAATGAGAGAAAGAAACTATTGGCCACTAAATTTTTTAGTCACGGAAAAAAGGGTATCATTTGGCGACTAAAACGTTTAGTGGCAAAAAGTAAAGAAATGAATCTTAATAGGTTTTTGGCTACGAACAGTTTTAGTCGGCAAAAGTCACCACAACTAATGACATGGTCGCTAAAAATATGTATTCTATTGGTGACCAAAATATTTAGTCTCTAATAGTTGGTCAAAATTTTACGGTAGAACTTTTAGTGACTAAAAATTTAGTCGCGGAAAGGTCACGTTTGCCGACTAACGAAGTATTCGTAGCTAAATGTTCACTTTCGGTGACCACTATTTTCGTAGCAAAAACGAAGACCTTCCCCGACTACATGAGCATAGTAGGCAAAAGTCACATTCGGCAACTAACGGTTTTAGTGGCGAAAAGATACCATTTGCCTACTAAAAGAAATTTAGTAGGGAAATGTTTCATTTTTTGGCGACCAAATGAAGTTTAGTCGCCAATACTATCGCCGACAGGGTATAGGCGACGAACTTGGCGACAGAAATATTTGGTCGGTAAATAGTTTCAGCGACCAAAACTCGGCCTTTTGCCGACCAATATTTTAGTAGCCAAAAGTGACATTTCTTGTAGTGTTAGTTTTGAATTCTTCCTTTTCCTTTTTTGGAGATACATGCTTAGGCTCATACCCAGCAGAAGAAGTCCAACTAACAATGCCAAGGTCACTACAACTATCTTTCTCTTCTTGCCATTGAAGCTGACTTGTCAGACTGTTGATTCCTCAATCCCTTTAATAGAAATGGTGAATTGATCATTTAGATAATACGATCATGAAAGCACGAACTTGAATGGATTTCTTTAGATTTCAAACCCTTGAACACCCTCCTTTATATTGAAATTGTTATGTCAAAAGGACAAGAAAAGATAAAACAAAACAAACACACGAGCACACAAGACCTTACAAGCTTACAAAGGAGGAACAAAGATTTTGATTTGAGGGGGGCCAAACTAGAAGAAAGTATTTTCACCAATCATGCTGGCTCGAGATAATTGGAGGTCCAAAGAGACAATTTTAAATGAGGTTTTTTAACAATTTTCAACATTATTGTAATTTTTTTTATTTAAACTTTATTTTCTCTCTTTTTCATATGCAAAACAACTAACAATTATATCTTACATTCAAATTTTATTAGTATATTCACTTAATCTTTTTTGTAATAGTCAAGGTAGAATTTTATAATTTATAATTTTGAAATTTCTATAGGCAAATCTTTCTATAATTTTATATAAGATAGACATAAAGATAAAAACATAATAGAAAAACATCTCAACAATATAGGTTCAATTGTTGGATGATGATAAGATTTTGACAATTTATTTTGAGACTTAATACTTATGTTGAAAAAAGAGAGAGTTTTGCAATGCAAAAACTAGATAGTAAAGGTGTTGGTAAAGATGAAGATGGCAGCTGATTGGGCCTTTTTTATTGCTATTCTTATATTGATAAAGAAATTTGCATTCGTATTTTTTTTTTAAACCAATGCATTTTCTTTTAAGTTAACTAGTGCAGTTGATTTAAAAGTGAAAGCCTTGATTGATAAAGAAATTTGCATTAGTATTTTTTTTTTTTAAACCAATGCATTTTCTGTTAAGTTAATTAGTGCAGTTGATTTTAAAGTGAAAGACTAAGGCTGTGTTTCGATTAAGAATTCGATGAAAATTTGTGAAGAGAAAGGAAAAATTAAATGAAATATAAGCTAAGTTTTTTTCACTCATCCCTTCCCTTTTGTTTCCCTCCACAAATCTCCAAATACAACCTAAAGTGGGCACCGCTTTAGAGTATGTTTTTTTTTGGGGATAAAGTATACTTATATCAATCAACTCATTAAACCAAAGCAGGCAGCCACTTCCATCTCCTCTTATGTCTAAATTTGTGCAAGCTGTACAAGAGCATTTTTTTCAAGCACTCCATCTTGCATTCCCTTAGGGTCATGTTCCTGTCAAACCAAGAGTTCCGTGTGTCTGGCATTTTAATTATATCGCGAATACTTGAGAAACCCATCTCTGTTATGGCAATCCAATGGTGTCCTCTCAACACACCCATTAGAATAATCTACATTTCCCCATTCTGTTTGGTTCCGGGGCACAAATTTACTCAAACAACCACATGCTGGTGAGTTTCCAATGTCGCAGTTACCATTCGGACCACACAGTTTATAAATATCACAGTCATCTGTTGGGTAAGTCAGGTAAATGTCCCATTTCTGGGTTGGATCAACCCATATCCAACGCTGCACAGTGCCAGCATAACTCACATCAATCCTTGAAACAACTGAGCTGAGGAGTTCATAATAATAATACACCTCCTCCATAGAGTAAACCAATCCATATGTGTAGAACGGATTAGGTTTGAGGTTTGGTCCAGTTCGGAACACGTCAACAGAGAACCACTGCTCAGAATATTTTGTGGGTATCCTTGAGGATCACACTGGTATGTAAACTCACCTGGAGCTGGATCGTCACTGCTCTTTCAGGAGGAGAGGTGGCGCTCTAGGCCCATTTCAAAGT
Source organism: Camellia japonica (assembly GCA_030407325.1). Classification (NCBI taxonomy): domain Eukaryota; kingdom Viridiplantae; phylum Streptophyta; class Magnoliopsida; order Ericales; family Theaceae; genus Camellia; species Camellia japonica. The sequence continues at coordinate 20,353,522 of JAPPVO010000031.1, read as the reverse complement.
TCTTTCCAAGCTTCATGCCCGGAAAATGAGTATCACATGGATAATCAAAACTTTGCCACACAAAATGCTCGGACTTATCATTGGCATCTTTCACAACTAGATTTCCAGAGTCCATAAGTTGTGCAATAGGCTTCTGTGTGGATCCTGTCACATTGGCAGCCAAATGACACTGCTGGTACCATTGACGAGGGCGGGAATCCCAGGGTCGATTATCGTTAAGACACCTGACGAATTAATGAGTGGGATTTCTCTGTTGGCAACCCATACAACAATTTTGACAGATATTTTCTTGTATCATGTTCCCAGGTATTGATTCCAGGAATTGACAGGGTAGAAAAAACCCATCTCAAAGCTCCCACCAGATGAAACAATGGTATTGTTGCCTGTTATGGATTGAGTTGTGGTTATGGTGTCTACTGCATTGGAGATTATTAAGATGGAAAATAAAGAGGAAAACAAGAAAGGTATTTTGAGGCCTTCCATTGATGGTGTAATGTCGAATTCATGAAATTCATCTGTTTTTATAAATGAACAGCACGGTTATGTCTTCAGCTGGACTTTTGTATGGTAATTAATTTTCTACCGTTCAGTTGGACTTGGAAGTGAATAAGTCTTGGAATTCCATAGCCATATAATTCTTATCTGAATCATATTTGCATCTTAATCATCGCATCATATTGAACCACAAATGAGATAGGAGTAGTTACAAGTTACAATCACATAAATACACAGACCAGTCTTTCATCATCTTTAATTTTTTTTTTTTTTGATCAGCAAAAAGAACAACTTTTATTAGAAGAAAATGAAGCAGAACATAACAACAACCATATGCACCGCAACCCAACAAAACACCCAACCACATATATGCAAAACTCCCAAAAACTCTATGATTACAACTTGAAATAACCCAATATACTGACCTCTACATATAAACAATTTAACAAACAGATAGTAGGCATGCCACAAATTTGATGTTCAGTCTTTTCTCGTACTCCGATTTCAACCATTGCAACGCTAGGCCACCACATCAACGCCCCAGATATCAAATTTTTATCACAAGAAAAACAATCGAAGTTTTTGAACCCGTGAACTCCGACGTTATTCACAAACCAGAGAAATAGAAACAAATAAATAAATAAATTCTCCAAACAGAGTCTAATTGTGCAAAATGTTCTTTGGCAGGAAGTTAGTTTATTTTTGGAATAAATTACAAATACACTCATGAATGCTTAAAATATGATTTGTTGTTTATACTTTTAAAATTATATCCCACTTTTAAAATTTTTAATTTCATAACAAATAATTTTTTTATTAATAAGGAATTACATCCCAAAATACTTTCGTACTCTCATAACGATAATCTTGGATTCATCAGGATCCACACTACCTAATAGATCATTCTTATATAATATAGCTTTTGTGGCAGATTAGTATTTGATAACATTATTAATATTTTATTTTTCGCCGTCTTGAAACAAGAAGTAGTTTAAAAAAAATAATAGCAAAAAACTTGTTTGATATGTACAAATATATTCAAAATATAAAATAATAATAATATTTAATAAACTGTCAAAATTCAATAACGCTAAATCAATTATTTACACCATTATTCCTTTATGCCTACAATCATGTTTCTTATAAATAATTGCACACTAGAAGACTAAAATGGCAATTTCAGGAATTGGCATTAAGAGGAATGGGTGACTTGACATGTGTTTGAAGCTTGTTGGGGGCATCAGTGAGACCGGCTTCATATAATGCACTTTTTAAGGGTTATCTGTTTCAAGTAATGTTTCCCACAATGTAGCGCAATGAGAAAGTTCAAAGTAATTATTTTGTATCCATTACATCCAAAATTTGAATGGAGAAGAGACAATTTTAAGGTTATATTTGGTTGAGAAATTTGGAAAGGGATTTAAAAAAAAAAAGAAAAAGCAAATATAGGTAAAATATTTTTATTTATTTAGTTTCACATACATTTTCTCTTTTTCTTTCTAAATTCGTTTTCAAATCCCCCAACCAAACACAATTTAAGATAATAACATTTGGAAAAAAGTAAAATCCTTTAACAAAAAAATTTGTTTAGTTTACATTGATTTCTCTCGAAGTTGAGTTTTTTTTTTTTATAGTAATTTTTTTAACATTTTAAGATTATTTATTTATTTTTTTACTTTTTAAATGCACCTAATATAAGGACTTGTTTGGAAATTTGACTATTTTAGTTGATTTTTTGGCTACTTTAACCTGGCTAACAAAGTTGTGTTTGGAATGAGGTTTTTTTTTTTTTTTTACTCTCCCTGTCTCAAAATATTAGTACCTTATTCTATTTTGTATTGTTTCAAAATATTAGGCCCTTTTTAAAAAACACTGACTAAAATAACATGAATTTCCAATTTTGTCATTCTTTTAAATTTATTAATTGTGACAGTTGATGTTCCAAAAAAAAATCAAAGGCTAATTTTAGAAAGTTAACTTTTGAAAAAAATAATTGTACTATCAAAAAAAGTTAGATTCCTCAAAAGAGATTAATATTTTGAGACGGAGAGAGTAGTTGATTTGATAGTTATGAGATAAAAAGTGAAATGATTATAATTTATGAGATAAAAAGTAAAATGATTACAATTTAGTTTTTACATTTTGTCTTGTTAACTATTTAACATATTTTATCTTTATTAACTATTTTAACCAAAAAATAATCCAACCAACCCAAGTTCATCTATACCATTACTAGCGGTAATACACGTGCATTGCACGTGAGTTTTTGTTGTTGTTTTCATTCATGAAATATTATCGGTTGAGGTATGATATTTTTTTTTTCAAGTACAATAATTCAATAATAGTTATAAACAATAAAAAACAAAAAAAAAAAAAGAGAGAAGAAAATTAAGGAGACATAAAATAAGAAAATAAAAAAAATAATCTTTCCATCTAAATCCATAATTGGTGTTCATCTTATTAATTCTATAATATCATGTAAATTTTGTGATAATTTCAATAATAAGAGAAAATCTGAGTTACAAAATTGCATGGTGTTTTTGGTTTATATGCAAAAATGATTCAGATCCTAAGTCTCATTAATATGTGAAATTAATTTTGAACCACTTTTCAAGCATCTAAGAAGAAGAATGTAATCAGACCAAGTTGAAAAGAGTAGCTAGCCTAAAATTGTTATGTGGACAAATCACAAATTTGAGAGTTCTCAGCTCAAGTCTCACTCACAACACCTTGATTTACTTGATACTTATAACTTGAAAATGGTTATAAGTATTTAAAGTTTAGAATTGATTTAGTGTGATCCTACTTTGGAGGGGTTCCTCATTAAAATAATAATAATAATAATCATAATTACTTATTTACATTGCATCACATTTACATGATGTTAGAGAAATTTCTCTTTATTGCCTCCTAAAGCTTTTCTAGAAAAGAAAACTTCGTTTCCAAATAGATTTATAAGAACTTAGATCAATTCTCAATGGTTATAAATTACAACAAATAGAAAGGCATGCAGAGTAATTTATCAACATAGTGTGCAAGCAAACTCCATTGCAACATTTACATTCAAAAGCAAAATTTTTTTATATAAAAATCATTCCTTTGAAGGAATCTTATATTTCCATGAGTTCTCCGTTGGGTCTGAGATTGTTTTTAAAAACTGATCAGCAAAAATACACTTTTGTGCAAGAAGGCAAAAGCAAATACACTCATTGTTTTCATTAAATTAAACAAAAACAATAGGGTCGTGGATCAGAAAAAAATGAAAAATACATTACAAATAGAATCGTTATTTACTATGATAAGATATGATAATTTCATTCTATTTCATCTCATTCCATTCAATCAAATTGAACATGTAATGTTTTATAAATGGAAGTATCATTCATAGGGAATAATAATTTCATTAGAGATTTAAGGAATCAATATTCCATTTAATTTTGTTATATCTCACTTCAGTAAATTAAATAGAACATTAATATTGTTAGGTTCCTACGGGTTGCCAATTCTGCGAACAAACATGGTTTTAAAAGTTGTAATTTTTTCCTTTTTTTTTTTTTGGCTTGACCGCTCGAGTAGTGAAAGTTGCGCTCGAGCGGAAAATCAACACTCTCAGAAGTTTTGCTTCTCTGCAAAAGTACTGGGAGTTGTGTTTTTACGCTCGAGCGCACTTTCCATCGCTCGAGCGTATACACCCTTGTTCAGAAAACACGCATTTAAGTCACACCACTAGAGCGGCCATTCTTGCGCTCGAGCGGTAATCGCGAATCTGTCTGCTATAAAGCTGTGATCAAGTCCGTCTTTAGGGTAAAGCTTCCAGATCTTCTTTTTGGGTTTTAGGGTTTTCTTCTAGTGGTTTTTTGCTTGTTTCCTTTGACATCTTTGAGAGATTATATCATGAATTAAGTGAGTTATATCAAAGAGATGTGTGTTTGATATCAATACAAGAGAGTTCTTTTTCGGCAGATTCCAGAGATTCAAGTGTGAAGTCTTCGAAGGAGTTCGAACTTGCTCGTGGTCGTTGATTCGATGTGGATGTTGTGGATGTTGTGCATTCAACATCAAGCTAATTAATTCCGAGATAAAGGCATTGGTGAAAGAGACACGGATTGGTGAAGACAATTTTACAGATGTTGGATAAATTGTTTGGTAAATTTATATTCTTTCTATCTTCATAGTGGATTGTTTTGTGGCGTTTCGCCGGTGATTTTTTTATTACAGTTGGAGATGCTCCGACTGTGTTTTTTTAACGTAAAAATCGTTTGAGTCGATTTATTAATTGTGAAACAACAATTTAAATTACTTTCATACGTGCTAGATGATTTAGATTAGTAGTTTTGTTTGTTTAGGATTTATTGCAATCAAATCTATTATGAATTACTAATCACGTTTCAAATATGATCAATCAAGAAATAGAAGCCATACGTCATATTACAGTTTAATTCAAGA